>JAQFVV010012958.1:0-107707 GCA_028023455.1 Epiperipatus broadwayi | reverse complement strand
AAATCTGTAAGACAAATAGTCCATTTGTTAATATCATGTTAAACCAAGTTTATTTTATTGTAATAAATGATTTGTTTTAGTTATTTAAAATCTTAAAAAACTGTGTCTTGAGTTATTCTTGTGTACATTCATGTTTCCATTTCCAGATCTCCACATTTCATAAATCTATTACAAAATAGATATATTATTTTAGAGTTACAATATTAAATTTGCTAGTGTCTGATAATATTGTTTTCTTAATCCAAACATTATAAAGAACATTTTGCTACTGGATAAACGTATTAGAAAGGTTGCCAAGTTAATATATTTGTTAGAGGATGATATGAAATTAAAATACCCTATCTCTGTCATTATCTTATTATTGAAACACAGTAAAATATTTTAGTCAATTTGTTTCATTACATTTTTATCATACTTTAGAATTATAATTTATGGGCCAATGTAGTTTATTTAATTCAACTGTGTTTGTTAAATTCCCTGAGATCTTATTGTTTATTTCTTGATTGGCATTAAAGTAGATCTTTAGATTAAAGTCATAAATTGTTAAGAGTATAATTATAGCAAGCTGATATATGTTATACTTGGATGAAGGAAGAAATTAAGTTTAGAGTATATTTTAATAGACTGTACCAAATAAACATTATGATTCTTTATCATACAATTAATTAACAAAGGAATTTACATTATATTAAATGTTTTGTAATATTTCTTCTTTTATTCATTTATTATCATATATCTTATGAACTGCCTATAGCCTCCCACTGAGATGAGCTGAACATAAACTTAAATATAGTGTCTCAGTAATAATTTTGTATTATATATTTTGCTATATTGTTCTATTTATTAATAGAACTGGTGCCTGGGCATTTCGCTCATGTAATGTATATGAGCAGTGTTGGAAGTGTAGGTTATAGGGTACATTTTTTGTTCGCCCATCTGGGGCAGACATAGCCTAGACATGGCTTCGACATAGCTTCAGTGGCTTCAACCTGGCCTCAGTCACCTCGACATGGCGTGGTTTGATTGATTGATTGATTGATGATAATGAATAGTACATTTCTGTCCCCCAACATAGGTGGCTTGATAGATACATTGTGGCATCAGTAGATGCATTGTGGCCTGGCAGACATATTTTGGGATTGATGGGCGTGCATTTGGTCACAGTGGTGATGATTATAGACTATGTTTTCTGGATGCTTATCATGGTGGCTTGAGATATATTTGACATCTCAGTAGATAGATTACAATACAGATTTTGTTGTATGAAAGTGGTAGCTCAATCAACTGTGCAATGATGATGATCTCAGTATACGTTTTCTGTATGACCAATGTGGTAGCTTTGGTTGATTGGCCGATGATGACCCTGGTGAGGTTTTCTGGCACAACACAGTGACCTGATTGTTTGATGGATGATTAACTATAGAACTGGTTTTTGTTGTCCAGTGTATTATGGCCCAATGATGATGATTATAGTGGGTTCTCTGGTGCACTAATGTAGCTGCATGATTTATTAATGGTGGATAATTATAGTGCTAGTTGTTGATATCTGATGTGTCAAGTCACAATGATTAGATATGAAGTTGGTTTCTGGATTCTTTGATGTATGGATATATTGTGACATAGATAAGACAAGTTGTGGATTTGTGGGTGTGATAATTATAGCGATGTATGTATGATAGGATTATATTGTATACAGCCAAAATGTAAAATTTGATAAGTAAAAGTTGTATGGTATTGTAAATATTAATTATAGTTTTGAATGGCGCAGAAAACTTAACTTAATAATCATGCTTATTAAAATTGTGTTGTCTCCATTATTATATAGAAATCAATTTAATATACAGTATGAGTGTTGGTGAATATAGAGATTTTATCCAGCTAACTTATTAGTGTTTGGATCGATATTGTCAGAGTATACAGTACAATAATTTTGCTATCAAATGTGAAAAACGAATGTTGCATAAAATAACACAACCCAACATATTAGAATGACCTTAAGTATTTGTAAGTGATGATGGGAAATTCAAATTGTTTGATTGGAGAGGGGGAGTGAAGCTGATGTACCTTGTTTTTGTCTGTGAATATTAATAAGTAAAAATATAAAGTACAATGGAGAAGTTTGATATTGATGAAGATTTGGGCGGGTCCCAAGAAATATTATTTCCAGAGGTGATTGTATTGTCCCCTGATATAGATTCGGGAAAGGAAACTATAAACTTCATGAATAAAGAAGATAGTAGGGCAGAAAATGTCTCATTGGGAGGAGCATTTGATTACTCAAAATTAATTGATGAAATAAATAAGAGCTTTAGTAAACAGATGAAAGAACATTCAGATAAACAATTTAGAGAGATGATGTTGGAAATGAAAGAAATATTCAGAAAGAATGTCCAACCAATAGAACTAGAAGTATCAGAAACAAAATTAGAGGTAGAATTAGAAATGCTAAAAATGATGCCAGAAAAATTATCAGATGATGTTCAACCAGAATCTGAATTAAATCAAATAAAAAGATAAGACATTTGTTGATTCAGTTAGTGAGAAGCCTCAGGTAGTTATTCAATTAGTCAGTCAATATAATACATCAGTTGGTAAAGAAGTGGAAGATCAAAAAGAAAGTGCTGATGTAATTGATCCAGACATTGTAGTGGGTAGTATCAAAGTAGATGAAATGGAACAGGATAGACAGTCTGAGAATAGAGAAGTAGAGAATAGAGGACAGAATTGTGTAGCAGCAGAATCAGATTTCCAAGCTACATTAAAACAGATAAGGACAATGAAGGCAGATTGTCAAATCCACATAAAAGAAATGAAGGAAGCAGTATTAGAAATTCAGGAGTGTAACCGAAAACTAGGATTGCATAAAAAAGAAATAGCAGAGAAAATTAAGGAAAAAATCCCAAAGACATTTAGTTATGGGTTTGAAGCCTCAAAATTTTGCAAGAGAAAGGAAATTAGATGTTCCTAGTCAAGTAGAAACAAAGTTAGAAGTATCAGAAGTGAAGTTGGAAGTGCAAGATAGTAAGATTCAAATTATAGAAGTGAAGGAAGTTAATGAAAATATTAGTAGCCAGATATTCAAACCAGAAATTATAGGAATAGATCTTAAAGATCAACTACATCAGAGTAGGTTAAATGATAATAACCTAGTATTGCCAATTAAGGATAAAGGTCGACTGATTGCTAAATTGGTTCATAAAAATTACAGTTTATGTGCTCATGAACTAAAAGCATACCAAAAGATTAAAGAGATAGTTAATAAAGAACTAGAAGTGGACAAGAAGAAAGTTATGAATGTTTTTAAAGATTTCAAGGAAAATTGTAATAAAAATGATGAGATTATTAGATTAGTGAAGTTGGGAGTGTTTTCTTTAGGCAGGAAATATTCAGAAAATTTAAGAAGCAAATTAGCAAAGATTATTGATATTATCAGTAATAAATTTAAAGATAAAAATAAAGGCATAGTTTCTGAGTGTGTTCTTAATAATGTAGACCATAATATGAACAGGAATGTTTGTAAAAGTGTTATATGCAGATAGTAAACATGTAATACCTAATATAGAACAAATAAAGGAATATTGTAATCATGTTAAAGAGACTGATAAGCTAAAAATTAAATGCAAGTTTAAGGAGACACATATATTTTGTATAGACTGTCTTAAAAAGAAAAAAATTACTGATCTAGAAGAAAGCTTTAGAAAGGCCAAGTTCAAACTCAAAAGAGTAAAAGAAAAGTTAGTTCATGAAAATACTCTTAAGAAAGTTAAAAACAAAGAAAAGAATAGCCAAAAGGTTAAAGTTAAATCCCAGACAATAAGGTTGAATTCTCATGTAGAAAGATTTACTAGAAGAAAAGAAATCAAAAATATAAACGCAAGATTTAAAAGGTGCCTAAAATGTTCGTAGCTTAATACCATATCCAGTTAAAGTACCAGATGGTTAATAGATGTGAGAATATAAAATTCTGTATGCATAGTTTCCTAAAGTGTAAATTAATTTTATTTGTGTTGATTAATAATGATTAACATAACCTAACGGTGTTACTTAATTCATTTTTTTTCTTTTGTAAGGATGGGGGATTTGTGACCAACTGAAAGGGCACAAGGGTTTAAGATACTTTGTATCTTAATTAAATAGTTATATTATATTAAAAAAATAAAATAGCCTTAGAATTTTAATTTTTTTTTGCTGGAGATTGTTTAAAGCTTGGATATGGATTGCTTATGCAGTTTATTGACCACTTGATAGGTATTCATTATTATTAGTGTGGTTAATGAGGTATTTAGTGTAAGGAAGAAGGGTTGTTTATTAATGAAATTGATACATTTTGTCAGAAAGATGCAAAGTTATTTTATATTATTGTAATATTGGTTGAATGTTTTCAAAATCCTTTATTCATTGATACTTATCTTTTTGCAACAATTAATAGCCATTTCAATTATATTTAGTTAAGATAGTTTAATATTTAGGTTGTAGCACATGTGCATGCATGTATGACTCTGCATCATTTTCATTTCATTTTCATCTTTAATAACAGCAAACAATAGTATATTCACAATAAAAACCTTTAAATTACAATAATTATCTTAAATAATTTAACAAATATATATTTCTTTCCAATGAATAATAGATAGTTGAATCAATCGATTATTTTACAAATTAAATAAATTATTAATCATTTTCATTTAATAGTTAATTAATATTCATTTTTCTTTCAAGTTTGTAAAAGCTATTTATTTTCTTCTTATTATTTTTTTATCTTGATTTTAATTCTAAAAATCAAAGTGATTTTTTTTTATGAAAAGATTTTTTTTGAATATGTAATTAGCTTAGCTAAAAGAGGAGAGTAACCTTGTGGAAAGAAATGAACTTTGCTAAAGAGAATTATTTAACAAAGATCTCAGGTGGAAAATTTGCTTATTATGTAATGTAATTGTAGACAAAAACAGTGGCTCATTTTTGTGAAAGTAAAACCAGTTGCTGAAGTCAAATTGATTTTGAAAAGACTTTGGAGTAAAATTTCGAAAGAATCCCAAGAAATTTATTATGGGACAAGTTCATTTCAGAATGCAGTTTTAAATTTTAAAAGGTACTCAGTTTACTTTACTCTCCTTGATTTACATATACTAAATTAACCTCTTTCTAACTATTGCTCTTTTAAAAATGTATGTTTATAACGTCCAGTCTATGTTACTTCACTTAATTGTCATTTTAAATAGGAATAAATTGCATGAATATTATTGTTGTATCATTAACCAATGTGTGTTCTTTAATATATTTGGAAAATGCATGCAGAACTATTTTACGGAATATATTTTAATTCTTCACTATTTTCCGTGTTATGTTTTTGTGAGAATTAAACATAAATTTAAGGATATGCATGGTTTGATAAATCATGCCATGTTTAAATTTATCATAAAGAGATGACAGTATTTGTTTGTCAGGTATTTCTGGAAATAATACGTATTTTAAATGAAAGAAATAAAATGTGAGCTACTTCAAATTAAGTATTTGCTTAAATCGAATGGAAGGATAGAAATGTGGGTAATTTTTGTTCTCTTCGATAAAGATGGAAATTAAAACAAAATATTCCTGTCCAACAGTAGTTAAGAATTTATTATATTCTCATCACAATAGAAGACAAATTGATTGCTTATGTATGATACAGTAACTTAAATAACTTTGTTATGAACATTGAAGATGCTGAGTTTTATTTAGGCATGATTATATTTGTTTGGTTACCCTACAGCAGTTTATGTTAATTTAGATTCAGTTTGGAATGTGTCTCATATTGTTTCATAAACCTGGAATCAGCTTTGCAAGTGAACTTTTATTTTTAAGTTACAAAACTAATAATCTTTGTTTCTTTATTTTTTATTGCTTGTCATAATTAATGTATAAGATAGGTAGATAGACTTATTTATTATTATGTTCATTTATAATTTGGGTTATTTTGATCTTCAAGACTGTCTCTGAAGTATATTCAAATGAGGAATATGCTGGTAAAAATTGATTGTGTTCACATAGGTCTTATTGTTTTTTTACGAAGGTAAAAGAAATAAATATTTTTTTAAATATATTATTAGAGAGGTTTATATTTATTTTGCATACTTTATTATCTCAAAGTTAGAATTTTTTTTTTTTTTTGAATCAACGAACGTATAATAGAAATAGTTTGCAAGATATGAAAGAAAGTTCGTTCGTAATAATTATAAATATTAAATTTTAAAAGTAACCTAAAGTTTATTTTCAATTAAAAGTTATACCTTAGAGCAATATTTAATTACCATGTTGCCTGCATAGAGTGTAATTTAGAGTTAATTTTATATATTTTTTTGTTCGCGTGTGTGTTTGTTTTGCACAAGTGGGACATATGTTTGATAAAGTTCAGTTTGTGAATATTTTATGTATAAATTTCGGATGTTGTCGTATTCTACTGAGTTGAACGGATTGGTATATTATCTGTATGTATTTATCTTCCAGCGTGTATTTATAATGTTCAATATTTAGAAAAGCTATGAGGATGGAAAGAAATCTGATTGTGTTATAATGTCTGTAGGGATAAAAGATTTGCTTATTTTGTCTATGTTAATAATTTTCCATGAGTAGAGCCTAGTTGATATTATATGTGCATGATTAAATGATATTTTGAAGTGATGTTTTCTTGGAGCCTGGTGATGAGGAATAAGTCCCCACCAATAATGTATTTAGAAGTAGATGAGTTATTGTTGAAGTATGATTAAATGATGCTTAGGAAGTTATGTGACGTTTTTTTTTAGATTCTGGTGATGAAGATAAAGTCCCCACCAAAAATATATTTAGAATCAGATGAATTATTGTAGAAGTGTTCAGTAAAAGTTTAGCTGCTCCTCATGTAGATTTCCCTTATAACATATAGTATGTATAATCATGAAAATATAGCTATGTGTGAATTAATAGGTGGCCAGATAAATTGTTAGATTAATTCTTGATGTAGTATTAGTATCTTATTTCATTAATGAATCACAACATTGTCCAAAATAAAATAATTGTATGATATTTTCTTAATGAATGGAGAGTTTATAGAAAGATTGTTTTATATTATTGCTGCTTGAACACGCGTAATATAAATAATATCGCGTATATAAAGTATAGAATTATTGAAATTAAAATGAGAAATAAATGCTTTTGAAATGCATTACATTCATTTAAATAGAAGTATAAAGTATTGAGATTAAAACGGGAAATAAATATTTTAAAATACAGTGTATTTATTTAAATAAAGGTTATAAATCATCAAATCATCAGAATAAACCTGATTTTGTTGCTATGCATGAAAGGTACATGTAATTGAAAGTGATTGTTTAGTCAATTAGAGAAAGTTGCTTTGTTGAGAGCCAAATATAATTAATTTGATTTATTTTGTTAATCAAGAGTAATACCCTCTCAAAAGTATTTTTTGTGCTAATAATATAACATGTTATTTATTTATTGTCATATAGATGAAACATGTAGGCAAAGCATGTGTTCGAAATCAGGATATTTAAGTTCTGTTATTAATTTGGTTTGATAGTAGGGATAATCCCAAACTGATGCTCAAAGTTTATTTGATAATTTAAAAATCTGTAAGACAAATAGTCCATTTGTTAATATCATGTTAAACCAAGTTTATTTTATTGTAATAAATGATTTGTTTTAGTTATTTAAAATCTTAAAAAACTGTGTCTTGAGTTATTCTTGTATACATTCGGGTTTCCATTTCCAGATCTTCACATTTCATAAATCTATTACAAAATAGATATATTATTTTAGAGTTATAATATTAAATTTGCTAGTGTCTGACAATATTGTTTTCTTAATCCAAACATTATAAAGAACATTTTGCCACTGGATAAACGTATTAGAAAGGTTGCCAAGTTAGTATATTTGTTAGGTGATGATATGAGATTAAAATACCTTATCTCTGTCATTATCTTATTATTGAAACACAGTAAAATATTTTAGTCAATTTGTTTCATTACATTTTTATCATACTTTAGAATTATAATTTCTGGGCCAATGTAGTTTATTTAATTCAACTGTGTTTGTTAAAATTCCCTGAGATCTTATTGTTTATTTCTTGATTGGCATTAAAGTAGATGTTTAGATTATGATATGCCAAGTCATAGAATTGTTTAAGAATATAATTATAGCAAGCTGATATATGTTATACTTGGATGAAGGAAGAAATTAAGTTTAGAGTATATTTTAATAGACTGTACCAAATAAACATTATGATTCTTTATCATACAATTAATTAACAAAGGAATTTACATTATATTAAATGTTTTGTAATATTTCTTCTTTTATTCATTTATTATCATATATCTTATGAACTGCCTATAGCCTCCCACTGAGATGAGCTGAACATAAACTTAAATATAGAGTCTCAGTAATAATTTTGTATTATATATTTTGCTATATTGTTCTATTTATTAATAGAACTGGTGCCTGGGCATTTCGCTCATGTAATGTATATGAGCAGTGTTGGGAGTGTAGGTTATAATATATATATATATATATATATATATATAATATATATATATATATATATATATATATATATATATATATATATATATATATAAAATCAAAACTACCCCAAATCCAAAATTCAACCAGACCAGCATAAAAATAATATTAAAACACAACCAAAAGTTTCACAACTACAAGCAGACTTCTCAAGTGTAAAGAACTACAAAAACTACACAATATATATAATATTAAAAATTACCCACAAGTCCATTTACTTCCCATCCACCCTTAATATTAAAAGAACTCTTAAATAAGTTAATTGCTTTAGAATAATAAATTTTCAATAATAAAGATTTTTTAATTCTTCTTTTGATTTCATTTCTCTCAAAGAAGACAACCTTAGCTTCATCAAAATCAATAGTGTGGCCTGTATCTTTTTCATGGACATACAAAGCAGAACTAAGATATCTATTTTTAACTCTACTTTTATGAACCTTTATTCTTTCATTTAAACTCAAACTACTCTTACCTATGTAAACCTTCTTACAAATAAACAAGGGATAAAATATACTACACCAGGAGTAGTCTTTCTATCAAAAATTTTAATAAATTATTCAATGTAACACCCCTTTTTCAAGCAATGTTCTTATTTCGAAACAATTTACTATTTCTAAATACAATTTTATAAGAAGACAATTTAAATGGCAAAAAAATAAAATCATATTTTTTTTAACCTTTACATTCTTACAAATATTACTATTAAATAAAATACTTTTAACAAATTTATCAGAGTAACCCACACTCAAGTAATCTTTACAAAATTGATATTTCTGAGACAAAGCTACCCCACTAGAATTATTTAATTTAATATTCCTATGACAATAATTCCTTAAAGCAGCTACTTTATAAGATACAGACTGGTAGCTATCAGATTTAATTATAAATCTTAATTCTTTACTTTTAACTAAATGATTACACAATAAACAATTAGTTTCTACATTTCTTATTACCAAAAGTTCTAAAAATTTTAACTTACCAAAATCTAACCCTCCTCCTTCTAACCCAAATTTTATAGAAGGATCAAAATAATTGGTAGTTATGGATAATTCAACTGATGATGTATTACCTTGAAGGCATATCAGTCTAATCTTGTGATTTTTAAGATAATGTCTTCAAGTGATCTGCGGACACATGTACTCGCTAAAATGTGCCCGCAGATCACACGTGAACATGGTACGTTAAAAATCGCAAGATTAGACTGATATGCCTTCAGGGTAATACGTCATCGGTTGAATTATTCAGGTCATGTGATAAAAACTATTCAAAAATTAAAAAAATCTGACGCAGGTCAGGCAAATAAAATAAAAAATAAAAATGTACATGCATGCATCAAAATAATTTAGAAAAAACGGTAAATTTATAAAACCACCCTATATTATGCTCAATTATAAAAAACAGCATGTAGTGCTGGAGTTGGAAGGGGGGCCCTTTGTGTTTTTGACAAGCCGAAGGCTTGGCATACACCTATACCTTGTATTACTCTCATAGCTGTAATTCAGAGATTAAAAATTAAATTAAAACGTAATTCAATGTAAATTTGAGAATTGTAGAAATATTAACAAAAAAAATTTGTAAATTTTAAATAAACAGCTAAATAAAAAACACGTGATTTAATGCAAATCTGGTGTTAATGGTATCGCTCTGTATTACTCTCATAGCTGTAATTTTTATAATTGCCGATGAATTTATGAAAAATAATTTGAGAATTGTAGAAATATTAATAAAAAGTTTTTATAATTGCCGATAAATTTACAAAAAACAATTTGAGAATTGTAGAAGTATTAACAAAAAGTTTTTGTAAATTTAAAATAAACAAATAAAACCCTTTACCCGAATTAATGCGAATCTGGTATTAATGGCGTCCATGAAAAAATGTGTTATCACATGCATTCGGTAAGTTTAAAAACATACTCCCAAATTTTGTTTAAGAAAATTATTGAAAATTATTTACACATAAAACGTAATTCAATGTAAGTTTCATAATTGTAGAAATATTAACAAAAATTTTTTGTAAATATAAAATAAGCAGATAAATAAAAAACAGTTTACTGGAATAAATTATTTACACATTAAACGTAATTCAATGTAAGTTTGAGAATTGTAGAAATATTAACAAAAATTTTTGTAAATTTAAAATAAACAGATAAATAAAACACTTTACCCGAATTAACAGCTCAAAAAAATAACTGTGATGCCGTGGATAGCAAAATCGCAATAGATAAAAAAATCAAAAATTTTCCAAACCTCTCTACAAATTTTAAATCTCGTGGGTGAAAAAAAAATTGACTCTCTGATGGATTAATCACTCCAGTCAGTTGGTTACCATGTCAACATTGTCATGCAAAAAAACGTCGATATCTACCGAAAGGGAAATCGGTAAGTCAAAAACGTCATCGGTTGAATTACCCGTAAGTACCAAATAATTAAACTCATTTACAAATTCCTTCTATTTATCATTCTCAACTACAAATAAACAATCATCAACATATCTGACAAATAACTTTACATATAAACAATTCATTTTAATAATAATTTCCTCTTCCATATAACTAATATAAACTGAACATACTAAAGGGGAAATAATATAACCTATTATCCACCCTTCCTTAATCTTATCAAAATTACCTTTATAAATAAAATACATAGAATCTTTACTTATAAAGGTAATTTTTATAAGATTAAGGAAGGGTGAATAATATGTTATATTATTTCTCCTTTAGTATGTTCAGTTTATATTAATTATATGGAAGAGAAAATTATTATTAAAAAGAATTGTTTATATGTAAAGTTATTTGTCAGATATGTTGATGATTCTTTATTTGTAGTTGATAATGATAAATTGAAAGAATTTGTAAATGAGTTTAATTGTTTTGATCTTTCTATAAAATTTGTGTTAGAAGGAGGGGGGTTAGATTTTGGTAAGTTAAAATTTTTAGATCTTTTGGTAATTTGAAATGTAGAAACTAATTGTTTATTGTGTAGTCATTTAGTTAAAAGTAAAGAATTAAGATCTATAATTAAACCTGATAGCTATCAGTCTGTATCTCATAAAATAGCTGCTTTAAGGAATTATTGTCATAGGAATATTAAATTAAATAATTCTAGTGGGGTAGCTTTGTTTCAGAAATATCAATTTTATAAACATTACTTGAGTGTGGGTTACTCTGATAAATTTGTCAAAACTATTTTATTTAATAGTAATATTTGTAAGGATGTAAAGGTTAAAGAAAAATATGATTTTATTTCTTTGCCATTTAAATTGTCTTCTTATAAAATTGTATGTAGAAATAGTAAATTGTTTGGAAATAAGAAAATTGCTTGGAAAAGGGGTGTTACATTGAATAATCTATTAAATAATACAAAATAAATTTTTGAAAGAAAGACTATTCCTGGTGTAGTATATTTTATCCCTTATTTATTTTGTAAGAAGGTTTACATAGGTCAAAGTAGTTTGAGTTTAAATGAAAGAATAAAGGTTCATAAAAATAGAGTTAAAAATAGATATCTTAGTTCTGCTTTGTATGTTATAACAGTCAGAAAACGTGTGACTCATAAACATAGTGCAGAATTCGACCACCACACAGAACAGCAGCACCATCGAGGTAGCGAAGCCACCCGTGTTACTGAGTTCGAACATAGTTTATCGGTTCCACAATACAATCCACGAAACAATGCATCTGATGCGACATTATTAAATATTTCCTTAGGCATGGTGGTCAGGGATATGCAAGAGATTCATGATTTTATTCCCGAGTTAGCCAATAATCAAACTAATATTAATTAAACATTCATATTTACATAATTGAGGAAATATTATATAGAATGGGTATCGAATAAATGAAATGTAACTGCAGACGTATAGTTTAAAATTATTTATTCACACATTTTAATAAGAAAATCATTTACCAATAATATTTTATGGATTCAAGCTTCATTAGCGGGATTTGCAATACTATTATATTTTAAAGAATACATTTATTTATTTATACATTATTTTATATTGAGGACTTCAGTAGCAGTATTTCCGATACTGTAATGTTTACAAAAGGAATACATTTATTTGTTTCGACCTTATTTTATCTTGAGGACTTCAATAACGGTATTTCTGATACTGTAATGTTTACAAAAGGAATTCATTTATTTGAAGGCGTAATCTAGCTACGTAAAATTCTTGAGTAAGTATTTCTAATCCATGCCTTGGGGAATTTATACCTTTGCAATGCAAGAGTCTAAAGTAAGATTTAAGAATAGTGGTGGACATATATTTATTTAATTAAAATATTTATTTTATGACTAAGGGCAAACATTTATTTGAGAGTGAATTACGAAGATAATGCAGAGACGGAGTGATATATAGAATAATAAAATTAAGTAAAGGAACACGTGGTACACTTTAGAAAGGTGATATGGAATGGCAGTATATCGAAACTGCAATGCCGTGAATGAGTTTATAAGAATGTTGGGCTGGTCTCTGCCATTGGCCCGATGAAGTAAGGTGTCACATAAGCATAACCAGGGACAAGCGGTCCATGTCGCAGTTTTCAGGCTGGCTGCATGACGTCATCAAGTCCTATGGGAGCACCCATTATGTCCGCTTGTGTAGGACTGGGGTTAATTTCAACCCTGAAGAATCCGGAAATTTCATGGCAGAATGGGTCATCGCATCTCTAAAACGTAACACATGTATAATGTATAAACGATTATGATAAGATTTAAATAGATTTCTAACTCAGCCCTACATTATCAACATTTACTAAAGAACGTTGGCGACTCTCAAAGAAATGTAATTTGATGGAATTATTCATTAAGATTTAATAAATACAAAACATATCTAAACTGGGAATGATTACAACTAATATGCCAGCCATTTGCGAAGTAGTAGACCCTGCATTACAATAAATGATGCATTGAATGCGTGTTGATTTATATGAAAGTTAAGTTATTTATGAAAGAAAATATTAATGAAAATCTGACACGCATTCACTGTTTCAAGTGATCATAGATTTAAACTTTGAAAATAGAGACAATTATGAGCATGCAATAATTAAATAATAAATATAGATAAAATGTAGATTTTAGAAATACGCACCCAAGAAAGATAGAATGAGGTAAGCTAGATTATTAGAGAAATTTACACATTAAGTTAATTATTCAGTTTTAGTTATACATATGGTAGTTTTTACATTTTATAATTTAAATAAGTGATATGAAGAAGAGCTATAGCATATTATTAGAGTACTCTAAAGTTTGAACACAGACAGGCACCTGTTTTATAAGAAGTTTTCTGATTCCATTAGTTTAGTAGCAAAAGGTTCGTGATTAGCAGTTCTTTCTTGTATTTAGGCATTTCATTTATTTTAACAGCAGCAGCAGCTTTCTCATTTATTTCAGGCAGCTGATCTTTGTGGTGAATTTATGATGGGCAATGGAAAGTTCGGCATCTGATAGGCCATCTCCCAATGGAGAATAATCTAGGTGCTTTTACTCGGTCATACCTTGGCAGGAACAATTTATCTTTATATTTTGGAGACTCTCAGTGATCAAGAGCAAAGCTGAAGTTGAACTGAATGTCTCCAGCAAGTCTAAGATGGCCTTTTTTCTTATCTTGATCTTTCACATTTTTGTTAAGGTATTTTTAGGTTCTACTTAATCTGCCCTGAGGATAATCAATGCATTTTGTTGGTTTTAATTATAAAGAAAGCTGTCATTCTAATGTTTACATTTTACATTTACTAATTACATTTTGGAGAATTTTTCTTTAATTAATCTATTATCTATCACTGACCGATGCTTTTAAATTTCAAAGACAAAAAGGGAACATAAGATTATTTTAACTTTTAATTAAATATTACATCAGATTTTTTTAGAATTATTATTAAACAAAATTTAAACAAAGCAATAAATATGAACTTTATAATCCAAAATAAATGATTAAAATTATACAAAATTATATAACTAAAAGAAATCTAAATTATTATTTTATCCCTATTTATTGCCTTTAATTTGAGATTGAAATGTGTGCGTGTTTATGCTGAATTCTACATATATTTATACATTTTTAATATTGCTACACACACAACTCGATACCAAAAAGTTTAAACTTGGGCGGGATAAACCGGTCAGTGAGAGATGACAGAAAAAGGTGAAACTTAAGATTCGAATACAAATCTTACTGTTTCAATGTTCATGAAAAAGGTACAGGCCACACTATTGATTTTGATGAAGCTAAGGTTGTCTTCTTTGAGAAAAATGAAATCAAAAGAAGAATTAAAGAATCTTTATTATTAAAAATTTATCATTCTGAAGCAATTAACTTATTTAATAGTTATTTTAATATTAAGCGTGGATGGGAAGTGAATGGATTTGTGGGTAATTTTTAATATTATATATATTGGGTAGTTTTTGTAGTACTTTACACTTGAGAAGTCTGCTTGTAGCAGTGAAACCTTTGGTTGTGTTTTAATATTATTTTTATGCTGGTCTGGTTGAATTTTGGATTTGGGATAGTTTTGATTATATATTGACTAGTTTAGCTTTATGCTTGTAATGTATGTATATATATATTGAGCCGGTAAAAATATGTTTATCCATCTAACATGAGCTGGAACTCACAAAATGTACTTCAAACCCAGTCAAGCCCAAGATTTAGGTCAGGAACCAGCCTGGATTCGAACCCACCTTCTAAGCCCCAGATCAAACACCTAATGAATAACATAATAGTTATGGCCCATGAGAATTAATCTTAATTCGGCCGACTAGCAGAGCTGAGCAAGACAATGAGACATCTATTAACTATGATTATCTTAAAATATACATAAGTATGGCTGTAATATATGTGGAAGAAGTGGAGGAAAAGGAATTCAAACTACTCAAATGAGTTAAACAATAAAAGATAGTTTAATATAATGAAAATTTAGTTATATACATTTATAAATTAAGTACATTAGTATGTGCGTGAATGAGCAAGCGGTAGATGATTATATAGTGTCATTCACGCTAGTTTCTAATATGCTCTTTATTAGCTAAATATATATTACAAATAAACACACATCTTTGGTGGGTCTAGTATTAAAAATGCCAACCATTATTACAAAGAATTACATAAAATTGTTATTAACGCTTTGATTTACGGTTCAGAAACGTGGTGACTAACATATATTAGGGGAGCGTTCTGAGATTCATTTATAGATATAAATACATTTGAAAACATTTGATTATATTTGAAAAACGTACTTGAAAATGACATTTGATTAGATGACAACATATTTTAACAATAATAATAAAACGAACGCTTTATTTTCCCCAAGGCACATAGATACTCTTAGATAGAAATATATAAATTACGAAAGTAGGATTGTAATGATTGAAATAAACTAATACAAAAGAAATGGCATTTATATATATATATATATTAAGCAAAGCTAAATTTTAATATTAAAGCATTAAAACAGGGTCATGAAGCAAAAGAAATCAATAATACGAAGAAGTTTGCGGTGCTGACATATAGCCTGAAATAACTAAGAGGAAAAAGGTCATGCTTCTGGATAAAAACGAAGTAGATGGGCATAGCATGTGCCAAACTTAGGGAATCACAGCCAGAGGTCCTTTTATATGAAGAAATGAATGGGCATAGCGTGTGCCAAACTTGGGGTCACCGCTAGTGCCTTTTATATGAAGAAAGAATATGCATAGCATGTGCCAAACTTTGGGATTCACAGCCAGAGGCATTTGATACGGAATAAATGTGATTCCAGATAGATCAACTATCTATGGAATGAGATATAAGAAATCTATGAGTTCGAACTTGTTGCAACTCCCCGATTAAGAAGCACATATATATAAAACACGAAGATCGGCTAAATGTCAGAAACGCAATAATGAATGAAGGTTACTAAAAACATTGAATAAAGTTTACAGCTTCAAAATAAATGACCCTTTATTTAAATACTTTAACATGCAAGGCAATTATAATATATATAGAGGGAATATTTACAGGGCCGGCGGAAGCGGGCATGCAACGCATGCTAGGCATGCGGGTGCTGGCAGAAGGAGGCGCCATCACTGAGAGATTAGCATCTGAAAAAGAAGGCGCCATCCCTGAGAAATTAAAACTCTACTAACAAAAATACTCACATTTGAAGAATATTATTCTCAAATGTTTATTTACAAAAATTATTGAGAGTAGATTATTGAAAATCATATGAAGTCATATTATATCTTATTAAATGACACACACAAGCAGGCCTGCACACAAGCTCTGCTTAATATTAAAAATATAAAACAATCAAATCTATTATTTATCATGAACAATAAACTAAACATAAAGTTTATTATATTACAAATTTCATATTGTAATGTTTATATATATATATAGTACTGCTTATAGTAAACTATAAGTAACTTTCTGCTAGCAAATATATAAATAAACACACACTAAAAGTATTATAAATTAGAACTTATGTATGTATATGCGTATATATATATTAGATCATGTACATAATTTTGAAATCGTAAGAAACGATTATAATATTGCAAAATAAAACATTTTCTAATTTTTTATTTAAATAATAATTTGATATAAATATTCGAACGTGTATGTAATATATATTATAGGTATAATTCCAGTAAACTTAATATAATTTTCAGTTTACTTTTTATTTTATATATTTTAATCGTTGTCAAAAGTCTATTTTTTCTGCATACTAATTAGGTTTGCAAATTAATTACATACGTTTGCTTATGATGTTTATCGCAAATTTTAAAATCTTAGTAAGAACTTGTAAACAATAATTATAATCCCAGGAAATTTTCTATTGAAATCGCAAATCAGGCCTGGCAGGCCACCTGTGTTAATTAGAAAAATATATGATAACAAAAGAAAATCTTGCCAATGGTAAAACTAAAATGTTCAATCAAGCGTAAAAAACTGGACACTTGAGTTATTTTAAAACCTGACCATTTTTTAATGTCAATGGCTGAATATTTCCAATTTATTAGCTGCCTTTTTTAGGTAAACAAGTTAAACAACTTCTTCCCCTCCGCGTATAGAGTTTTGTATTTTGGCGCAAGAAGTAATTTGTGTTGGACATCTAAATTAGCGATATATAATCTTAAGTATTAAGATACATGATGTAAATATATAAATTAGAGTCCGTATTTATTTATTTATTACATTTGAAAATTATTTTAAAGTGGCGTTCATGAGTAAAAGTAATATGGAATCAAAAACTAAGAAAAAACTATCCGGTGCACAAAATCGTAAACGCCAAGCTGAAAAAATAGCAAACATTAAAAAACAAAGTGGATCACTTAATAAATATCTTAAAATATCAACTGCTTCTGAAATAGCTTATACTCAACAAGAACCAGAACCGTGCACATCATCTAGATCACAGGGAACTGTTGAAAATATTGAACAAGATTTTAGTAAGAAACAGTTAAGTGACAACAAAGTCATTGTGCCAATATCATATCAAATGTGTACAAATTTAGAAGATCCAGCTGAATGGAATAAAATCGATGACAAACTACGTGTTATTTTAGTAGAAATGGGGCCTGTTCAAAAGAAAGATATTATATATCCGAACGATGTACATGGCCGTAAATTTTCTGATGTATATTATAATAGAAAAATGGAAAACGGAGAAGTAGTTTTTCGAAAATGGCTTATTTATTCCGAAATTTTGAACTCTGTGTTTTGCTTTTGTTGCAAAGTTTTTGGATCTACTGAATCTAGCCTCATAGAAGGATACAATAATTGGAGAAATTTAAGTACAACTTTACACAGACATGAAACTAGTATGGCTCACATGAAAAGTTTATTGAATTGGAATGAACTTGAGAAAAGATTAAAAAACAAAATTACTATTGATTGTCAATCTCAAAATTTATATGAAATGGAAAAGAAACATTGGAGGAGTGTTTTGGAACGGCTGATTGAAATTATCAAATTCCTTGGTAGTCAAAATTTAGCATTTCGCGGATCATCTGATAAATTATACGAAAAAAATAACGGAAATTTTTTAAAATTAATTGAATTATTTGCGAAGTTTGATCCCGTTATGGAAAATCATGTTGAGAGGGCCCTAGATCAAAACAATAGAGTACATTATTTGAGCAAAGATAGCCAAAATGAATTATTGGAAATTTTAAGTACAGCAATTAGGGAAACAATTTTATTATCGATAAAGAAATCCAAATATTATTCTATTATTTTAGATTGTACACCAGATGCAAGTAAAACTGAACAAATGACCATAATTATTCGCTTCGTTTTTTGTAATAATGGAACGGTTAAAATTAGAGAAAACTTTTTAGGTTTCATAGATATAACAGATTCCACTGGACGAGGTTTATGTACAACAATAATTGAACAACTGGAAAAATGGAAGATTCCCATTGAAGACATGCGTGGTCAAGGGTATGATAATGGGGCCAACATGAAAGGCAAAAAGGCTGGACTTCAAAATTTGATTTTAACCAAAAACCCTCGTGCATTTTACGTACCATGTGCTGCTCATTCTTTAAACTTAATCATAAACGATGCCGCCAAAGTCAATGTAGATACAATTGGTTTTTTTGCAATTGTTCAAAAAATATACAATTTTTTTCATCATCTTATAAACGGTGGTCAATCCTTTTAAAATTTATTAAAACTTTAACTCTAAAACAACCATCAGAAACACGATGGGAAAGCAGAATTGATGCAATCCGGCCTCTACGGTATCAGTTGGGTGAAATTTATGATGCACTCTATGAAATAATGAACAACGAATCTTTTAATAGAGAAATTCAACATGAAGCTCAATCACTCTGCACTAACCTTAAGGATTACAAATTTATTTGTTCTTTAATAATTTGGCATGATATATTAAATAGAATAAATCCTGTCAGTAAAATGCTCCAAAATGTAAATATGAATGCTTCACTTGCTTTAGAATCGATCGCAAATCTAAATAAATTTTTACGAGAATATCGATCAGATTCAAATTTCAAAAACATTCTCAAAATTGCAGATGAACTTAGCGAAGAGGTTGATGGAGAGAAAGAATTTAAAACTGCCAAAGAAGTTCGACAACGGAAAAAAACTCGTCAATTTGATTACGAGCATCAGGACGAAACACCTCAAATACCTGAAGAAAAATTTAAAATAAACATGTTTTTTACACTTTTAGATGTAGCGATTAATTCTTTAACAGAACGCTTTGAACTCCTCGAAGCATGTTATAATAATTTCAATTTTCTATATAAAATATCAGAAATTAATAAGAGCGAGTTACAAGCAAAATGCAAAGATTTAGAAAATATTTTGAAATTTGATAACAGTAAAGATATTAATGCTACAGATTTATTCGACGAATTATGTGCTTTTCGAGATATTTTTCAAAAGGATTTTTAAATTCTCAAAACCCTTTCGAAACACTTAATTTTATAGTTTCTAATAATTTATCTATGCCAAACTTATCAATAGCTTTAAGAATATTATTAACATTACCTGTTAGTGTTGCAAGCGGTGAACGCTCTTTTTCTAAGTTAAAATTAATTAAAACTTACTTGAGAACAACTATGTCACAAAAACGGCTTGTTAATTTGGCATTAATTGCTATTGAAAATGATATTTGTGCAGAACTGGAAATAAATACAATCATATCAAGGTTTATTAATATGAAGTCAAGGAGTATAAAATTATTATAATTATAACATGTTTTGTAATGCATTTACTTTTTTTAACTGTATTTTCTTTTTTTTTAATATTAAAAATTATTTATTTACATTGCCTTGTTTGTTTCCCTTAGAAAGATTTTGTACACTAATATTTATAACATGTAGGTGGTATACATTAAAGTGACCAGATTTTAACATTGGTAAAACGGGACACCATTGACCGGGGGGGGGGGCTGATTAAAAATTTGGTTTATATGGAGCGTTTATATAGATATAGCGTACATTAATAATAATAAATTAAATATGTATGTTTGTAATATTATCTTTTTTTAAAATTATTTCATTTATAAATTGTAAATTTATTATTAAATTTGCTAATATTTGCATAAATTTAGAGGTTAGAAAAATTAGCAAAAATTTTAAAAATAATGGGTTTGTTAAAAACAGACAGTGACGCAAATAATAAATATGAAATTTTAAAAAAAAAAAATATTTGAGATTAAAATATGTAAATGTTTTTCGAAAATTATTTTAAACATTTAAATATTTTAATCTCAAACATTATTTTTTTTTAATTTATTATATATATATATTTGAATCACTCTGTCTATTTTTAACAAACACATTATTTTTAAAATTTCTGCAAATTTTTCTAACATCTAAATTTGCCGTGTTAAATTATATATTATTTCATACAAACCGTTTGTATGAAATAATATATAATTTAACAATCAATTTTATGCTATTTTTGATATCAAAAATAGCATTACATCGTGCATTCTTTCTAAAAATCATGACTTTTTTAAAACGCCACGGGACACGGTCGGGTCACCTTAGTAAACATACATATTGACAGGGGCGCCAAAATCAAATTTGCATGCGGGCGCCTAGTACCCAGCGCCGGCCCTGAATATTTAGATTAATAAAATAGACGTTAAAATTTGACTTAGCAAAAGAAACATAAAAGATTCACCCCCATTCCTTTTCTGGTATTTAAAATAAATAAATCCCACTTTCGTGATTTTTATGATAACTGAAATATATAAATACGGTAGTTGATATTTTACGCATACATTTTAAGAGTATATAAAAAAAAAACTAGCAGTTATATATATAAAACAATTAAGTCACCTTATTTTAGAATTAAATAAATAATATTTTATAAGATTTCAAAGCGTTAATTAACTTCAACTTTGGATTTACAGAGTTAAACAAATCAATTTTTATATTAAAAACGAACCTAAAATGTTGATTCATAAAACAATCTGGCGAACGTGTTAATTTACAATGCATTATATATATTCAAAGGGGACGTTAATAACCTTTTTATGAAGGTTTAGTTAAAAATGACAGAAAAGGATTTTACAAAATTCAACTCGTCAGATTGTTTTAGATTGACATATTAATAAGCAAGCAGATATATAAATCAAATAATCAATAATATAAATAAATGATTCTACCAAAATTAAAGAGCATATAAGAGAGAATTAAGTTTAAATAAATTATTTAAGAGCAAATTACATGTTATTTATATATATAAAACAAAGTTAAAGAATACATAAAAAAGATCTTGAGAGATTATTTAGACTAAATTGACTATTAGGTAGCGGCTTGAAATTTACCTTTCAATTTTAAGAGTCCGATTAAAATATTGTCCGTGCACGGTAGTTGAAAATGAAAGTTCTGCAAGCTTCTATTAATATTAAAGTTCTTAATTTCTTCATTTCAGGACAACAGACTATTACGGTCACGGCGGGTGATGACCCAAATGGCCGAGCAGAATAGTGGATTGACTGCTACATCATTTTTTTAAGTTTCCAGCAAAACGAAATACATTTTATAATATCTCTCTCTAAAAGTAGCTAATCTCTCAATAGTAACTGATAACTAATAACTCAACTAATCACTAACTGATTCAAAATTTAGTCATTTTATACTTTTTCTCTTATCAGTTGTTTTTCGAAGATGCAATTGTTAGATAACGCCCAAAATAAATTCAAATCTATTTCTAGATTAGAAATAGATTTAACAACATGTTTTTAACACCAGTAAATCTTTAATCTAATTAATCCCATTTATCTTAATTAAAATTTTAATAAAAAAATACCTTTCCCAGATTAGACTACCAACCCCTAATTATTTTTAGACAATTAAACAACACCTGCATCTTCCATATTGGATTTTATATAAAAAATGTATAATTTATAGAAAAACAAGCAATTTGAAAAGAAAAAGCCAAAAATGACATATAATAAAATATTTACAAAAATCAATATTTTGTTAGTAAGTTTTTGCTCCCATATATATATTTGAATCGCAACCTATAATTTTAATAAGAAAAACTAATAATTAATAAAAAGAATCAATAATAATGAATATTGAAAGTTAAATTATAAATTTAGGTGTGCATCTCAAACATATACATAAAAAATATACATACTGACAAAAGGAGCAGGGTGAGATATAGGGGTTTGAACACAGGTTAGTAGGTAGAAACGTGAAGCAAAATCTTAAGCTAAGATTTACTGCTTCAATATATATATATATATATTATTAAATTTAAATTATAAAAAATATTTTAAAATAATTGACTTATCATATTGACATACAGCATAATATATAAACATATTCATATGTACATGCATATATACTGTAATGGTCAAGATTGTGTAATCAGTCAACAAGACCAAAAGACCAAACGAGGACTCTCAACCAGCAGACCTAGGGCTACTCATGCACCTAGTTTAAAACCCTACCTAGGTTTCGTAATCTCAACCACATAATTAACATCATTGATGTCACACAGCTTCCCTTCTTCATACAGCATGTCATAGTTCAGGGTTCATACAAAGACTTCCTCAGGGTACTTTTATGGACTTGGGGAATATTCACACTAGCAATCAAATATACACATTTTGGGCTACTTTATTACTTAGAGACCGACTTATGCATACTATTAATCTAGATTATTATTAATTTTCCTAAAACATCTTGCATCTCACTTTTTTGATTAGGTTCAAAGCCAGGGATACACTAGTTTAATACTTAACAATATACCCAATTTTATATAATTATGTTATGGTTCCAATCCACAAATAACAGATTCATAAATTAATAATTATAATAAAGTTTATTCTAGGAATGGATATAGCAAATAGGTGGCTTACAGGTTAGTTAAATAAAAGATTCTACTGTTTTTTTACATCATTATGAGTGAAGATAATGGCAGTTTACAGATGACAGTGGGTGCCTTGATTAATTCATAATTATAAGTAAGTGGCTATCAGCAATTATGGGTTTGAAATATTAATAAACTGATATGTCATATAAAAGGGACAATTGTGGACAGGTTTGATTCTAAAGTTATCCAGAGTCATTCATGCACAGGTGAAGGTTAACACAAATAAATCATTTAAGAACATTGTGGTACTAAGCCCATCAAAATGTTTTTCATGGTAAGAATGAATAAATCATAATAAAGATCAGCTAAGTGATCTGGTAGCATGGTACACAAATAAAGGATGGATGTCACTGGCTGCAGAGGTGCACCTGCTTCTAACCAAAGGGGCATACCAATGTAGATAAAGAAGATGTTCTAAACTAGGATTTGGGCTTGCAAGGAGTCTCCAGCTCCATGCAGAATCTAGATTTGTGCTAATTCTTAGATTAGAAACCTGGGCAAGCAAGACATCAGGTTTGCCATTATGCAGTTTGACCATATGATGAGCAAACCATGTGGAAGAAGTGGAGGTAATGAAGTTTCTAATACTAATAATAAACCATAACAATGATTATAGAGAGCAATAATTAAATTATAAGAATAATCAGTAATAATTATATAAACCTTTACCCACACTACTAAATATTATAAAAGTCACTTTATGGAATAAGAAATATCGCTGGATAATTATAGAGTTTTGGGTAAAATTCAAGACCCATTCACAATGCAATATTTCTTAATAAATCTTAACTTAGAATTTTAATATGCTATTTAATATAAAGTGGGAGGTTAATCACACATAATGTAGTTGATAGTGTGCGCTCTTTATTATATTACCTATATTACAGATTGTGCTTTATTTTAGACATATTAGATAATGTATATAGGTAAAGCAGTATCGACATTTATATAAAAATACAAATATTACCTATACCTTCACATGATAAATCCTTGATGATAATAATGAGGAATTGTCAATATTATTTTTCATCTCATAAATACAAAATTTAAACTGTAAATAGGGTCATCACTATTCTACCATGTGAGATAAGGCTAAGGCATTGGATCTAATATGGTTTTTTTTTTTTATATATATATATATATATATATATATATATATATATATATATATATATATATATATAATTTTAGATATAAAATGATCTTTAGGTGAAATCTTAATAGGCAAACACAATTCATAAAATTTACATATATATAATAGATTTCTAAAAGAGTTCACTATTCTTCATTAAGTTAAAATAATTCTCAGAAATTTAATGATAAATTTTACTTGACATGATGGAGGGAATATAGTAATAAGAAAAAAAAATCTGTTTAAACATGTTTCATTTTGATACTTTTATAGTTTTAAAACTTAGCATCTTCCCAAACTCATGCTTTTCCAGGGAAATGTTGAAAGTAGATAAGCATAAACAACTTTAATATAAATTTACTCCCTCCATCATTCAAGTTAACTTAATAATAGAAACCTAAAGAAGTCAAAATTTAGTTTCTTAAATATTTAAAACTAGTATAATTATGAAGTACAAAATATTATAAAAATTTTGTAAGTTAAGACTGTGTAAAAATAAAACTATATTAATAATCGAGTTACAGTTACATTGTTTTAAGGGTGAGTTAAAATATATTACCAGCTAGATAGATGTTTTTGGTATTTCTTCCTTGCATGTTACTGAAGTGTTTCTTTGCTTTTGGGACTTGCATGATCATGGAAAGAGGTGGCTAGATATTGATGATGTGATGGAACACAGAGAATCAGATGGTTGACTACTCACACATGGTTGTAGGGTATTATAAGCATTTTATAAATAATTAAAGAGTTCATCTTGTAAGTATTCTCTCAATAAAAAGAACTTCTAATAATTTTCACTAATAATTTTTTCAAAATACACCAGAATAAAATTTTCAAAAATATAAGCTACCAATAATAACAATGCCCCATTCCCTTCTTATATATTATTATTCTCCATCTGATAGTATATCTCATGAGTTTCTTGATGGATTTTACTTTACCTTTCTCTAATTGGTGTTCCATCCAAATTTTGCTTCATAAATCTTCATGCAGCCTCATAAATTTCATGATCTTTGTTTCAAATTTTTAGTTTACACCTTACAATATATGTAGACATAAAAAGGTGTTAGATTGTAACTCTTTCATCTGATTGTCTCAGTAGATTCCAAAATAAGGCACTTACATAATTTAGTAATGGCTTATTTCCATTACCTGACCTACCTCCCATTGTATGAAATACATTACACTCCTGTTACTTAATTGATCATACTCTGTTTTTTAATAAAACACATTTTTAATTTAACTTAAAATGTGGTGTGATTTAGAAAATAAAAAACTTTTAAAAAAGGTCTAAATTATACCCACACACATATGCATATACTAATGTCTGCAGATATATAGAAATATATAACATTTTCTGAGAAATAGATTACAATATGAGCAAACATGAAGCAAGCATATATGCCTCCAGATATGTACCACTTCATATCTGTCCAGTTACACTAAAAAAATAACCAAAAAAAAAGTACTTCTCTTGCAGTGAATGAGTGATTGCAAATATTTTTTTAGTTGGCATGTTAATGTTTGAGTTAGTTTTCATCTGTAATTTTCATTTTTCTGCTATGCTATTAATTCCTTTTTACTGAATTTATATACAATCTAACTAAATATGTCCTAGAGTTCTCCATATTCTCTGAGTTCAGGTTCAATTCTAAGGTCTATGCTTCCATGAGTTCTTTTACCCTACTACTAAGTGGTCTTCTCCTGGTCATATAGTCTGCTATGATAACACTACCCCTGGTATATGGCACTGTGTACTAGGGTTCCTGTTTGATTTCCCACCTTAAAGTAGCATTGGTATTCTGGTCATCTTTTCCTTCACCATTTGGATATATACCATCACTCATTTTTTCATTATCACTTGTTCCTTGTTCCAATTTTTTGTTTTCTTTATGTATTCATTAGTTCATCTTTGTTATGCTCAGCTTTGCTTTTTGTTGTCACTAATCAACTATCTTGGTCTTATATTTTTAAAGGGTTCAAATCTTGCTCCTCAACATATCGTTGCACTTCTGTTTGACTTTGTTCATGCTTGTCTGTCTTATTTGTTATAAATACATCTCTTGTTATGGGGTTTGATTCTTTAGAACAAATATGCAGTTGCACTTGTTTTTGGCATTTATCATTCCTGGTCATCACTGTTATTGGTGAATCTGTTGTGATGGGTTTTGAATATTGATGACCAATATATAATTGCATAGCTCTTGTATCTTCATCACTCTTGATCATCTTCCTTGTCATTGGTATATCGGTGGTTACTTGGTTAAAATCTCTGTTACCAATTTGCTGTTACACATCTTGTCTTATCAATAGGACTTGATACTATCTCTGTTCTATATTGGGAATACTCTTATCATGGCCTGAGCATGGTATGCAGGATTGTAATTTAGAGTAAATGCATTTAATAAATGATATTTGGTATTGTTGAAATGCATGCAGCTGGTCTCTATTGCCATTCCACTAATATTGTGCCATTCCATCCAACTGGCTTCTGGTGATTATTACTTTTTGCATTTTATTATATTTATACTAGTGGAAAATCTCTTTTAAACTTTCCAAATGTTTAATTAGGTTTTCCCCCAGTCTTCTCTGTACATTAATATCTATGGGCCTTGACTGTCCTCTTTTTCTTCTTTCATGGCACTGAACCACATTATTGGCATTATAATAAAATGTTCATGAAATAATCTGCTTTCCATGGCCATCCTACTCAGCATCGTGTTCCACTGTTGTAATTTAATTATTTTGAAAAAAATTCTAGCTCTATCTTCCCTATCTTTTAGTATTCTTTTTATATCTGCTGTTTCTATGTTTATAAATATAATCTTTTTCTTTGTGTGTACTGGTTTGATCCTTCATCCTATCTGTAAAAAAAATAGTAAAGGTTATCTACAATAGTAGTTATTTTTCCATGTGTGCCCTATTTTCAGACGTAGTCTTAGCTTGCTATCTACCCTTTACATCATTACTACTAATTGGAACCAGAAAAAATTCATGCTCACCCCATTGGTTTGATTTAAAATTTTAGGGTTTTACCAGTTATTTCATAAATTTTCAAGAATTATTATGCATACAACCCCCTGAAAAAAAAATTTTCACCCTAATGTGCAGAAAATCAGGCATATACATAAATACATCCAAAAAACACTAGGTCTATATACAAAATACTAAAAAAAAATTTTGGATTAACTTGAGAGTGCTCCCAGAGTCACATGAAAGCAGATTTGCAAAACACTCATTGACGTGCCATGTTGGATAATTTATATATATATATATATATGTATATATATATATATATATATATATATATATATATATATATAGAGAGAGAGAGAGAGAGACAGACAGACAAAAAAACTTTTCAATCCCCTCCTTTGACTGGCCTCTAAGTGCTCATGAGTCATATGAAAGCAGCTTCAAAGTCTCATTGGGCCATGTTGTATAAAAACCCTCTAATGGTCAAGATTGTGTAATCAGTCAAGACTGAAAAACCAAGCAGGAACTCTCAACCAGCAAACTAAGGGTTACCCCATGCTCTGAGTTAAACCTCTACCTAGTCTTTCTTGTCTCAACCATATAAATTAACATTCTTGACCTCACACAGGTTCCCTTCTTCATACAGCTTGACATAGCTCATGGTTCTTTCTTGATTAAGGGCATATCTTCCCTAGCACTCAGAAATACACACTTTGGGTTACTTTAAAACTTAGAGATCTATTTATGCACACTATTAATCTAGACTTTTATTAATTTCTCTAAAACATAATCTTACACACACCAGGTTTATTGATCAGGTGCAAAGCCAAGGATGCAATAGTGTAATATTTAACAATATACTTAATTCTGTATAATCATGTTATGATTCCAGTTCACAAATAACAGATTTGGAAATTAATAATTATAATAAAAGTTTATTGTATGAATGAATTTAGTGAATAGGTAGCTTATAGGTTAGTTAAATAAAAGATTTTACTGGCATTTACATCATTATGAGTGAAGATAATGACAACTTACAGATGAGAGTGGGTGCCTTGATTAATTCATAATTAATATTTATAAGTGGCTATCAGCAATTATGGGTTTGAAATACTAATTAACTGAAATGTCATATAAAAGGGACAATTGTGGATGGCTTTGATTCTAAGGTTATCCAGGGTCACTCAGTCATAGGTGAATGTTAAAACAAACAAATCATTTAAGAACATTGTGGTACTATCCTTATCAAAATATTGTCCATGGTAAAAATAAATAAACACAATAAAAATCAGTTAAGTATTCTGTTGGCATGATTCACAAATGAAGGATGGATGTTCCTGACTGCAGAGGTGCATCTGCTTCTAACCAAGGTTGCATAAAGAAGATGAGCTAAATCTAGTATTTGGAGTTGTGAGGTGTCTCTGGCTCCATGCAAAATCTAAACTAACACTAATGCTTAGATTAGGAACCAGGGCAAGCAAGACATCTGGTCTGACATTATGTAGTTTGACCCTATGATGAGTAAACCATGCCGAAGAAGTGGAGGTAATAAAGTTTATAATATTAATAATAAACCATGACAACAAATATGGAGAATGGAGAGCAGGAACACAAATTATAAGAATAATCAGTAATAATTATACAAACCTTCCACCCACACTACTAAATATTATAAAAGTCATTTTATGAAATAAGAAGTATCCCTGGATAATTATAAAGAGTTTAGATAAAATTGAAGACCCACTCACAACACAATATTTTTTAATAAATCTTAATTTATAATTTTAATATTACTCTATTTAATATATGGGGGGCTGTTAATCACACATAATATAGCTCATAGTACGTGACACTTCATTACATTACCTGTATACAGATTGTGTTTATTTTACAGACATATTACATAATGTATATAGGTAATGCAGTGTCGACATTTATATAAAATTACAAATATTTCCCTTACTTGAGGAATTATCAATTTTATTTTTCCTCTCATAAATATAAAATTTAAACTGTAAATAAGATCATCATTATTCTATCATGTGAAGTAAGGCATTGGATCTAATATGTTATATATATTTTTAAACATATAATTTTAGATATAAAATGATCTTTAGGTTAAATCTTAATAGGCAAACACAATTCATAAAATTTATATATATATATAATAGATTTCTAAAAGTGCTCACTATGCTTCATTAAGTTAAAATAATTATCAGAAGTTTAATGATAAATTTTACTTGACATGATGGGAAGAATATAGTAGTAAGAAAAGAAATCTGTTTAAACATTTTTAAATTTGCTTTTATAGTTTTAAAACTTCCTGTCTTTCCAAACTCATGCTGTCCCAGGGAAATGTTGAGAGTAGGAAAGTGTAAACAACTTTAATTTAAATTTAACTCTCCATCATTCAAGTTAACTTGAATAATAATAGAAATACAAAAAAAAATCAAAATTAACTTTGTTATGTATTTAAAACTAGTAGAATTATAAAGTAAAAAATATTATGTAAACATTTTATAAGTTAAGGCTGTGTAAAAATAAAAGTATATTAATAAATGAGTTGCAGTTACATTGTTTTAAGGGTGAGTTAAAACATCGTACCAGCTAGATGGCTGTTTTTTGAATTCCTTTCTCACAGATTACTGAAGTGGTTCTTTGCTTTTGGGACTTGTAGGGTGATGAAGAGATAGCTAGAATATTGCTGGCACAATGGAACTTCTTGGATGCCCACTTTGCCTGATAACTGCAGAGAAGCATATGGCTGACTACTCACACATGGTTGCAGGTATAATTTAACAGAGTTCATCTTGTAAGTATTTTTTCAGTAAACAAAATTATAATAATCTTCAATCAATAATTTTCACTAATAATTTCTTCAAAATACATTAGAATAAACTTTTTAAAAATATAAGCTGCCAATAACAACAATGCCCATTCCCCTATTATAGATTATTACTCTCTGCCTAGGGTTATATCTCATGTGTTTCTTGATGAATTTTACTGTTTGATGTTCCATCCAAATTTTGCTTTCTCAAGCTTCACACAGCCAAATGGATTTCCTGATTTTTGTTTCAACTCTGTAGTTTACACCTTAAAATATGTGTAGACCTTAAAAGGTGTTAGATTGTAACTCTGTTTGTCTCACTAGATTAGGAAATAAGATGCTTACATATTTTAGTAATGGCATGTTTTCATTACCTGGCCTACCTCCCATTGTATGAAATACATTACACTCCTATTACTTAATTCATCACACTCTTTTTTCTAATAAAATACTTTTTTTTACTTAACTTAAAAAGTGGTATGATTTAGAAAATAACTTTTAACTTTAAAAAATGTCTAAATAGTACACACACACATGCACATATGCTGAAAAATAGTTTACAATTTGAGCAAACATGAAGTGAGCATATGTGCCTGTAGATATTCACAGCTTCCATACATACACATATGGAAGGACTTGCATATAAATTTAATTCTATCTTTATTTTTATTATACTTTTAATGAATATTATTTAATTTTTGTTTTCTAATTTATAGATATATATTATAAAATAATTTAATTATTTTTAAATATTTTTCTTATATATAATTAAAAGTAGTTTTCCGCTTTTGTTAATTGATTGAAATATATTTTATTTTTATATAAGTATAAGTAAGTGCTTGTCTTTGCATTATGTATATGATTACCATTTAATTGTATATATATATACATACATACATATTGAAACAGTAAGATTCGTATTCGAATCTTAAGTTTCATCTTTTTCTATTGTCTCTCACTCACCGGTCTATCCTACCCAAATTTAAACTTTTTGGTATCGAATTGTGTGTGTAGCAATATTAAAAATGTATAGATATATGTATAATTCAACAAAAACACACACACATTTCGATCTCAAATTTAGGGCAATAAATATAATTTATATTTCTTCTTTTAGTTATATAAAAATATATAATTTTAATCATTTATTTTAAATTGTAAAATCCATTATTTATTGCTTTGTTTAAATTTCATCTAATAATAATTTAGAAATAGATGTAATATTTAATTAAAAGTAAAAATAATCGTATGTTCCCTTTTTGTCTTTGAAATTTTAAAAGCATCGGTCGGTGAGAGATAATAGATTAATTAAAAAAAAAAGTCCCTAAAATGTAATTATAAAAATTGAATGTAAAATCTAAACGTAAACAATAGAATGGCAGCTTTCTCGATAATTAAAATTAACAAAAATGCATTGATTATCCTCAGGGCAGATTAAGTGGAATCCAAAAATAAACTATGACAAAAATGTGAAAGATAAGATCTAAGAAGAGAGGCCATCTTAGTCTTGCTAGAAACTTGCACTTTAACTTTATCTGGGCTCTCAATCAGTTGAGAGTCTCCGAGATATTAAATAATTTTTTTCCTGCCACAGTATGACAGAGTAAAAGTGCCCAGTCTTTTCTCCGCCCAGGGATGGCCTATCAGATGCCAAACCTTCCATTGCCCTTCATAAATTCAACCATGAAGATCTGCTGCCTAAAATAATGAGAAAGCTGCTGCTCCTGTTAAATTAAATGAACCACCTAAATACAGGAAAGAACTGCTAATCATGAACAATTTGCTGCTAACCAATGGAATCAGAAAACTTCTCATAAAACAGGTACCTGTGTCCAAATTCTCTAGAGTACTCTACTAATATGCTATAGCTCATTCTTCATACTACTTATATAACTTATAAAATGTAAAATTATTATTTGTAAAACTAAAATTTAATAATTAATTTATTGTGTAAATTTCTCTAATAATCTAGCTTACCTCACTCTATCTTTCTTGGGTACGTATTTCTAAAATCTACATTTTATCATTATAATTATCGCATGCTCATAATTTTCTAAATATAAATCTATGATCGCTTGAAACAGTGGATGTGTGTCAAATTTTCATTAATATTTACTTTCCTAAATAACTTAATATTTTCATATAAATCGACACACATTCAATGCTTCCTTTATTGTAATGTAAGGGTATACTGCTTAGCAAATGGCTGACATATTAGTGTAATAATCACCCAGTTTTTATATGTTTTACATTTTATTAAATCTCAATTAATAATTCCATAAAATTGCATTTCTTTGAGAGTCGCAAACGTTCATTATTAAATGTTGATAATGTAGGGCCAAGTTAGAAAATATATTTAAATCTTACCAGAATTGTCTATATATTATACATGTGTTACGTTTTAGAGATGCGATGACCTATTACAAGCCTTGAATATTCCGGATTCTATAGGGTTGAAATTAACCCCAGTCGTCCTACACAAGCGGACATAATAAATGCTCCCATAGGACTTGACGAAAGTCACGCAGCCATCAGGCAATCACAGCATGAACTGCTTGTCCCTGGTTATGCTTATGTGGACCTTACCTCTTTGGGCCAATGGCAAATGCCAGCCCATTGTTCTCATTCTTATAAACTCATTCATGGCTATGCAGTTTCAATATACTGCCATTCCATATCGCCTTTTTAAAACATACCACATGTTTTTTAATTAACTTTATTATTCTATGTATCACTCTGTCCCTGCATTAGTGACATAACTCACTCTCAAATAAATGTTTGCCCCTAGATGTTAGTAAATATTTTAATTAAATAAATATATGTCCATCGCTACTCTTATAAATTTTACTTTAGACTCTTGCATTGCAAAGATATAAATCCCTCAAGGCATGCCTTAGAAATACTTGCTCGAGAATTTTAGGTAGCTAGATTATGTCATCAAATAAATGGTTTTCTTTTGTAAACATTATAGTATCGGAATGTATTTCTTTAATATATAATAGTATCAGAAAATCACACTACTGAAACTTTAAATCTTACCAAATATTACTAGGAAATGATTTATCATTAAAATGTTTTAAATAAATAATTTCAAACTACGTCTGCAGTTACGTTTTATTTATTCGATACCCATTCTATATAATATTTCCTCGATTATGTAAATATGAATGTTTAATTAATATTAGTGTGATTATTGGCTAACTCAAAAATAAAATCATGAATCTCTTGCATATCCCTGACCACCGTGCCTAAAGAAATGTTTACTAATGTCGCATCAGATGCGTTGTTTCGTAGATTGTATTGTGGAACCAATAAACTATGTTCGAACTTAGTACTACAGGTGGCTTCACTACCTAGATGGTGCTGCAGTTCTATGTGATGGTCGAATTCTGCACTATGTTAATGAGTCACACATTTTCTGACTGTTACAATATATATATATATATATATATATATATATATATATATATATATATATATATATATTAAAAATATAAAATGAATGATTGAAATTTTTTATATAATAATGCACACAGTGGACAAATCAGGATTGATGTAAGATTAAAATAGATATTGAAAATTTTTCTAACAATTATGAAATGCACATCTCACTTACATATCGTCTGTCTTATATAAACATGTTAATTAATCAAAATAGACAATAGAACTTCTTAACAGTTTTCACCTCATATCTATTTTCTGTGCTATCAGAATTTTATTTTGGGAATGCTATTAACTGCTTTCTTCTCAATTCTGCCAGCTCTTTAATTAAATTTTAAACAATTTAGAAATATACTGTATATGATATGGATGAAGAAAATGAGAAAATTTGTTAGTGAGATAGCAAATAATTAGTCTGTGAATTGGATAAATGAAATTAAACTTTATCATGGACTGCCTTTTATTTTTCAATGCGATGATCATGGTTCAAAAAGATGATGATATTGATTCCATAAAGCAACAATTTAACAATAAATTTACAACAGACAAGACTGGGTAGAAAACAAGGATTATAAAAATATTTTAAAATAATCCATTAATGAATATTAATTATTTAGAATTCTGTTTATAATTCTATCAAATGATATTAAAGAAACTTAATAATGCCTTAATAGTATAATAAACGGGTAAAAATTATAGAAGAAAATGAGTTTTAAAATTTAGTGGAATGAAAGTTATTTCAACTATAATTACACATATAGAAATATATAATGAATATTATTTAAATCTAATAAATGAAAAAGAAAAATCCATTTTTGTAGCACAGAAAGTAAAATATTTAACTCACACTCTTAAATTTATCTTTAAAAACTGATAAATATTAATATTTTTTATTAATCATTCTTTAAATTAGAGATGATTCATTTAATGAATAATACTTCTGTAGTATTATTTTCACTATGCCACTCTCATGCAAGCTAAACTCTGGTTTTTATCCACTTTTAACATCTTGTGGAGAGGTATAATCATAAACTTATGGCCGAAATCATATGAAAATAATGTATAATGTCTAAGATGCAAATTTTGTGATAAACCTGCACTTTTCAAATGAAACAGATCATTATCTGTTACATGTATCTCTATCATTCTTCAATATATCTATACAACCCAATTATTACACTTTAATTGATTAGTGTCAAACTTACTGCCCTCACAACTTTGATACAAAACCACTTGATGAAAGAATAGTAATAATTTTTATTAGTCATTCATTATACTAGAGATTGTTCACTCAATAAAATTATTACTACATTACTCTCGTACAAAGTTGAGATTGGTTTATAGGGACTGGTTATTATCCACTTTTAAAATTTTGAAAAGGGGTTTAAATGTGAAAAAGATATATGACCAACATGATGCACACTTAAATCTGAATCTGCATTCATTAGTTGCCCTAGATCACAATCTGTTATGCATATTTCTATCATTGTTCAGTATATATAGATAGTCAATTATTACGATTTAACTGATGTGTCAATCTTAGGACCCTCACAATTTTAGCACAAATCACTTGATGAAACTATATTAATAATTTTTAGTAGTCACTCGTTAGACAGGAGGTTATACACCTAATTATAATATTTCTGTAGTGTAATTTCACCATGCCACTTTCATACAAGGTAGGGACTGGTTTTTATCTGTTTTTACGACCTTATGGAGAGGTGTAACCATGCTCAAAGACATGGTAAAAAAGATAAATGATCCTCAAGCTGCACATTTTGTAATGAACCAGCTCATCAATTGTCCCAGATCACAATCTCTTACACATATCTCTATCATTGTTCAGTATATATAGATAGGCAATTACTATAATTAATTGATAAATGTCAAACATATTGCTTTCACATCTTTGACATAAATCACTTGATGGAAATATATTAATAACTTTTATTAGACATTCATTATATAAATGGTGGGCAACCTTTTAGTGTTGTCATGCTAAACCTATGTTATTAATCAGCACAATTGATTCTACCAATCTTAGTATATGTAGTATCAAAATTGGTCCAGATGTAAAGGGCTTCAAAATTATATACTTTTGAAGGCCATTATAACCAGATCTTATATTATTGGTCTCATTCAATATTTTAAAATGCTTAGGATTATTTGTGAAAAGTATGTCTTGTTAAATTATATTGCATTCAAAATGCATGCTTAATTAAAATTTGCTTTAGCATAGATAAAATTTATCCCGTTGCCGTATAAAAAAATGTGTATTGTTATAAAATTGCCATTAATGAATGGTAGGCAAAAAGTCAGTTCGAAATTGAAAGTTTTTCAAATATTCTTTTCTTTAAAACTATGGACATTAGCATTTTTTATTTATGAGAAATTTGTTTCAATTACATAATAGAAATTTAAAATATATATTTAATTTTTTTGAGATCAGAACGATATTATCAAGTCTCATGTATTTGAAGACTATCAACCCGTCTATCACTAGATATATATTTTTTAATGTAAATCCACAAAACGTAAAAATATATCATTATGTAATTATGATAAAAGTTTCTCAAATAAATTAATCGATATAGTATTTTATCTGAATATTAATTTACTCTAATAACCAAAAAAAATCAAGTCAGATGTCACATGACCTAATTTAAACAAACTTCTATTACAAATGTTATATAAAAAGCTCGCAAATAAGCTCTTAACAAGCTTTGCAGAATATCCCCAATCCCAGATCGGTTTCTGCTTCTGGCTTCCTCAGTGAGGTGCTAAGATATTCAAGCATTAGATTAAAAATACCAGGATAATCCCAACATGTTATCTAATGGATAACTATTAAATAGAAAATGTGGTATTTTCAGACATTCATATGTCTTCCAATCCAGCTATTTAACTTAAATAGCAATATGGGACTGAACTAAGTTCAGATACGTTACATATTAATAGCTTTAGCAATATAAAATTGCCAAAACTTTAATCTGACTTGGATTTTTTTTGTAATTTTATTTTTTTTATTAAGGCTTTGACAATTTTATATTGCTAAAGCTATTAATATATGGTGTACCTAAACATAGTTCAGCCCTATATGACTATTTAGGTTAGATATCTGGATTGGAAGACATGTGAATGTCTGAAAATTTCAGATTTTCTACTTAATAGTTATCCATTAGATAGTGTGATAGGCTTGTCCTAATATTTTTAATCTAATGCTTGAATATCCTAGCACCTCACTGAGGAAGCCAAAAGCAAAAATCAGTCTGGGCTTGGGAATATTCTGCAATGCTTGTTAAAAGCTTATTTGTGAGCTTTTTATATAACATTTGTAATACAAGCTTGTTTAAATTAGGTCACGTGACATCTGATTTGATTTTTATTTTTTTTTTTTGATTTTTTTCTATTAATGTTTTGGTGATTTTATATTGCTAAAGCTATTAATATATTGTGTATCTAAACTTAGTTCAGTCCCATATGGCTATTTAAGTTAGATATCTGGATTTGAAGACATATGAATGTCTGAAAATTTCCGAATTTCTATTTAATAGTTATCTATTAGATAAAGTGTTGGGCTTTGTCCTGGTATTTTTAATCTAATTCTTGAATATCCTAGCACCTCACTGAGGAAGCCAGAAGCAGAAACCCATCTGGGGTTGGGGATATTCTGCAAAACTTGTTAAGAACTTATTTGCAAGCTTTTTATATAATTTACTCTAAATATGCAGTTGCATACAAAAGTATCAAAAGTTAATTAGTAAATTAAACTAAATCATGGTTTCCATTTACATGTGAGTTGCGCATCCAAAATAAAGATAATGGCACAAATGTGTGCATGTTGCACTGTAATTAAAATATAATTTTTTATTATTTCAATTTGGTGAGAGTGCCATTGATAATTGTTCTGTGTGCCATGCTTGGCATACTTGCCCTAGATTTTCGATTTTTGCAATAGACTAAAAATTATCCATTTTATGAATAATATTTCTGAGTATAATTTTCACTACATATTTCTCATACAAGGTAGAAGCTGACAAAATATCACATGATCACCATTTCATATGCTTATACATACTGTTAATAAGAGAACCATATAGTAATGACACTGTGACTGAGGTTTTTGAAAAACCAGATACTAAAATGTATAGCTGCTGAATTGAGTTCAGATCTATATGACTATACAAGTGAATGAGCTTGGGCTGAAAGCATTATGATGTTTTCATCTCAGGCTCCTAGCTTTATAGTTAACTAAAAAGGTAAAAGGTGGCTGCAGAAGGGTTGCATTAGATTCTAAGATCTAGGTGCAGTCCTCTCAAATTAAGATTTCCTCACTGATCAAAACTACAAGCTAGAAACTAGTCTGGTGATGTTGGATGAGTAGGCACTATAGAGGAGTTTTATGAGCAAACATACATTAATTACAATAGCTTGTAGTTGGAGAGACTACTAAATGAAGAGTTTGGTACTCTTATTAAGGTAGATACTGGTTTATAGGGACTATTTTCTATCCACTTTTGATACCTCATGGAGGGATGAAATCATAACCATATGACCAAAGACATGTGAAAAACATGTATGATGATCCCATGATGCATATTTCATGATAAACTAACACTCATCAGTTGGCCCAAATCACAATCTCTTATCTATTTGTTCAGAATATATAGACAGCCAATTATAGAAATATTATTCATTGAACTGATAAAGAATTTTATGTAAGTTACAGATAGCCAATTATTTAACAAGATTTTTAGGAAGAGAACAAAAAGATAACAATTTGAACAAAAAATAGATAAGGAAATTTAAATTTTTATTACATAAGTTTTTCTATTAAAAAATAATTAAATATAGATACCATTTTATTGTAGTGTCTCGGGAAATGTATATGTTGAATAATGAATAGAAATTTAATTTTGTTTTAAATCTATATGTTTGTATTTGTTAAAATAATTTATCTGTGGATTTAAGTAAAAATTAAAACATCTATACATATTATAAAATGTATACATGAGCACATTTTGTGGATATAGCATCATATCTAGGTCTGTTTATCAGTTGATCTAAGCAAGACAAAAGCAAAACATTTTTCTTATATATTTGCACAATATTCTCTTTACATCTCTATTTGTAATAATAATATTGCAATAATAACTTGTGCTAATATTTTATTTTTTAATAATTATCGCTAGTTGAGTGCACTAGATTATCCTGCTTGACTTTCTTTGTTGTCGTTTATGTCAACTAAATTATATGTTTACCCATTTATTTAAGTTTTTACCTCAATCGGCTTATCAAAGCTTAAAGAACCATTCTATTTTTGTATTCTTGATCTCTTTTATAGAATTATACTATTATTTTTGGTAGATTGTATTACACATCTCTTAATAATACCTATGGAACTCGTAGTACTTAACGTTTTTCGTTTATATCAATATAAAACAATTCTTGATATATACAGTATATATATTGTTAAAGATTTCTCTTAAATACAAGATTTTCTGTTGCCATTATATAACCATCCTTTAAATATTAATTAATAACATCAAATTTCTCAAAACTTCTTTCAAGAAGGAGCTTAGTTTACTATAATGGTAAAATCATTTAATATGTTTAAGCAAGCACGTTTTTTAAATTTAACTAACACCAGTAAAATAATTCCATTCAAGAAAAATCTTGTGTGAGGAGTTTAAAATATAACATGCAAAATATAAAACCTAATATTATATATATACAACCAATGATGGAAAGGTTTCTTTTAAAAAGTTAAATTGCTGGTTAATTTAGCATTTGTACATAAAGCTTTTTTTTTACTGTATGCATATGTGTGCGGGTATATAGAAATGATCGTATTTATGTTTCTAGAATTTAAATATTGTTTTATTTTTAATGCATTGAGATAATTACTATCAATATAATATTATTTTAATTTATTATTAGCAGCAATTAATTAAAAATTATTATTTTAAATTATTAGATTGAAGTTTTTTAAATAGCAATATATATATATTTTTTAAAATCCATGTTTTTGATAAAATAGTGATAATAATAAGCATCAATTAAAGAGATAACCTTTTTGATGTAATGTAAACGAAGTCAAGAATCTCTCGCAATTATGCCACTTTATTTTCCATTCCCCAATCTATGTTTTCTCATATTCTGCTCCATCCCATTTCCACAACATAATCACATCACATCACATCATAGAAACAGAACTGGACCGAAACAAAGACAAACATCGCCAAAAACAACATATATATAGCATCACAACATATACATTGTTCTTCCTGTTGGCAACTTTTGTAACCATTAAACATTTGAGTTTAGTGTTTAGTTGTTATTCTATATTAAAATTCAATAAATTGAATTTGATTTCTTAAAAATATAAGTTTACAAACTAAAAAAACTTTTTAAAAAATCATTATTAAACTTTATAAATATTGAAAAAATAATAATAAGCAAAGAACGTAATGAGAACACTAGTCTTTTTCTTTGTTGGGTGTGAAGAAGGATAACCAAACTAACAACTATAGGAAATTAATGAAATCTTCAATGATTGAAAATTTATTTTTAAAACAGAAAGAATAAATGGAAGCTCTAATAAATCTGTAAAATTATGCTTTAAAATTTTTATTTTTTTCATGTGTCATAGCATCAGCTGGGATGCGAACCCACAACTGTCTGCAACCAACTACTTGCTTGCAAGGTGGTTGTGATGATCTCTTGTAATGCTTGAAGTTTTAGAAAATCTCAAAATTTATTATCACATGTCAGCAAAAATGAGAAATCAGTTTCACAAAGCACAGTCAGATTGCCAATTATGGTTTTCTTTGTTATCATTATATTAGAATTTGTTTATTTTTATTTTAAAAATAAAATATATAAAAATTGAACTATAATAATATATGTTTTTGTTTTTTAATACTTTTTATACAATTATTATATAAATATAATTGTAAATCTTTAAAAAAATTACACAAAAGATCAACTTTGTTCTTACTCCAAAAGTTTTCTCAAAGTAATCTTCCAAATTGTCTTGAATTTAGAGAACAAAAGTCTAAAGCCACCTTTTAGAGAAGACTTTTATGAGTATTAATAAGTGTTAAATTAATCTTCTATTGAATTCTTATTAGCACAGTGATTGTCATTTTAAAATTTTGAATATAAACTTTTCGTGACTACTCTTTAAGATAAGTTCTAGTGGAAATTATACAAATTTTTAAATCAGTGCTATATTTTATATGAGAGTATGCTGTTTTTTAAGCTTATGCACTGTGAAATGATTTGTTTTGTAGGCTTTTTGCCTGTGATATTTTCATTTTATGAAATAGAATGAAATTTTATCATATTGTTCTGCAACTACTAAATTTTGAATGTGTAAAAATGTTCAGATGTTTAGAATGAGTAATCTTTATAAATCATTTCTGAATTTAATTTCTTCACATTTTGTAGATATGCTATTTACTTAGGGACTCATTTTATCTTGAAGAAAGACAGTCAACAAGCTAAAAGACTTCTTCAATTTCCACATCATTATTTCATCAGAAATTATGTTTTCAGGTAGTGGACACAATTCAATTACTATTGGAAATTAACAAATCATTTTATAATTTATTTCACTATCTTAAAGCAGCAGCAAAACTTTCCATACAATAGTGTCATCCAGTATAACCTGGGGTAAACAATGGATGCAAAAAGATTTGTCTATAAAATCCCTATCTAATGACTACTCATCAATGTCACCATACTAGTTTCTAGTTTGTGGATTTCATCAGTGAAAAGCCTTGGATTTGAAAGCACTGCATCTAGATCTTAGGATCTAATGCAACCCTCCAACAGCTACCATTTACCTATTTATTGAACTATTAAGTGAGTCCAAAATGGAAACACAATAATGTTTTCAATCCAAGTTCATTCATAGTTAACTAAATAGGTAAAACAGAGCTGCTGGAAGGTTGCATTTAAATCCTAAGATCATGATGTCCTGCCTGCTCTTAGATCCCAAGCTCTCACTGATGAAATTCTCTGGATATTAGATGAATAGGAACTAGACAGGTATTTTATGCACAGACATTCTGCATCCATTGTTTTTCTGGCTTTCCCTGGGTAGCACTACTGTATGGAGAATTTTACATTTGTTTTAACAGCTCGTATAAGCATAGAAAATAGTGATTATGTAAATAATACCTTCATAGCTGCAATTGAAAAATAATAATTTGTTAATGCTGATTTATAATTATCTCATCAAATGAATTTCATCCTAAACTGATTCATTATCAACTATATAATTCATTTGACTGAAATTCATTCTAGGCTGTTTTTCATCATTTACTGTTCTTAAAACAATCTACTTGACTTGCTCACTGAATGATATAATTTTTTCCAATTAATTTTTGGAATAATGAATCACAACATTTTAATTTATATAAACTGAAGTTTAAACAAATTTAAAAATTCTGTATGTATAAATTAATTATTAAAGAAAGCAATTAATTGCTTATTTTACAAACACTCAAAGATTCACTTACCCAATTTTGAATCCATACATTAATTTGAATAACATTTGATTGGATACAATTGTATTTGAAATATGTATGCCTTTTATAAATGATAAAACTTTGTTATTTACAATCTGCACATGACTAAAAAATCCAATGGGTCATCTTTTTTGCTTTATGTCATTATATATATATATATGCTTTGTGCACAGATAATGAAGTTGCTAAATAAAATAAATAATATTATACAATTGTTAAAGTTGAGTGCTTTCAGGAGGATTCATACTCCCATATTCACAGCTACTAGAATTTTGTTAAGAACTATACCAATGTTAATGCAAATGTATGCAAATTAATGTAAAGTGGCTACAGAGACCATTTTCGAGAAAGAGAAAAGCAGGCCTCTCTTTTATTGATTGATGTAGGATCACTTGCTATGTAGCATGCTTCCCTGACCTTGCCTTTGATGTCATTTCTCTCAGAGCACACACTTTTAAATATAATCAGTATTTATTTGCAGTGTATTTAATTAACTTTATTCAATTTTAACTATAGCAAAAAATATTAGTTTTAAAACTTTTCACCTACTCAAAGGTGTCTGAGTTTTTAAAAAACGTTGATCAAGTATTAAAAAATGTTGTTATATATTAGGATATGTAAATAATTGTTTATATACAGATATATTTTAATGCAGTATGATGTTTAGTACTTCTATTTCCATACTATCTTTTTTGGACCAATTGTACTACTATTTGCCTATTCTCTAATTATTAGCTAATGTAATACTGCCTTTATAATATGTATATTAAAAAATAAAGAGAACTGTTATTTATCAGATACATACTTAAATGCATAAATTAATTTGTGTAACCTCTTTCTCATAAACAAAAAAAAAGTACTTTTAAATATATATTGCTTAAACATATTCTACTATATGATAAAATATTAAAATAAAAATATAAGGATTTAATATTCAAATTATAATAATATAAAATAATAAACAATTAAAATAAAGTCTTTAAAAATTATATTTTAAAGAAATATACTGTATATAATGAATTTGTGATATGCACTCTATCTTCATTTATATATTATCTACAAAAAATGTAAACAAAAAATTAAAAAAACCCATTAAAATTAATAAATTTAAAAGTTTATAATGTAGCAGAAGCCATTTTTTAATCTTGCGGCGCTGCATGTAATCATGTTTAAAATAACATTAAAATTAAAAAAAGAAATGTTTTATGATATATATAACATCAGCCATTTTGTTCATCTTGGAGTAGCACATGTGATTACATTTTTTAGTGATGCTTCTTCCACTTCTCTTGAAGCACATACATTTGATATTTTGCTTTTATATTTTGCTTTATTATCATTTTTGAATTTGATGAGATACAGTATTTCACATAATAAAATGTTTTATAAGCATAAAGCTAAAAGTTTTATAAAATTAAAAAAAAAAATCAAATAATTTTTAAGCAATAATATCAAAGTTATAAAACATTTTATATTGCATCAGAAACTTAAAGTTTGAAGTGTCTAGCAAAGATTCTAAACAGGTAATGTAATTGGAAATTAATGTATAGATTCTGAAGTCAATATGAACTTAAAAATACCAAAATAATTAGAAATCCTCTAGGTAATAATAAAACTGCTAGTATTTTTCTATAGAAAAAAAGTTATTGATGAAAACAATACCATACAGAATGTGTTTAATTGTTATGAAAGACTGATATTTTGCTATTCATTTTATTTAAAGCCTGTTTTTATAATTCATATTTTTCTGAATGAACCTCAAATATATTCTCCTAATTTACCATTAATTGTTACATTATTATTATTATTATTTTATAGTCTATAACCACATATGTCATATAAAGAAAGGAACAAACCACTGATCATGCACTTTTCACAAATTTATGCATCCACATCCATGAGCATCATAAGTGGATTACTTATGCTTATAAATTATCATTATATAAGCCAACCTTTGCTGACTGTGCTGAGATCAGGGGTTTAATTTATTGGGTAACTGAATTGCAGGTGGTTAAATATGAGATTCTATCTCTCTCCTGCTATAGAATGAATACATTTGTATAATTCATTTATCAAGTTATAATACAGACCCACCTGATCTCAGCATTTTGAGCAAAGATTTGTTTATTTAATGATAAGCTGTAAGCATAAGTGATCTATTTATGCTTTTTAAACATATGCTTACCAATAAATGTCCTTAAATTTGTGAAAAACACATAACCAGAATGTTCCCTTTTTTATATTAGTATTTTAACTTTTTTATATTATAATCTCAATTTGCATATGCATACTATACATATAAAAAGTATCTCTTATTGCAACCAAACACTGTCAATGAAATGCAAGCTTTTATATGTAATGTATAAAGTACATGAAAGGAGAATGAAACATAATATGGTGTATATCAAGGCTCCACTGCATATAAAAAACCTTATTTAATTAAATAATAATAATTAAAATATATGATAAAAATATAATGAATTATGTAGTTACATAGTATAGATAATGTATATGCAGATATATCCAAATATATGTATCCATTAGAAAACAGTCAACACTTAGACAATCCCAATAGAGATAATAATCAACCATCTCAAACTGTTATCAAGGCAATCTCCTTTTAACAATAAAGGTTTAACAATAATTTTTTATTGTTAAAAGGAGATTGTCTTGACATTAGTTTGAGATTGTTGATTATTATCTATATTTGGAATGTCTAGGTGTTGACTGTTTTCTGATGGTTACTTATAAACCCATTTAGCCTTGAACATTATTACAAATATATGTATGTATATGTATAGGGGATATGTATATATATATATAATTATTAAATTCTTTTTAAGATATTCATTGAAGATTTAAATTTAATACGAAAAGGTATTTTATATAAGCATGGGTTAAAATTAATGCATTAGTTTAAATGGTATGTTATGTATGTACAAAAAGTATATAAATTATAATTGGATTTATATAGAATGTAAATTAAGTGATATTTAAATAGTAATACAATATGTAACCATTACAGTTATACCTCCGAAAAAGATAACCAGAAAATCTAAAACCTCATTCATTATTAAAAAATATTATATTGCTAAAATTAATTGTCAAAAGTAGATTTCTTTTATCGAATTAGATTTGTGTAAAATTAGTAATATTTAATTGATAATATTATATATAATTTTATACTTAGACTTATGAAGTAGATTGCTAGACAATCAATAACTCACATATTAATTACATTTTCTACTAAAAGATATTAAAGGTAAAAAGCAGATATTTTACTTTATATAATTATGAAAAATTTATTTGTCATCTATATTATAAGCTATTTTGATATTTATATACAAAATTAATATTTTTCTGAATATAAAAATATTTTTTATTGTATGTGATTGAGTATGCAACCTTCCTAAAGCAAACCAATGCAGTGCTTATGAATCCCTAGATTTTACAAGTCTTTCTGTTTTTATATACATATTTAAAAAATATTATACATATTAAAAGAGCATTTTAATGATTGTTATAGGGGGCCAAAAATTCTAGCTGCATCATTGGTTTGATTTAACCTACATGTTTTTCAAATAAATTTGTGACATTATTTTAAGTCTTGCATTTTGATTTAAAAATCTTGGTACTATTGCATAAATTGGAGAGATTTTTTTGAACTTGTTACCGTAACTGAATGTACATAGTTTTTATGGTGACTATTCAGCTGATTATTATAATAAAAAAAAAAAACGTAATTTCTACATTATGCACCATCTCTTAGTCATTTTTGGTTGCATATTCACTATTTTGTATGTATTTTATCTTCAATTTTTAGCATTAGTAATAATAAAAAGTCAGATGTCACATGATTTATATATAGCTTGCACTTACAAATATGTAAATTTAAGAGCATGCTAATGAGCTCCAAACAAGCTTTTTTATTTTATTTATGATAAATGCTACTACAAGAGAAGACATTCAAATCATTTTTATCTTGGATTGTCCCCATCCCCAGAACGTTTTCGACCTATGGGTCTCTTCAGTGAGGAGTTGGGACATTAGATTCAAAAACCAACTCGAGCAAAGCATTTATCTAAAAGTTATTTTTAGCGACATTTAATATTTTAATTCCAAAAAAATTCACATTTGGCAGTGTTTTTTTGAAAAAAGTCTATTTTTTATTAGAACCTTTTGTTATATAGTCCCATCTCTTTTCCCTAATAAGGTACCACAAAGCACTATCAACGTCGACCATTGTTCTCCAGGTGTTTCTAATTGTCAAAATCAGAATTTTGTAATAGATTTTGAATATAAATAAATATATTTCTTATAATTTTTTACATTGATAATTAAGTTTTTATATTAATTTACCTAAATATAAACTTTGATTTAAAAAATTTTAAATTTTACAAGAAAAATAATCAAGGAAAAGTGAAAAGCACTTAATCGCTATTCAAGACAAATGAATAATGTTGACCGCTATTTGCATATCAATGACATTCAGTGATAAACTAGCAAAGCACAGTCAAGCATTGGTGGTCGAGAGGTCAGCATGGCTGCCTTACAAGCAGTTGTCACGGGTTAGCGGGTTCACTTCCCGGCCGATGCTATGACACATGGAGGGGGGAAAAAACTAGCAAAACACAACTATTTTTCATAAATATTTATGAATTTTATAATTACTTTTTACAGTATACTGACTAAAATAATGTGGCTAGATTTAGATTTACTTAAAATATTTTATTTTAGACAAATGAAAGACAACAGAAGTGAATAATCAACGATTGTAATTTCTAAGACACAATAAATCACAGGTAATGTCATGTAATGATTGGTTGAAATATAAGTCTTTTTGCTTTACTGCAGGCTATTTTTCATGTTTTTTTTTTATTCAGTTATTAATATTATTTTAAATTTTTCTTTACATTTAACCAATTTTAATGTAAAATAATTCAATTTTTAAAAGCTAAATTAAAACAATTCTGATTACTATACATTAAAATATTTATGAAAGGAAATGGATTAGATCCATATTTAACGAAAGAAATGACTCAAATTTTTACTCAAATTAGCCAATAAAAAAAATTAGACAGCCAAAAGATTTATTAAATAAAACAAATCAGGTTGATAGAAACTAAAATTCTAAATTACAAAATATTATTACCCAATTTTAATTATTCAGGGAATTAACTGTTTAACATTTAAGTGTGAGATTAAAATAATTTCATTGTATATATTTAACACAAAAGGAAAACACAAACAAAATTATGTAATAAATTATATATTTATTTTTAAAATCTGATTGGACAGATTTAGAAAAATATTTGCATTAAAATAAAATTAGCTTTATTTTATAAATTAATAATAGATTTCAATAAATAATAAAAACAAATAATTTATCTAGCAATAGCACAAATTTTAAATTTTAATGGTTGTAACACCGTTCCTTCAGTACAAGCTGTTATGGGAGGTAGATAACCACTAGAAGGGGGTTTAATGTTGAAGCGCTGAAATAGAGAAACAACAAAGAGAAAAAGTTCCATCTTCGCCAAATTTTCCCCAAGACATATGCGGTGTCCTAAAAAAACAATACACACAAATACATAAACAATAATACTTAAAATGTGGGTAAAGCAAGTTTCAACATAAAAAAATTGTTGAATGAAATTTTATTTTATTGAAAATTTAGTGCAAAATTTATATAAATATTAGTAAATTAGTATTATACTGTATGGAATATTATATAAATCTGTTAAAAGGGAAGATCAGTTCAACTACAATAGTTGAGGTTTTCGATGTCAACAGAGTTACATTAATATAAATATGTATATACCTATTTATCTATAAGATCAGTAGCCTTATATATTCATAGACATAATGCAGCACATCATCATCATCATTTTCAAATGTCTCTATATTTAATCCAGTTTTTATGATATCTAGCTAGATTACATCATTCTAGTAAAATTTCTAATCTCAACTATCCATCTCCCATGTTATCTTTTTCTAGATCTTGTACAATCTTTATAAATGCAGTTCAAGACTTTGACTGTCCATCTATTATCATCTCTTCTGGCTATGTGCACAGTACATTTTCATTTTCGCCTTTTAATTTTTTCATTAATCTAAATGATTCTGATTTTTTTCTCATCCACATAGTAGGTTTCCACTTTCTCCTTATTACACTCAGCATATATTTTCCTTTAACTTATTACGTGACTAAACTGTCTATACTGATCTTCCGTTAGGAATTCAAGTTTCGGATCTTCATATAAGAACTGTATATATTAAAGATTAAATAATTAAATAATATCCGAATAGTAAAATAGAAAATTTAATAATTGTTTTCATATTATTAATAATTAGATAGAAAAACTATATTAAAACTATGAAGCCCTTATTTTTTATATTATAAAACTGAATAAAATGTTATCAAATTATTGTCACACATACATATCACAAATCGAAACTCTCACACTGATTATTGAAAAAAATTGATAATTTTGTCGAAAGTACAAAGTTTTAGAAATGTTTCGTGATAATAGAATATAGCTTAAAACTCAAAAAAGTAAGAACATATGCTTAAAGAATATTTAAAGATAAAGATTCTTATGTTACTGATATAACTAAAATCTGTTTACAAAATTAATGTTAAATACATATAAATATTGTAGGCAGAAAAAAGAATATAATTAGTGCTAGTATTCAAAGAAAAGAAAATACTCTGAAACAAATGTTCTCATTGCATATAGAACAATTAAATTTAGCATGATAGCGGTGACTCTGTCTCTTTGTTTCACAAACGATATATGAGATATGGAATAAATGTGGCTATATGATATTTGAAACTGCATTTTTTAGAATAATTTTTCATTCGTCTCAGAGGAGGGCTTTTTATTGATTTGACTATATTAAAACTAATGGCTCCAATTTTTCAAATATTCTATGATTTACATAAATATATTTCTTTTATATATGGTGTTTTATTTAAATAGTTTATGAATAATAGACCCACATGCAAAAATACAAACAATTTCTTGACTGCAAATAGTTAATAAAGTTCTGGCAAATTACCATCAGTAAGATTTGGAATATAATTGGTTTAAATGACCAAATCTCATAATACACGTCATTTCTTGACATGAATATTTATTATGGTAGTGCTACTTTTTTCTAATTAGTTGATATGACTTCGCTAATATTTGGATAAATAAATTAAAAGAAGATTAAAAAGAGTTCAAATTAAAAAATATTTGAAATACATTATGGAATTAAAGTTTAATGGATGAGAATATTAAAATAATCATTTAGTAGTTTGATTTTCTGTTTAATGTAATATGGAGATCATCCTTACCATGACAAACATCGGCCATCCATAAATTGATGTTTGAAACTAATCTATAATTTTCTATTCAATCTTAACTTAATATTTGAATAACATATCATTAATCTACAACTGATTTTCTATCTCCTTTATTGTAATATTAATAATCAGCGATCACTTCATTCATTCATTACTATGCCTGAATAAATGAATGAAGTGATTGCTAACATCTTCACACTCTCATTCCCAAATGCTTAAGATTTGCCCATACATAAATGTTTGGGTTGAAAGGATAGATGTATTTATTCTATGTTTTCACAATGACTTTATCTTGTGTTTGGAAGTGAGAGTATTCATTTATAGTTAAAAAAGCTACAAAGAGCATGTACATTAGCTTAATGGCTGATTATTACTATTACAATTTATAAAAACATAGTGCTATATAAAATAAATATCTCATACCTCCTTTATTATTTTTTCAATTTGCTGTCATATTAATTTTGCACCAACAATATAAGATGAGTTACTTGGTATATTCAGTACTTCTAAAATATGTTGCCAGATTCTTTTTTAACCTTCAGATTCAAAAAAATTCTGTACATAAGTTATCAACTATTACAGTCTCAAAAAGAAAACAATTTTTGTAATAACTGTCAATTTAAAAAAAAAAAAAAGTCCAAAAAGTCAATTTTTAAAAATTAAATTTTAGTCAATTAAATTATATATATATATTAAAAGATGCTCATAAGGAAAGGATGTAAACATATCCAGTAAAATTGCAAACTATGCATTACCGATCTAAATGGCTATCTTCATTTCCATTTTTATCTTTTATTAATTCTAAACACTACTTTGATGTCATAAAAGAATACTAGGATGACTCGTCATCCAAATAAATATTTCTTTAGAAAAATGGGGATTCATCATAGTAATAGTACCTACTTCTTAATTAATAAATTCAATGTTAATCTAAAATTGTTACTATTACATTTTCAAGATTTCTGTGGATTTCACATCATTGTTTTTCTAATATCAGCTTACAAATTTGATTGTTGTTAAATTTCCAAGTTTTTCTTTTGATTTGTAATCCAGAGATTTGGAATTTTTATTATTCTATCTTTAAAAATTTTGTGTAATTTTTTTTTTCTTATTGGTTTTTTAGAAAGTGGAGGGAGAGGGGGGAGAATGCTGTTTGTAGTATAGTGTAATTTAAACAACATTTTTTATTTTTAAGTGACAGATTTGATTAGAAAATTTTGTATAATTTTGCTTTTAAAATTTTTTTTTTAATTTCTTGTTTTTTATTGGCTTGTTTAAAAGTTAATTTAATTCAAACAACTTCTTTTGATTTTAGAATTGACAGATATGGTTTGGAAATGTAGATGTCTTTAAAAATTTATAAATTTCATCTTATTGGATTTTTAAAAAGTGAGGAGAGAGGGGAAGATTATGGATGAAAAGTATGTATTATCTAATTCAAACAATATGTTTTGATTTGTAGTTGACAGATTTGTTTTTGGACATATTTTATACATTTCTTTCTTATTGACTTTTTAAAAAGTAAAGAGAGAGAGAGGGGTAGAGGTAATTGCTTTTGGACTTTGATCCAGCTACATTCAATATAAATCTAATCAAACACTCTAAATAAAAATAATGTAGCTGGTTATAAAACAAGTAAAAAAAGCTTAATATAGAAACGTTTTATTGATTTAAATTTTTTTAAATTAAAAACTAAAAAATAATACAACCATTTAAAAGAAAACCAAGACTATTGTTTCCAGAAATATTTTATATCAGCAAAGTTTATTTTGAAACTAATTTCTAACAAGTTAAAAATAAACAGGCAAAAACTCTCCATATAGTAGTGCCACCTTGTGCTAACCAGAGTAATCAATAGATGCCAGAAGGCTTGTGCATAAAATCCCTATCTAGTGCCTATTCATCCAATATCCCCAGACTAGTTTTTGGCTTGTGGCCTTCATCAGGAGGAGGTTTGGATCTGAGAGTCCTGCACCTAGATAGTCTGGGGATATTAGATGAGTAGGCACTAGATAGGGATTTTATGCACAAGCCTTCTGGCGTCCATTGATTACTCTGGTTAGCACAAGGTGGCACTACTATATGGAGAGTTTTTGCCTGTTTACTAACAGTTATGTGCTAGCATGAGATGGTGATCATGTGATGTTTAGTGGTTTAAGTTAAATATATATATATATTTTGTAATGCAGTGGGAAAATGTTTCATTTATTTTATCTTTGACTTTTTTTAAATTAATTCATTTAATTTTTTTAAAAATAAATGTTGGCCAAAAAAAAGATTTATCAATGAAAACTAATACTAAAAGATTTTAGATTACACATTAAATTTATAAATTTAGTCATAATAGTATTGCCACTAGAATAAATCACTATTTTTGCAAAGAAATTACTATTTCTTCATTATGGATCCAGTATTTAAAGCAGTGTTTAAAGACTCAATTAAAGAGAAAATTGAAATGTATATAGCCAATTAGATCAGTACCAACTAAGTTATATCCTGTTCCAAACCTTCCTTGTATGTAATGTATGCAGGGTTATAATAATTCATATTTTGTCAACAAAGCCTTGATTATAATCCAATAACTAGTTTTTTATTTTAAATGTACAATACGGTAATTATCAACACAACATATTTATATAACAAAGTGTTTGTGTGCATAGTATGCATATATATATTGAGATTACAGTAGGATCAAAAGTTTTAAAAAATAATAGTTATTAATAATAAATTGTAAAAGCATATTTACAGTACAATGTATGTTTGTTCAGTCAATCGTACTTGTTCTGGATATTTTTTCCTTCAATATTTTTTTAAATTCTAATAAAAATGTATTGGCACTTTCATTTTCAACAGATGCAGATTTACCAGTTATTTTAATACTTTTAAGTCAATAATAGTTTGGAATCTGTATAACTATTCCCTAATTGCAATGAGTACCTTTGAATTGCATGATTCAAATTCTCAGCTAAATTCTTAACAGAGACTTACAGCCTTGGTGGTGCAATATGAGATCATCAACTAGAATGTTTTTATGATTCATATTATTCAATCATAGATTTGACTATTTTTTTATTTGAACTAAGAAATTATTCCTTACTTTAGTTACAACTTTAGCTGTTTTAGAAGACAAATGATAGCAGCATGGATCTGCTTCCTTTTATAATTTTTCTAATTGATGATTCCTTCTTTTGAAGCATACAGCTGATTTTAAAATATATCATCTTACTTTTCTTTATTAAATCAATATTTTCTTTCATTTAATGAGAGTATTATGACTTTTTTTGGATTTATTGCTTGATGTACTACAATACATTTTACTAAAGATACACTAATATTTACAGTGTACAAAAGTTTTTGGAAAAAAAACCAACCACAAAGAAAAAATTTGTACACATATTTAGAACTATATTAGCGATTCCACTTGAATTGCAAAAAAAAAAAAAAAAAATGGCTGCTGAGATTCATAAAATTAAATAAATTTATAAATTTTACTGGAAGGAAGGTGTTGTTATTATTTGCTTATTTAACTTTTTCTGTTAATTTGCCTTTTTTTGTTAGCATATAATTAAAGCTATAAAATTAGATACAGCAGAGTTTATAGCTGTGCTGTAATTCTGATTTATCAGTACATTTTCTTATTGTCAATGCAGCATTATACTATCTACAAACATAAAGAAAAGCAATTTTTTGAATAACTTTTACTACCCAGAAAATTTGCTTGAGGAATACAATAGAAGTATATAAATATAAAATAACTAACAAAGAAATGTATACAAGTCAAACTCAAAATTATTGAGCTGCCTATACTCAATCAAACTTAGATTATAATAAGAAACATTCATGTTCTTACTGTAAAAAATTTACTGAATACAATAGATAGAAAGCAGTTCAACAAATTATATTATTCCTTTTTGAAATTGATTATTTTCAATAATTATATATATTTATTAAACATGCACATTATTACATAACTTTTGAAAAATAATTATTCTGCAAATTAAATGTCTCTCTCACTTTAATCCAGTTTTTTAAATCTATAATTTCTTCAAAGAATTCATCTTATCTGTGTTTATCATATGTGATATATTCATATATTTCTTACTACATTTTGCACCTAGTTTGAGACTTTGGTTGTCTAGCTGCTGTCCACTCTTTTAGTGTTAGGTCTATCCCAGCTTTATTTTAGCCTCAATGCTTTTTAATGAAATCAAGATATCTGTTTGTTCTTTCAAACATGAATTTTGATTTTGATCTCATTTTTAAATCTTTGCATTCATCTTTCTATACTTTAGGTGTGGTTGATTATCTTCATATTATGTTTCTATAAGAATCCATTTCTCAGATGCAAAAGTAAATACTAAGAAAACCCTTTTATTAAAGCCCATTTTTCAACTAATGTTGATTATTACAAAAAAATACTATTATATTTTTAAAGTTTATATCTATAATCCATAAAGTCATTCACTTATCCATTATCTCATTGACATTACAGAATCTCTTTTCTTTTTGTCATTCCATGAACTTGATTTAAATTTTCAAGTGAACTTTTTTTTACCTTTAGATTCATATTATTATATATATTTTACCATCAATTTCTCAGTTAATATTTTTAGTATTCATTTTAAACTATCAAATACTGTATAAATTACAGTTTTTATTTAAATTATATTGTATTATTATAATGCTAGTTTTAAGAGGGTTTTTTTAAAAAAGAGAATGATTTGAGAGGGCTAAATTTTACAGCTAATTGTTTATTTTTAAAAATATTGAATCAGAATCAATAGTTCAGAAATCATCTTCTTAATACTTATTTATGTTATTTAAACCAATGGTGGAAATTTTAACTTTCACACATACATGCACAAAAATGTGCATGCAAATGATTTAATGTGTCTCTGTATAAATGTGTATTAAAATTATAAATTGAGTTTTAAATTAATCTGAAATTAAGTTAAATCTGCTCTTGTGAATAAAATTGAACTATACCATTGATTTTACTCTTTTTGTCTAACTTTATACATCCCTAACTCTATTTCTTCCTCTGTCTGAACTTTGGCAACTGGTTATCTCTAGCAATAAAGTCTCAACTTCAATATATATTATATACATTCCAATTCAGCCCTTGTGACTCCATTGCAATAGTGTGATGCATAAAATAAAATTTAAAAAATCATCAAATTTTATTTTGTAGGAAGAGAAGCTGTAGGGAATTGAGTTCAAACCCTACACAACCAATTCCCAAAGACCTCAGAAGGAAAGAGAAAAAAATATTTTCTTCCATTCAACTAATTTTTTTAGTGAAACAGGATAATATTTATATCTGTAATGAGCACATACGATGTTACATTATTTTTTTATTAGTAAACATGAAAAAAATAAAAGTTCGCCAATAAAACTTCTTTTTTAAGAATTAAAAATTGAAAATTAAAAAATCATCTTAAACTCGTATATATACATATAGAATCGCACAGATGAAAAAAAATTATTATTAAAATAAAACTTTATTAAAAATAAATAAAAAAATATTTTAAAAGCAAAAACTTAAAAAGATTTAGAGATGAAAACATATCTTTAATTTTGGAAAACACATTAATTAATCATAAAATGGAAATGATTGTTTTAATTAATCAAATGTAAACTAGCCTTGGGCATTTAAATGTATAAGCAACGGTCAGATAGGAAAACAATAGAAATTAATAGCAAATGAGAGAAATCCATCAGGAAATCGGACCTCAATGGAAGGATCATCATCAACGATGATGTAATGTCCATTGGATCCTAAAGGTAATATAAAAGGAAAAGTTTGGAAATTATTAGTTAGTTATTACGATGTGACTATATGTGTTAGTGCGGAGTTGAAGGAGAAGGGATTGAAAGATGCACTTTCAATTCCTTCAGTTGTTCAAAAAAAATGAAACATCGTTTTCCGATATTGCGGGCCACAGGACATCAAGGCCCGGAAGAATACCATCAACCATAAAGGACCAGCGATTAACTGCACACTGATCTCCTTATGACTTCGTGGGATTAATACCTTCCATTACAAGAAATCAGAGAAAATGGACATTTTTCAAAACAGTAAGAAATATATAATTTATGAACATTTCTAAACAAAAGAACTCTAAATACTAAACTTTTCAATATTTATAAATATAAGAATTTCCTATCTGACTAAAGTAGTTAAAATGTTATTTGATGTATTTCTTTTGTAAAATCATTTCCATTTATATTTTTTTTTGTTCTTTAAGTTTTATTATGATTTCTGTTTTCCGATAAATTAAAATATATCAATGATAAACTTAAGTCGGGCGTGAATGGCTGTATAGATTTGTAAAGTTATATTAGAGGAGGGTAATCTTAGGTTATTCATGTCATTGTTGAATTGGGTCAATGGATTGGATATATTGATGTAGTTAGTAGATGTAATGCAAGATTCGCTATGGGCAGAATCGCTTGTATATGCCGCACACTTCCTCTTGCCTAGGGAATGCGATCGTAAGTCAGCAAAATGACCGCAGTCCGTTTCTATGGAGTTTTTTTTATTGTTCTTCTCATTAGATAGATGTAATATTCCTATCTGATGAGAGTCAATGTCTTATCTTAACCTATTTTGTGTTGCCGTATTCGTATTACATTGAATACATCGATATATCAGATGGATTGATGCCAGTTTGACTGCGAACTTTTAGCCTAAGGTTAAATGGGGATAGAATGTTTTATCTTCAAATGCAAATCTATGTAGTCTATTCATACTCGACACTAAATAAAAATGCATTAAATTTAAGTTGTTTATAGACGCTTGCATGGATTCGTTATCGGTTAATTATGTTTTGGGTTTTCATATTGGATCAAAATATATAGACATTCGATAAATAATGATACCTTATGGTGAGTATCTAAAATGTATTTATTCGGATGTCTTTTAAGTTATTGGTGTCAATGCAAGCATCTTATGGTGAATGCTATTGGGTTACTTATAAATTTCCCTCTGCAATTGACGGTATCAATGACTTTGTATTTTGATCGTTTATGTTTATTTTGAAATGTTTTTAACCGTGAAATCTATGTAACTGATCTATACTCAAACATTTTAAAACAAACTTTTATAAATCCATCTGTGCGAACTTATAAAAAATTAAAATGTAAACTTATAATATTATAAAAATTAAAATGTAAATTTAAATTCTAAAATCAAGTTAAAATCCAAAGCAAAAGTTATTCTAAAATAATGCTAAATTTTATATATGTGCGTAAATAAATGTTTGTGTGTTAATTACTGGCAGTGGCTTATTTTATTCTTTTTTATATATTCTTAGATAAGAATTTATTATAAATATAAATCTCGGCTACTCCCTGAGCTAGTGACAATGGGCTAATGACCGGAATCAAAATATATTAAAAAAAATATATATTTTTTTTGACTTACGTATCTGCCTACTTTATAAATTTTTCTAGGTTCAAATGCCTAGATGGCGCCCTGTAGTGCAGTTTATGTTCAGTCGCATTCTCCAGATCATTACATATCATTGAATAGTTTGATAGTTATATTTAAAAATTAAAAATATTAAACATATATAAATAATTGTCTGTAGACATAAACTCCATGAGATATTATTTTTCTAAGTCTACTTATTAACTTTCTATGTTTAATGTATATTTGACAAATTATAATGTTCTTTCTTTGTTAACAATATTTTAATATCTTATTATTACTAATTTATTCTATGACTTTAATGCTAATAATATTAATAATCTGTAGCTTTCAAATCATTTAGATTGTTTTTGATAGGCAGACTTTTACAGATATGAGTAAAGATATGTATATGTGTGTGTATGTACAAACATTGAAATTTAAACATTTCACAGATATATTAAAAAAGGAGTTTTATTTAAATAATTTTGTATTTTCTAAGTAAAAATTTGTTTTTCCTCTTATATATTATTTTAAGTCCAATTTTTCTTATTTTATTTGAAAAGGTTATTAAAGGAATGTTCAGATTGAGAGAGAAATAGGTCAATCTTGACTTAGCTTCCACATATGAAATTTGGGAGGATGAGAACAATGACTCATTAATAAGCTATTAAAATTAGAAAGACACCAGCTTGTTTGGACTGCAGCTGCATTGATAAAGTATAATTTATAGATAACTGGGTAGTTCAGTAACAACACGTGTGTAATGCCATCAAAAGACCAGCACACATATATAGTCTAAAAAATAAGCAAGCAAAAAAGTGGAATAAATCTTTACTTCTTAGAAGCCAAGAATCTTTTTTTTCTTTACAACTAATGGTGGGGTAGAAAAGCTATTTTGTATGAGGTTGCCTTTTTGGCTACCAAGGAACTCTATGCACAGTGTTTAAATCATTCTATAGCCGATCTCCAAAGTCCCAAAGAAGACTTCAAATCCTGTTATTGTTTCAGCTATGCCATTGCTGAATTCAAATAAAAGCACAAAGTAAAGATGCTGAAATTTATAATTAAAAGCTAAAATATTCATTTGTCTGTAGAAAATAATCATACCCAGAGCAGAAAGCAGAAGGAATGAATAAATCATCTCAGTGTTTAAATGGTCTCTAAAGAAACACAATTTATTTCACAACATCATCATCATCACAGTAAAACAGAAGAATTACAAGCCCAAGCCAAAATAGAACTTTTCCAGTAAACCGCTGTAATTGATAAATCTACACGTGTTAAACATTGTATGTGGCTGAATTCAAATTCTCAACTTTAAACAAGCTGACTCCCAAAATGAAATTCATTGGACTCATTGAAACTATCTCTCCATCAAAGATAAAAGAAGAACTTAGTAATATCAATTTTAATTTTGTTTTCTCAATGACTATTAACACTTTCTCTCTCTAAGTATTAAAAATACGAATCAATTATTAGAAAAGGTTTTTCAATAATTATGAATATTGATTTCATTAGTATAAAGTGTATTATTTCATTACCATTACATGTAACCATTTATATACGTTTTTTTTATTTTTTATAAAATGTCTTTTTATTATGTATCAATTCAGGTATCATAAGAAATGCATTTTTCTTATCATGCATAAAGGTTGAACACAAGATTTATTATGGGAAGTAATATACACACACCTAATGATATAAATATGCCCACATGAATACGTATTGAGTATAAATGTACAAACCGATAAGGGTAGAAATTTAGCATCATAAGAGATCGATTTTTTTTAGGTACTTAAATAACCTAGATTAATGGAGGTTGAGATAAATAATTTGAAACCGATATCTTTAGATATCCTTATCTTTATAATTCAATTAACATTTCTCTACTTATTTTTCGTTTATCTTTTTTTTTTTTAAGATTATGGATATAGAAATGTTTGTTATATGCATTATACGAGTATGTGCCGTGTATCGGGTGTTTATTTTAAAATTAAAATGTTTCTATAAGATTTCTATTCTTCCCCTAGAAATGTGGACATACACATAAATTTAAGTTTCATTAAGGGGGAAGGGGGAAAACTTTTGGTTATTATTATTATTTTGTAACTAATTTTATTATTAATTGTGTAACTTTTCTATTTGTGTATTAATGATTAGCCAATAATAAATTTTAATTTGTTGTTATTAAAAGAAGTGTATATATTACTTAGAGTTAATCATTGTCTTGCGAAGTTACTCCATCACTGATGGATTTCATCATTAAAACATAGTTTAAATATAACAATTATTTGGTAAATAATTATAGATTGATCAAAGATAAGATTTGTGTTGTGAGTTAGTAATAAAACTGTGGCTGGAAGCATCATTACCATCATCATCATAATGTTATTAATTAATAAATAGTCTAAATAAATATAATAAACGGCCATATATATAAATAATGGTTCTCACTGTGTTTGTTTATTATTTGTGAGCCATCATAAGAAATAATGACTACCATGGAAGATCACTCAAGATTTAGTGAATTGCCATCGATAATCTATAGTAATAAATGAGCTAGTAAAAACTTATATTATTATTAAATATGAACTTGAAAGAGTTATATGAAAATTTATTTGCACAACTACAAAATAATAAAGTTGTTTTGCCCTTAATACAAGTGCAAATTATATGGTTATAAAATGGAAAATCCTACATGCACCAATTGAGGTTCAAACCCAATAGAGTATAAGTAGGTATTTAATGTAACTTTATCTAGGTTACAGTCTAGTGGTGCCCAGATATATATATATGAGAAAGCAATCTGGGAAAGGAATGCTTTCTCATATATATATACATATATATCTAGTGGTGCCCAGATATATATATATGAGAAAGCAATGAATAGAAAGGAATGGTTGTTTGGAGAGTGGTTTGTCCTATTGGGGTATAAAACTGCTTAATGTTGGTTATTGGTAATTGATCTAAAATCATTGATCCATTATGAATGACTGCCCTAATGAGGAGTAGTAAGGAAGTGAATTTTGGCTAGATTCATTTCATATTCTGTCATGGGCTTGGCATTATATAGAGTCTTTACATTTTTGGTTATAGATGATCTAGATTATTTTTATTCCTAGATTAATTTTCATTCCATTACAAATGTCTGCCTAATGTGAAGCTTTCACTCCATTACAATTGCCACTCAAATCCGCAGGCTATTGAATAAGGCATGTCAGAAATGCTCTAGATGATTTTCAATCAGTTACAATATATATATATTGAAAAGACACTCAAAATTATAAAAAAGAAATTACTTTTTTTTTTCCGAAATGTAAAAGATTGAAAATCAAATTGTAGGATGTTTTTCTAAGATATTGCCTACACTATTTATTAAGGTTACAAGAATATAATGTTATGAAAAGTTGACTCCAAAAGAAATTAAAGTCCTGAAATAATGAAATAAAAGTTATGCCAACTAATAAATGAAGCTACTTGACAATTGTCATAATTTCTAGTGTTAGAGAATATCCAGTGGCATAATGTAAAACATTTGGTAGATTAAAAAATAGTCATATATCACATGACCCAATTGTTAAGCTTGTAAATAAAAAACAAAGAGGTTTGCTAATTTCTCTAGCAAGCTTTGTTGATAAATGCTTAGCAAGAGAAAGCATTTAAAATATCTCTACCAGAAACCATACCCAAATCTCAGACCAATGGTGTTATGCTTTGGCAGTTCTCAGTGAGATTTAGATAAATGCTGACTTTGGGTTAGTAATTTTAGATCTAGTGTCTGAAGCTATCCTAGCACCTCACTGAGGAGTGCAAAAGCACAAAACCATTGATCTGAGGTTTAGGTGTTGCTTCTGATATTGATATTTTAAATTCTTTCTCTTGCTAAGCATTTATCAACAAAGCTTGTTAGAGCAATTAGCACAGCTCTTTGTATTTTGTAGATTATATCCTAAAATATGAAACAAAAGTTTGCTTCTTCTATGAAGTATAGATTTTTTAATTATTAATTTAGCCATTTTTTTCCATAAATTAGCTTCAATAAAGTTATTAATAATTTTGGTGCCATTTGACAAGAAAAATATTTTTCAATTGTTAAACCACTAGAAAAGTGAAAAAAACCATCACTCCTTTAAAAAAGAACAAGTTATAATCTCATTTTGAATTAACAATGAGAAAATAATTACTAATTCTATTGTTATAATATAGCTAAATTACATTTTCCACTCTTAAACATCATCCAAATTGTTATGGATTGTTCTTTTATTACATTGCAATTTTGTTTTTGTCAATAAATACATGTATTCAATTACTTATGGATTAATTACTTCATTGCTTTCTTCCTATGGTGCTATCCAGTTGATTGATTGTCTAACTTAAAATACATTATGAGTTATAATAACACATGTTTAATTTAAAATTAATAGTCCACAGATTTTATCAAATTACTTACCAAGGGAAAATGGTATGAAACTTTCTACATTTGTTTTAACAGTGCCATTAGCATTCAAAAATCGATTTGGATCAAATTTGTAAGGATCTTCCCAATACTTAGAATCAAAATGAACAGCTGTTATATTAGAAATTACATATGAACCTTTAGGAATATCATATCCTAAGAAATTAAAATCTTGAGTAGTACTATGAGCAACAGCTAATGGCAAGAAATTTGCATGCCGTTGAATTTCCATAATGGTTGCATCAGTAAATGGAAGTTTTTTCCTATCATTTATAGTTGGAGGTCGCATGGAGCCAATTACTGTATCTATTTCATGTTGAACTTTTTCTTGAACATCTGGAAAATGCAATAAATACAGAAGAACCCATCTTAATGTTGTAGTGGAACTTTCAGTTCCTGCTATAAAGATGTCACTAATAGATGCAATTAGCTGCAAATCTGAAAAAGTTAAAACAGAAATAATAATTTAAGTTTTATTAATGAAACAATTTTATTAACTTAAGATATTAACTTCAATAAACAATTTTTTTATTAAATCATGCAACAACTTATTAATCTGAAAGCTTATGATAACTTAGAAAAATCCTAATTTGCCAACCCAATGTTTACTAGTTGAATTATTGAAAGATATGTGCATATATAGAGGTAGTCATATTTTTATAACTTCTATGTATTTAAGAGATTGTAAGAATCTTCAAACATTTACATATTTATTAGTTTTATATTATTGTAAGTTTAAATATATATTATAATATCCAAATAATAATAGTTTCCAGATGCATTACTACACAACTGTGACTTCCATCAGTCACTTTTATTTTAAACTTGTAAATAATACCTTTTTGTATTATTTTTATAATAATGTAATCTCGTAATCAGGTGAATAATCTCTACATGACCTACAATACAAGAAGACATTAGAATATATATAAAACATTAAAAACCAGTCAACACATAGGCAATCCCAATATTAATAACAATCAAAAATTTCAAACTGTTTAATAATATATATATATAGATTTAGATATATATATATATATAGATATAGATATATATATATAGATATAGGAGGTACTTGTTCTTTATTACTATATAATTCTTGATAAAAATCTTCTACCAATTTCATAATGTCATCCTTCTTTTTAGTAATAATTCCATCTCTTTTCCTTATTGCAGATATAAATTTCCTACCAATACCAAAATGTTGTTTTACATTCTTAAGACTTTTATTTTCTTCTACAGCTTTTCTTGCTAGTTCACAGTTATACTTTCTTATATCATTTTCAACTCTTTTCCGCACCATTTTACAAAATTCGAGATATTCAATTCTTTTTAATGCATCATTCTTGTATATCTTCATATTCCTTCTTTTCTTCATAAGTTCTCTAGTCTCAGTAAAAATTTTATTAGTCAATTGCTGCTTTTTTCTACCAGCTATCTTTGTTGCAGTTTTTAAAAGTGTATCAGTTATTTTCATATTAATTTCATTCAAATCTGAATCATGTTCAAAATCTACTAATACTTGAAACCGATTTGTGAGTTCTAATTTAAATTCATTAGAATGTTTCTGAAGATTAGGAATATCAACTGTAAATATAGTTTTTCTTAATAATTTTTGTCTCTCTAGTTTTACATTAACATGTATCATACCCTTACTAATCGATGATCACTTCCTGTGTTAAATTTATTAAGAACATTACAATCTTAAAATATGTATTTCCTGTTAGTCAAAATATAATCCAATTCTGCTGTACCTTCATTTGGATGCTTCCATGTCCATTTCCTTCTAACATTTTTCTCAAAAAAAGAATTCATAATATAAAGTTTTTCCTTCTCTGCAAACTCCACAAGTCTATGTCCTCTCTCATTTCTATTACCATAACCAAAATTACCTACAACACTTTCATCTTTCATTTGTTTACCAATTCTAGCATTAAAATCTCCCATAACAATTTTAAAATGTTGTTTACTCTGATCAAAAGCCTTTTGTACATCCATATAAAAATCTTCTACTACTTCATCACTGTGAGAACTTGTTGGGGCATAAACCTGAATTATCTGCATTTGATATCTGCTATTAAGTTGTATAACTAATCTTGCCACTCTGTCTGATACACCATCAATCTCCACAATATTGTTCTTCCACTTTTTATTTATAATGAATCCTACTCCACTTGTATTTCCAATATTTGTGCCTTTATAATAGAGCATATGTCCACTTTTTAAATCAATTGTCTCTTCACCTTTTCTTCTAACTTCACAAAGTCCAATAATATCCCATTTAATATAAGAGAGTTCTACTTCTAATTCTTGCAATCTTCCTTCACTTGAAAGTGATCTGCAGTTGTAAGTACCTAAATAAAAAGTCGTCATCAAATGGCAGCCTGGGTCCGCCTCCAGGATATTTTTAGCACCCTCCACCTTCGGCCACCAACCGCTGCCTTGGTTGGTGACTGTACAGCCTCCTGGGATTAAAGGCCATGCTTTATTTTTGTCTGTCATAATTGTATAATTGGGAAAAATCTTTATCATTTACACAAACATTCATTCTGCCTTATCAGGCACTGAGAAGAAAGACCTATATCTATTATATCTTCCGAATTGCCCAGAATTTTAAATGAAGAAGTGAGAAATGCAATTAAATGTATGAAAAAAGGAAAGGCTCCAGGTAATGATGGAATTATAATTGATATATTAAAAGAAGCAGGTGAAGAAACAGAAAAAATATTAGCAAAGTTATATACCAAATGTCTAATTGATAAAGATGTACCGGATGATTGGAAGAATGCAGTAATAATATTAATATTTAAAAAAGGTGATAAAGAAGATATTAGAAATTACAGACCTATCAGCCTTTTATCAGTTTTATATAAAATTTTTACCAAGATAATTACAACTCGTCTACAGAGAACCTTGGATTTTCACCAACCAAGAGAACAAGCTGGATTTAAAAGTGGTTTTAGTACAGTAGATCATATTCAAGTATTGAGAGAAGTTATAGAAAGGACAAATGAATATGAGTTGTTATTATGTTTTGGATTTGTAGATTATGAAAAGGCATTTGATTCTATAAACATTTCTTCAGTGATTAAAGCATTGGATCATCAAGGTATAGATCCAGGATAATGTCATATTTTAAAGAATATTTATAAAAATGCAATAGCGACAATTAGATTACATAATGATACTGGGAAAGTCAACATTGAGAAAGGTGTAAGACAAGGTGACTCCATATCTCCAAAACTTTTTACAGCAGTGCTGCAAGAAGTATTTTGTGGATTAAAATGGGAAACTAAAGGAGTGAAAGTAAATGGAGATTATTTAAGCCATTTAGGTTTCGCAGATGATGTAGTTGTTTTTGCAAATAATGCTTCCGAGCTGCAGGAAATGTTGCAGGAGTTATCAGATGAAAGTAGGAAAGTAGGACTAAAGATAAATGTTAAAAAGACTAAAATAATGTTTAATCGATTTGCTCAAAATATGAAAATAAAGATTGATTATGATGAATTAGAAGAAGTTAAGAGTTACAAATACCTTGGTCAGATTATTAATACAGATGGAAACATAATAGAGGAAATTAATCATAGAATTAAACTTGGTTGGAGTGCTTTTGGTAGAAATAACTTGATATTAAAAGGAAATATGCCTATGTGTTTGAAAAGAAAGGTTTTTAACAAATGTGTTTTACCAGTTCTTACTTATGGATCTGAGACTTGGACACTTAATAGAAGATCAATACAGAGACTTCAGACCACTCAAAGAATTATGGAGAGATGTATGTTGGGAGTAACAAGAAGAGATCGAAAACGCAATGTATGGGTAAGAGAATAAACAGGTGTTACTGACCTCATTGAAAAAATTAAAAGATTGAAGTGGAGTTGGGCTGGACATATTGCTAGAAGAGATGATAATAGATGGACAATTGAAATTTTGAACTGGATTCCAAGAGATTGTAAAAGACCCAGAAGGAGACCACATGTAAGATGGATGGATGAAATAAGAAAATGTGTAGGGGTGATGTGGAGAAGAGAAGCTAAAGATCGGAGAAGATGGATTAAACTTGGAGAGACCTTCATCCTGCAGTGGATTGATAATGGTTGATAATGATGATATATATATATATATATATATATATATATATATATATATATATATATATATATATATATATATATATATATATATATATATATATATATATATATATATATATATATATATGTAACTTAATAAAACTATGATCATAAGATATTAAATAAAATATTATTTAGCTTAATAAACAAAAAAGAATTGTAATAGAATTTTTATATCAAAGAGAAAAAAATTGTAATATGCAACTTGCTGAGCATAAGCTATTAAACAAAAGATCAGACTGAGTTATCAATCATATTACGGGTCATTGGATTAAATGAAACATACTCCTGGATAGTAGCTATATAGCCATAAGGTGATAAATATTAAAATGATGAGTAGGGATAAATTAAAAATATTTCTATAATTAGATTTCTCAAGATATCACAATATTAATAATTATAAACAAATTATTAAGAACCAACTACTATAACTCAGGTATATGGAAATCAAGTGAGGTGAGTACACTAGTAACTCAATAAAATATCTTTTCAGGTATACAGACAGTAGATTTTATCCACTTTCATTTCTTGGTTGGATCTCAAGTGCATGTCTAAGTGAACAACAAGTGAATATGGTCTATCCGGGTGCCACTAGGTTAGCTGGACCTAGACAAAGTTATATTTATAACTTTTTCACATGTACCAGGTTTGAATCCCTTTGGTACCTTATTTCTTACAAAATGTATGATTTTGATTTTAGACCCATAGCACTGTATGCACTAATATTTAAGTAAACACCTAGGTAACATAAAACATCTTTAAACTAAAGTGGAATTCATTAGACAGAAATCATTTCTTAGATCTTAACATAACAAATGTGTTTCAATATTTTTTTATAAGTTTTACTAGCTCAGATTATATTATTAATTTAGGATGGCAATTCACTCATCCTTGCATGAAATAGATGATGGGATGGTGGTTATAATAATACTAAGAAATCACTAAATACTATGAAATCAATATTTATTTATGGCCTTTAAACATTTAAACAGCTCATTAATTAAAACATGATGATGACGATGATGATAATGATAATGATAATGGTTTCAACCACAGCTTTAGGACTAAGCCTAATCATAAAACCTAATTCTTAAAGAAATTCATAACTATTGTTAATCTTAGCATATTTAATCATATCTTAAACAACTAATATTCAACCATTGATGATGAATGATCACAACGAATAAAGACTATTATCAATAAAATACATACACCTCATTTAATAAAATAATTTAACATTTATTAATTTATTACGAAAATCTACAAATAATTTAAAGATAAAACCAAAATTTTATATGAAATAATAATGAGAACAATAATTGATTATCTGGCAATCATAATGTTAATTTTGAATTCTTCCCCCTTTCCTGTCAAAAATATATACATAAATTTGGATACTAAGTTTGCTAACGTTTTGGATTCACAAGAAAATATTTCATAAGAAAAAAAAATTCACCACTTTTTTTTTCCTTTCTCTTTCGCACACATACTTTTATAATCTAACAGGTAAAGTGGAATGATAAAAAAAAAATGTTAGTAGAAGTGAAAGAGCAAGATTTCCAGAACAAATTTTAAATTATTTTTCTCCCCCTCCCTTCTACCCTCTGAAATGCTATACTTTAACTTAAAACAAAATCTAATATTTTAATACCATCTATTATTTTTTTACATTCACACACCATTATATATATGCAAAAAGTATTATTATATTATGTATGTGCGTGTTTTATCCCCATAATAACAAAAATATTATTTAAAACAAAATAATAATAATAAAAATAAATGTTACATATTAATAACATTTCATAACTTTAAGTTAATAGACAATCATAATTTTAATACATATAAGATCGTTATTAAGAAATTCTTGTTTTCAATTGATCTTGGTTGTTTAAAAGTTCTTTAAAAAAAATTATACCACTCTGTTGCTAAAATTTTACTAAGTCTCTGATATTATAAAGAAAATATATATAAAAAAATTTATACTACCAGTTCTATTCTTTGTAGGACTTCCAATGAGTCAAATTTTCTTGTTTAATGTCTATATTTTTGCAACTACCATTTCCGTTTTCTTTGGAACAATCTTTTTCTTGAGGTGTATAATTATTTGATGATGATGATGATCCTATTGAGGTTATTTGCTTTAGTGGACAATTTGGAAATCATTATATTAACTTTTCTTCTCTTCCTGTCAAGCATGATTCTTTTAGTGGATGAAGTACAGCAGTTGTTTTCACATTTATAAATTTTCTTGGGTTTAAACTCAGTTACTGGAACAATTAATTGGACTTGATGATTTAATATTTATCAGTAGATTACTCTTTTCCTGATTGCCTTCCAATGCAGGTGAATGTTTTCTTCTTTCTATTTAAAAAAACATCTTATTTCTCTCAGTCAGTTGAAAGGTGTAGAATATTATTTTTCAGACAAGACATCTTTTCTTTCCTATATGATGTGCTAGCAGATGATGTCTCAGTCAACAGATGAGATATATATTAATTTTTCTTAGCCCACCATCCTTATATTTTCAACATTCAAAACTTGATATTAAAAAAAATGATTTTAAAAAAAAGGTTATCTAGCAGAATTAAAAATGTTTGTCTGCTTTAGTTTCAATAATTTTTAAAAAGTCTCTCTAACAATAACAATAATAGCTCAACTGATTTTCCAGACTGCTTTTATATCCGATTTTTTTTCTATTTTTGGCCACCTCTTTTAATTAGATTTATAACTTATTTTCAACCAAATTGTTTTTTAGTTGAATAGTATGAAAAATCTCAGTATCCTGATTTTTAGACAAACTTTTGTTTTGAAGAAAAAAATAGTCTTAATCCTTTTTTACACCTATGTAACATCTCAAATTTGAGCTTCTTTCTTTTGATCTTAAGATGAGACATTTTTAAAATTAGACTTCTCACATTGTCTCTAAGTTTTTCAACAGAAAAACAACCCTTATAATACAAAAAAAATTGTTGAGTAAGAAAAAAAAATAATATAACAGATTTTCTTCTTTTTCTCTCAATATTTAATAAATGTAGATATATTTATGTGAGGTAACACACACACTCCACCACTCAAATCATGTATAAACTTACATTAAATAATCTAATTGCTAGCTGAGTAATTCTAACCTTAATATTCAAAATCAAATCCCTAGCTTTTAATTCCAACTTACAATTATAGAAAAGTAAAATAGAAGTATAGAACAAGATATTAAAATTTAGCAAGTGTAGGTTAGTTTTAAAGAAAGTTAAAATGTTTAATATTTGAAATATAAAACAATTAAATAGCTCACACATACCTGTGTAACAAGTTATAACTTTACTTTTTAACAAAAAAATTAACTATTAAATGTATGTACTACTATTTTTGAGTTTTTATCAACACACAAACAAATAAAGAATATAACTGTTGACCCACTCTCTCTGTCGGGATAAGCTTTTAGAGGATGATGATGTTTAATTGGCCAGCTTACAATTATATAATAAGATATTAATAATTTTTTTTGTTTAAGTTAATTTTAAAAAAAGATAAAAAAATTAATATTTGGAAACAGTTTAATTTAATATATAAAAATGTAATGATGATTTTTGTTCCACAGAAGTATAGAATAAGATATTAAAATTTAGCAAGTGTAGGTTAGTTTTAAAGAAAGTTAAAATGTTTAATATTTGAAATATAAAACAATTAAATAGCTCACACGTACCTGCGTAACATTATAACTTTACTTTTTAACAAAAAAATTAACTATTAAACGTATGTACTACTATTTTTGAATTTTTATCAACACACAAACAAATAAAGAATATAACTGTTGCCCCACTCTCTTTGTCTTAAGCTTTTAGAACTGGATCTTGTAGGGTTTAAACTTGGGTGCCCTACAGCTCCATTTACTATATAAAAATGTGATGATGATTTTTGGTCCACATTTTCTTTCATGCACATTACTACAAATTTAGCTAATGACTAAATTGTAATGGCACAACATTCCCCCCCCTTCGAATAAAATCATCAGCACTTTTGCTTTAACTATATCTAAAAAGAAAATTCTAACTAATAAAATAACATGAATAATAATAAATGTAATAATATATAAAAAAAATTTTTTAACTACTTGTAAACATCATCTAGATGCCTATCAAATCCCCTTTTGAGTAGAAAACTTAAATGTAATTTATTTGGAGATCTTTGCCAGGCTACTCTGCTGAAGGATAAGGGATCAAACTCCTAACATTATAGGTTCCCTTATTCCCATCAAGAGCAGCAAGCATAAAAGCGTTCTCTCCTATTTTGTTTTTTGTAAATTACATTGCTGGCTGCATATAATTGTACATGTACAGTCAGTCCATTTTTAATATCTTCATTTTTCATTTGGCTTTTTTAGCACTGTGGTAATTCCTCTGGTATAGGGTTGCATGTCTCTAGAAACTACTTTCTTCACAACACTATCTCCAAAATCTCCCCAGGATTGATTAGGAGGCCTAGTCCTATAATTATTCCTATATCCATAACTACCAAAATTCTGATCATGTGTCTGATCACCTAGATTCAGACTAGAGACATGATAACTATACCTGTCCTTGGTGCCCTTGGGCCTAGTCTCTGAATCCAGTTTTGAGATCTCTAGAGCATCCAGGATTTCTGATGCTGCTTCTATACTGCAGCAATCAGCAGTAAGCATTTGTTCAATGCCTCAGGGAAGATTGTGTCAAAGTATTCTCATGATCTGGTGCTCTGAGAGAGGAAATGCAGTCAGACTTTTCAGTTTTACTGCCTGCCCTCAGAAAAATTGTGTATATCTGCCCTTGGTACTGCTATACATTTCCTGAGTGAGCTGATAGTGCACCTGATCCTGCCTGTCTTCACTCCAAAAACATGCTAAGATAACACAGCAAAAATCCCCAAAGGTAGTGGGCTTATCAAACAGGAACTGCCACCACTCCTTAGCATAGGCATAAAGATGGTTACAGGCAATGGCCAACTTTTCCCATTCATTCAACCTACACACAGAAAAGAGTTCTTCCAAGGTATACAGATACTCTAAGGGCTTTTACCTGCTTTCCCCACTAAAGGCCTTAATTTTAATTAAATTTGAGGTCATGGCCCCTCCTACTCTATATTCCTCACTACTGGTATTTTCAGCCCTATCTATTGATTTTTCAACTTGTGTATTTTTTTAACTAAAGTAGGCATCCTTTTCTCTGAATGACTAGGTTCTGATATATCCCTACAGTCATCTGGACTGATGCTGACATCATTCTGCCCTGAATTTAAGTTTGACTGACCCTGCAATTCTATATCAACATGATCTCTTAATTCCCCTATTTTCTGGTAGAGATCTTCCATCTTGGGGGTCATATATTCCACAACATATGTCTTCTGGTTCTCCTCAACCTTCTCCAACATAATGCCCGATTCATGTTGATCCCTTCTGGGTCCCTCTTCTACAGAACTTGATTTGTCCCTTTTCACTATCTCTTCCCTAAGGCTGTCTGTTTGTTTCCCCAATTCTTTTCTAAGATTTTGGTCCATTTGTATTCACTCATTGGCTATGCATCCCTTGACTTTTCGAATTTCTTTTTCTAAGCCAATAAACTGGTTTTTAATGGTGAGGGTTTGATCCACACAGCTCAAGATGGCTTCCTTATATGAATCCACTTTGGCTACCACCTCCTCTAATCTAATAATAATTTCTGCAGAGGTTATTTCAGCATTTTTTAATGCCTTCAGAGATTGGGAGACCAACCCATGGACCTCATTCCTAACTAACTCATTTTTTTATTTTCTTCAGTAGTCTGCTCCACTTGAGCCTTTAATGACTGCAATCCCTGACAGCTCTCCTGTTGGACATCTTCCATAGATCTACACACTCCTTATATTCTATCCTCTAATGAAGTAAATTTGTTCTTGTACTCTATATGGGATTTTTCAATCTTATTTTCCAAGGTTACAATTATTTGGCTGTTGTTTTCAATAGATTGATCTATCTTTACTTTTAGATCTTCTCTCAAACTTTCTATAGTTTTTTCTACAGATTGACCTATCTTTTGTTCTAGACTTTCTATACTTTTCTTACTATCTTCTCTTAGACTTTCTATTTTTTTCTCCATCTTCTGTTCAAAACTTTTACGACCTTCTTACATACTTTTAAACATCTGCATTATTATTATTTCCATCCCTGATGGTGCCATCTTTGCTATCAGAGTCTGGCCAGCTTCTGGCTCCTCATCTACATCCACACTTGAGGCCTTATTATTGCTACTAACTTCAGAGGCATCTTCCTCTACTTCCTCTCTTCCTTGTGCTTCTTTAAAGAAAACCTCCCCATCCCCTTCTTCAGTATAAAAACTATCACTGATCCCTGGGCTTGGGACACCTTCCTCTTCTATAACATCTTCAGTAGTATTATTTAGTTCACTCATGTTTTAAAATTATATATATCTCATCTGTGCTTTCCCTGAACACCAAAAACCTACACATCCTTTCCTTGTCTGACACCTATCTTTGACTAACTGACTGATTTGCTTTTCACCTTATCATGCATTACAAATACAAAAAAAAATTTAATATCCTTATTTAATGAACTACACAACAATAATCTATATAGTGCATGTCTGTCTGCAATAGCCCAAATTATACATTCATCCATTCTCCTAGAGACCTGACAGATATTGACAGTCCACAGAATGACTAGCAGTTCATAATCATGATATAAATAAAAGAATTCAGTCACCACACTATAATCACACAATGCATCACAAGCACTCAGAAGGTCATCCCAATTCGATCACTATTAACTACCCCAATCCTTGATTGAATGATGCAAACTCTGTTGCAATAAAAGAAGTATTTTAAGTCTTAGGGCTACAATAGATAAACTATGCCTTGCTCTCTGTCTCTTGAAGTCTTACATGGCTAGTATCAAAGGATGCCTTGCTTATTATAGGCTACAGAAAATGAATCCTTGCTCTCTGTCTTGGAGACTTATAGGCTGATATCATGACAGGACTGCTGTTAACTGCTCCATGATAAAATAAAAATTAACTTATAAATTGGGTTGGAGCAGTGAATGGGTTTGATCATTCATCAGTTACACAAATACATAGCATTCTCAAGGCAATGACAAAACTCTCCACTCATCATTAAAACTGCAATCTAACCAACCAAACTCCAATGATCAATTATCCAATCCAACCTCCAAAATTATAGACTTCTCTACATAATGAACTCCCCAAACATACATGAGACTACTATCCCATAATTCATCACTATTACTATGCCTATCCTATCTGGCAATAAATCATTTTAATGTTCCAAAAAAAAAATTCTATTATTTATTTCACCTTTGTCATAAGTTGTGATATTCATCTATTTTCCAAAATTGAGAAAAAAAACTAAGCTGTTTTATGGCTGTACCCATTTTATCATCATCAATAGAAAATTAAATCATATTAGACATCATCATATACAAATCTAAAATAAGACTGTATGGCTAAGACAATTTTGTAAGACAAAAAAAAATTTTCACTGAAAAAAAAAATTTACTAAAAAAAAATTTCTCTCTTTTTAACCACACATCTCCCATAATTCTATAGACTTCCTTTTATCTCAGGTATATGGCAAAATATCAAGCCCCTGTTGGGCATCCATTGTAACTTAATTAAAGTTGATCAAAAAAAATTAAGATAAAATATTACCATTATAAATATTTTTACCCGAGTCCAAAAAGAATTAAGATAAAATATTACCATTATAAATATTTTTACCTGAGTCCAAAGGCATTGTAGCCAAAAATATATGAAAACATCAAAATGCTTATCTCAAAAATATTGCCATTATAACATAAATAATGTAGATCCAAATTTAAAATTATATTAAAATGTCAAATATTCAAATATTATAAAATCTCAAATATTATAACTTAATAAACGAAAAGAGAACCTCAGTAGTGGCTATTAAACAAAAGATCAGACTGAGTTATCAATCATATTATGGGTCATTCGATTAAATGAAACATACTCCTGGATAGTAGCTATATAGCCATAAGGTCAAAAATATTAAAATGATGAGTAAGAATAAATTAAACATATTTCTATAATTTGATGTCTCAAGATATCACAATATCAATAATTATAAACAAATTATTAAGAACCAACTACTATAACTCAGGTATATGGAAATCAAGTGAGGTGAGTACACTGGTAACTCAATAAAATATTTTCTTGGGTATACAGACAGTAGATTTTATCCACTTTCATTTCTTGGTTGGATCTCAAGTGCATGTCTAAGTGAACAACAAGTAATATGGTCTATCTGGGTGCCACTAGGTTAGCTGGACCTAGACAAAGTTATATTTATAACTTTTTCACATGTACCAGGTTTAAATCCCTTTGGTACCTTATTTCTTACAAAATGTATGATTTTGATTTTAGACCCATAGCACTGTATGCACTAATATTTAAGTAAACACCTAGGTAACATAAAACATCTTTAAACTAAAGTTGAAATTCATTAGACAGAAATTATTTCTTAGATCTTAACATAATAAATGTGTTTCAATATTTTTTATAAGTTTTACTAGCTCAGATTATATTATTAATTTAGGATGGCAATTCACTCATCCTTGCATAAAATAGATGATGGGATGGTGGTTATAATAATACTAAGAAATCACTAAATACTATGAAAATCAATATTTATTTATAACCTTTAAACATTTAAACAGCTCATTAATTAAAATGTGATGATGACGATGATGATAATGATAACAATAATGGTTTCAACCACAGCTGTAGGACTAAGCCTAAACATAAAACCTAATTCTTAAAGAAATTCATAACTATTGTTAATCTTAGAATATTTAATCATATCTTAAACAACTAATATTCAACCATTGATGATGAATGATCACAATGAATAAAGACTATTATCAATAAAATACATATGCCTCATTTAATAAAACAATTTAACATTTATTAATTTATTATGAAAATCTACAAATAATTTAAAAATAAAAACAAAATTTTATATGAAATAATAATGAGAACAATAATTGATTATCTGGCAATCATAATGTTAATTTTGAATTCTTCCCCCTTTTCCATCAAAAATATATACATAAATTTGGATACTAAGTTTGCTAACATTTTGGATTCACAAGAAAATATTTCATAAGAAAAAAAAATATTCACCCTCTTTTTTTTTATCCTTTCTCTTTCACACACATACTTTTATAATCTAACAGGTAAAGTGGAATGATAAAAAAAATGTTAGTAGAAGTGAAAGAGCAAGATTTCCTGAACAAATTTTAAATTATTTTTCTCCCCCTCCCTTCTACCCTCTGAAATGCTATACTTTAACTTAAAACAAAATCTAATATTTTTAATACCATCTATTATTTTTTTACATTCACACACCATTACATATATTCAACAAGTATTATTATATTATGTATGTGCGTGTTTTATCCCCATAATAACAAAAATATTCTTTAAAACAAAATAATAATAATAATAATAATAATAATAATAATAATAATAATAATAATAATAATAATAATAATAATAATAATAATAATAATAATAATAATAATAATAATAATAATAATAATAATAATAATAATAATAATAATAAAATGTTACATATTAATAACATTTCATAACTTTAAGTTAATAGACAATCATAATTTTAGTACATATAAGATCGTTATTAAGAAATTCTTGTTTTCAATTGATCTTGGTTGTTTAAAAGTTCTTTAAAAAAAATTATACCACTCTGTTACTAAAATTTTACCAAGTTTCTGATATTATAAAGAAAATATATAAAAAAAAATTTATACTACCAGTTTTATTCTTTGTAGGACTTCCAATGAGTCAAATTTTCTTGTTTACTGTCTATATTTTTGCAACTACCATTTCCGTTTCCTTTGGAACAATCTTTTTCTTGAGGTGTATAATTATTTGATGATGATGATGATCCTATTGAGGTTATTTGCTTTAGTGGACAATTTGGAAATCATTATATTAACTTTTCTTCTCTTCCTGTCAAGCATGATTCTTTTAGTGGATGAAGTACAGCAGTTGTTTTCACATTTATAAATTTTCTTGGGTTTAAACTCAGTTACTGGAACAATTAATTGGACTTGATGATTTAATAGTTATCAGTAGATTACTCTTTTCCTGATCGCCTTCCAATGCAGGTGAATGTTTTTTTTCTATTTAAAAAACATCTTATTTCTCTCAGTCAGTTGAAAGGTGTAGAATATTATTTTTCAGACAAGACATCTTTTCTTTTTTATATGATGTGCTAGCAGATGATGTCTCAGTCAACAGATGAGATATATGTTAATTTTTCTTAGCCCACCATCCTTATATTTTCAACATTCAAAACTTGATATTAAAAAAAATGATTTAAAAAAAAGGTTATCTAGCAGAATTAAAAATGTTTGTCTGCTTTAGTTTCAATAAGTTTTAAAAAGTCTCTCTAACAATAATATAATAGCTCAACTGATTTTCCAGCCTGCTTTTATATCCAATTTTTTTTCTATTTTTGGCCACCTCTTTTAATTAGATTTATAACTTATTTTCAACCAAATCATTTTTTAGTTGAATAGTATGAAAAATCTCAGTATCCTGACTTTTAGACAAACTTTTGTTTTGAAGGAAAAAAAATAGTCTTAATCCTTTTTTATACTTATGTAACATCTCAAATTTGAGCTTCTTTCTTTTGATCTTAAGATGAGACATTTTAAAAATTAGACTTCTCACATCATCTCTAAGTTTTTCAACAGAAAAACAACCCTTATAATACAAAAAAAATTGTTGAGTAAGAAAAAAAAAATATAACAGAATTTCTTTTTTCTCTCAATATTTAATAAATGTAGATATATTTATGTGATGTAACACACACACACACCACCACTCAAATCATGTATAAACTGACATTAAATAATCTAATTGCTAGCTGAGTAATTCTAACCTTAATATTCAAAATCAAATCCCTAACTTTTAATTCCAACTTACAATTATAGAAAAGTAAAATAGAAGTATAGAATAAAATATTGAAATTTAACAAGTGTAGGTTAGTTTTAAAGAAAGTTAAAATGTTTAATATTTGAAATATAAAACAATAAAATAGCTCACACATACACTGCCTATATATGTGTAACAAGTTATAACTTTACTTTTTAACAAAAAAAATTAACTATTAAATGTATGTACTACTATTTTTGAGTTTTTATCAACACACAAACCAATAAAAAATATAACTGTTGCCCCACTCTTTCTGTCTTAAGCTTTTAGAACTGGATCTTGTAGGGTTTAAACTTGGGTGCCCTACAGCTTCATTTACTATATAAAAAAGTGATGATGATTTTTGTTCCACATTTTCTTTCATGCACATTACTACAAATTTAGCTAATGACTAAATTGTAATGGCACAGCATATATATATATAATTCCAGTGAGGTAGCTTTGTTTCAAAAAGGTCAATTTTATAAAGATTATTTGAGTGTTGGCTACTCTGTTAAATTTATTAAAAATATTTTAATAGTAATAATGTTTGTAATGATATTAAAGATAAAGAAAAATATTTTATTTCTTTTCCATTTAAATTGTCTTCTTATAAAATTGTAATTTGCTTGGAATAAAAAAAATTGTCTGGAAAAGGGGTATTACAATGGAAATTTTTGATGGAAAGACTATTCCTGTAGTAGTGCATATTATCCCATGTTTTTGTAAGAAGGCATATGTAGGTCAGAGTAGTTTAAGCTTAAATTAAAAAATGAAGGTATATAAAAGTAGGATTAGAAATAAATATTTTAATTTTGCTTTATATATTCATGTAAAAGATACAGGCCACACTATTAATTTTGATGATGCTATGGTTGTCTTCTTTGAGAGAAATGAAGTAAAAAAAAGAATTAAAGAATCTTCATAATTAAAAATTTATGTTTCTGAAGCAGTTAACGTATTTAAACATTCTTTTAATATTAAGGGTGTATGGGAGGTTTGTGGAATTGTGGGTAATGTTTAGTTAATATATGTTTTTATTTTGTAGTTCTCTACACTAGAGAAGTCTTCTGGTAGCATTGAAACTATTGGTAGTGTTTTAGAGTTTTTTTTCTTGGTTAGTCTACTTGAGTTGTGAATTTGAGGTAATTTTGATTATATATATTGTAACAGTATGTATATAGTATGCAAATACACACATTGTGCAAGTGTGTGTATATATACAAGTTACATAATTTACTTGTTTGTTTTTTTTAAATTCAAATTTAAAATAATCATAATTAATAGTTTGGGAAAGTAAAAGTTAAAATAGAAAGAAAATATTAGAAATAAGTTAGAAATTAGTCATTATACCTTATCTTTCTTATATATTTTTTTATTTTATTTTGTATACTCCTGTCAAAAATACTCTTTGTAAAAAGTATTTTTAATTGAAAAAAATAAAAAGTTTCTTATGATTAATTAAAATAATTTATACAAAACTATTCAGGCTCTGGGGATTAATGCTGTCACAAAATCAGGTTTCAGCTTTTATTCAGGATGGAGAATTATACCCAGAATTATTAGTCAAGGCTCTCCATGGTGTCCAAGGATATCAAAAACTATACCCATTGATTCAGCATTGTTTTGTCCAAACAGTGAAGCATAAAATAAAAAATAAAAAGAAAACCTAAATTTCTGTAAAAAAAATATGTTTTAATGTATTTTTTTTTTAAAAAAAAGATAATGTTAAGAAAACTGAAAGAGATAAAAGTCAAAGATATTCTTGTTGTTATTGTGTGGATTTATTGGACATAAATAAAGTCATTTTTCATTTTTTTCTTTTGATGCTTATTTGGAGTGGAGGAACAAACTGTGTAGTAGGCTACCATAAACAAGAAAAAAGCAAAAGCACTTCTACAGCAAATTATTGTTCGACCACTGGTAGTAATCCCCTGAAAATAAGAAGCTTGTGTTCAAATATAAGAAATGCAAATAATCCATTTGCTAAAATAATATTAATAATAGAAGATTGGAGATAGTCCCCTGAGTGCCAATAATGACAATTCTACTTTAAAATGTCAGCTTGTCCTATAAAAAATACTTGGACATCTGCCTCAAAGAGAAGATTGTACAATAACCTTTTAAAAGAGAGAGGAGAGAGAGAGAGAATGAAATATGAATGTCATGACCCTCATATTCTATGCCATCCATGATGAATATATAGTTGGAGGTCAGATGAAATAGGAATTCTTATATCAGATTAAATGAATTAGCATTGATAAATGAAAAGTAAAATTAATTATGGTGCAAGTTTATTATAATAATTAGTTATGAGACTGCCTGAAAAATAATTTTGAGTAACATTCATTCAAATACAAAAATCTACATTTATATTTATATATTCATTACTTTAATTCAAAATGTTTTTTCTTATGCTAGATATGTTTGTGTGTGTGTTTTGAACATTATATTCATTACTTTATAATTCATTATGCCCCCATTGTGGTATGGCTTATATTATCAACATCCTAAAAAAATCATGCTAGGATTTATTTTTGGTTAAGTCTCATGGTAAATATCTAATTGTGGCTTATTTAACCATATATTACACATAAAACATGAATGGATAGATATATAAGAGTATATTCATTTTTAATTAAATGTTAGTTGAGCTCAATATAAAAAATAAGCTTACTTTTATTTCTTTATTTTTTTCATATCTTCAAATGATTTTGTGCATAGGCAATAGCATAATATTTCATTTATTTGTATATACATTTTTATTTTGGGGTGTTACTGTATGTTTGATATATCAGTCAATGAACTAATAAACAGAATTAAAGTTAGTAAAAGTTTTATATTTATAAATATATATAATCTAAGAGATAAATATAGTGTGTGTGATTTATAAAATTAGTCATACCATTATAAAATAAATAGATAAAAGCTAATATCATGGAAGATAACATCTAAAAAATAGTTTGATTTGTCATTCAACAATGGATATGCCATAGTGTTTATTATGGCTGGTCTTTATTAATATACAAATCCTTCATCACCATGCTGCCCATAAGTTAAATGACAGAGAAACTATATGGAGAAATTTAATTAATTTGTCAATTAAAAATATATGTATCAGCAATATGAAGTGGTAAAGCTTATGTATATATTACCTTCTCTTATATTTGGTTGCCTAAATTGGGCATGATCAGCACCATTACTGTATAAATATAATTTTAATCAAATGAGCAATTTGTACATGGTTAGTTTAAGAAAAGATGACTCAATTTGCATCATGTTACTGATTGTTGTTTGTTACTATATATATATATATATATTGTACCATTTATTTATATATGGTACAAATATATTGGCATTTGGTAAAAGCTAAAAAAACTTAATTTTTTTATTAGTATAATTTACTTTTTTAAAAACGTACAGTGAAGGTTAAAATTGTCTTTCATATTTTTTTTATGTAATTAAAAATAAAAGTTAAAATTGGAGAGAACAAAAGACATGCAGATTATTAATCCAGATAAATTAAAAGAATTCCAAAAGTAAAAAGATAAGCTAAAAGAAAAATATTTTAGCTAATTAAAGATGGCAGGATTATGCTACAAAAAAATAAAGACTTTGTAACGTAAATTTTATAAAGAATGTATGAGATTATCAGCGTATATTTTTGATAAACAAAAGGTATGTGCAGAAGTCTGAAAACTGGACCTCTAATATAAAAAGGTGGGGGCCAGTTTTATCAATGTCTTGTTTCATCTGTTTCTCTATAGTTAGCCCTGGATAACAAGAATATATCCAGGATTGCACTACGAGGAAATAATTCTGCATGTCGGAGTGAACCGGAGCTTCTGCAAATATCATGCCTAAAGATGGACACCAGAAAAGCCTTCATGACCAACTAGGAGAATAGACCACAAGATCAACTTATAACCAATGGCCGAGCTCAATCTAACCCAAAAAACTATGCATAGTAAGCTACAACTTTTTGCTAAACTTACCAGTAAGCTATGACACTTTATTATTCTCGGTTGTGACTAAATTGTCGACAAACCATTTTGCAAACAACTCGTAAAAATATACGTATAATAGGACCCCTATAGAGACTTTAATTTTTCTGTTCAAGAGACTTTTATTTATCCAAGAACTTTTTTAATTGTTAAACTTGTTTTTTTATTAATGTATTCATGTTTGGATTAACGTGCATGTGTTCTCTCCAATTTATTTAATTAGTAATTTCTCTATTTTGATTTATTAGAATAAAAATATTTATTTCTAATATCAACATTTCATTTTATGTTATTAATAATAGTTATTAATTATTATTAAATTTATTAATATTAGTTTGGTGATGTTTAAAAATATAATTTACCTTTGCCAATATGTTTAATAAGTTCCAGGAATAATAATAATATTTTAAAAAATAATTTTAGTTATGGTAAAATCTAATACCATCTTTTGAAAACATTTTTTCTTTTTAATTTACGAGTTACGATATGTTGACGCAGAATCAGTGGATCTAATCGACTCTGGTGCCCTCATTTATAAATAAAAAAACTGATTCAGCTCACAATTGTAATCATAACAATTCTAGGCCGAGTTGATCAGGAAATATAGTTATGTTTTTTAGAAATAGAAATACAATTTTCTTCTTGTTGGCATAACTTGATCAACTCATGCATTTTTATATTGCATATAGAGGCCTAGCAAGATGAAAAATGTTACAATATGGACATCTTAATAATTTTTAATAAAATTATTTGGATGACACAAAAGTAAAGATTACCTTTAAAGTCCACATACTGCATTTTCTTTAGATTGTATGATGATAATTAGTTGATTGATGGCCAGTATGCTCATGATATCAGATAGCCAAAAGCATTGACAAAGATCAGCATTAATATAATAATGCCAGCATATTTTGATATAGATTTATGTATTCCTTATCATTTTAGCACTTAAATCTTTGCATAGCTGAAATATTGGTGATTGCTTTATAATATATCCTATGATTAGGCAAAGATATTATAGTATATCTCTTTTAAATTCAATCACAGATGATGATTGTTGGCTCTCAATGATTATTATGGGCGATGCTATGCCTTAACAATTTTTTTTCAATCATTACTTCATTATGATTAGTATATCTTTTTGTGTTGACTCTCACCTTTTTTCTAAAATTGCTACTGTTTCAAATGATTTAATCTAGGTATTGAGTTGACTTTTAAAACTTATAATTTTGTAACTTTTTTCAAACTTTGTACATTTTTTAAATCTTGCATACACTTTAATAAATGAAATAACATTTTCAATTGAAAGTTCTTTTATTAACTTATAGTCTAAGCCCGTTTTATCATTACACAGAATCAATCTTAAATATGATTATTAATAACTTAATACGGTTTCCAACTTTTTACTTTTTTTCTGAGGTTTGCCATGTTACACGTTTTAGCTGGTTTTAAACTTACATCAGTGTTGTAACAGTCAGAAAACATGTGACTTGTAAACATAGTGCAGAATTCGACCACCATACAGAACAGCAGCACCATCGAGTAGCGAAGCCACCCATGGTACTGAATTCGAATATAGTTTATCGGTTCCACAATGCAATCCATGAACCAACGCATCTGATGCGACATTAGTAAATATTTCCTTAGGCACGGTGGTCAGGGATAGGCAAGAGACTCATGATTTTATTCTCGAGTTAGCCAATAATCAAACTAATATTAATTAAACATTCATATTTACATAATCGAGGAAATATTATATAGAATGGGTATCGAATAAATGAAACGTAAATGCAGACGTATAGTTTAGAATTATTTATTAACACATTTTAATAAAACATTTACTAATAATATTTTATGGAACAGCTTCAGTAGTGGAATTTGCAACATCATTATATTTCAAAGAATACATTATTTATTTGTTTACAAAAGGAACTCATTTATTTGAGGGCGTAATCTAGCTACCTAAAATTCTCTAGTAAGTATTTCTAATGCATGCCTGGAGGGATTTATACCTTTGCAATGCAAGAGTCTAAAGTATGGGTTATAAGAGTAACGGCAGACATATATTTATTTAATTAAAATATTTATTTGTAACTAAGGGCAAACATTTATTTGAGAGTGAATTACGAAGATAATGCAGAGGCGGAGTGATATATAGAATAATAAAATTAAATAAAGGAACACATGGTACACTTTAGAAAGGCGATATGGAATGGCAGTATATTGAAACTGCAATGCCGCGAATGGGTTTATAAGAAAGTCAGGCTGGTCTCTGCCTCGGCCAAATGAAGTAAGGTGTCACATGAGCATAACCAGGGACAAGCGGTCCGTATCACAGTTTTGCCGGCTGGCTGCATGACGTTGTCAAATCCTATGGAAGCACCCATCATGCTCGCTTGTGTAGGATGACTGGGGTTAATTTCAACCCTGAAGAATCCGGAAATTTCACAGCGGAATGGGTCACTGCGTCTTTAAAACGTAACACATGTATAAGTATAAACGATTATGATAAGATTTAAATAGATTTCTAATTTGGCCCTACATTGTCAACAGTTACTAAAGAACATTGGTGACTCTCAAAGAAATGTAATTTTCTGGAATTATTCATGATGATTTAATATATACAAAACCTATATAAATTGGAAATTATTATAACTAATATGTCAGCCATTTGCGAAGTAGTAGACCCTGCATTACAATAAGTGATGCACTGAATGCGTGTCGATTTATATGAAAGTTAAGTTAGTTATGGTGTATAAGAATGTCGGGCTGGTCTCTGCCTCGGCCCGACGAAGTACATATTAATGAAAATGTGACACGCATTCACTGTTTCAAATGATCATAGATTTAAACTTTGAAAATAGAGACAATTGTGAGCATGCAATAATTAAATAATAAATATAGATAAAATGTAGATTTTAGAAATACGCACCCAAGATAGAATGAGGTAAGCTATATTATTAGAGAAATTTACACATTAAGTTAATTATTCAGTTTTAGTTATACATATGGTAGTTTTACATTTTATAATTTACATAAGTAGTATGAAGAAGAGCTATAGCATATTATTAGAGTACTCTAGAGTTTGAACACAGACAGGTACCTGTTTTACAAGAAGTTTTCTGATTCCATTAGTTTAGCAGCAAAAGGTTCACGAGTGGCAATTCTTTCTTGCATTTAGAGATTTCATTTAATTTCACAGCAGCAGCAGCTTTTTCATTTATTTCAGGCAGCAATCTCTTCATGGTGAATTTATGGCAGGCAATGGAAAGTTCGGCATCCGATAGGCCATCTCCCGATGGAGAATAATCTAGGTGCTTTACTCGGTCATACCTTGGCAGGAACAAATTATTTTTATATTTTGGAGACTCTCGGTGCTCGAGAGCAAAGCTAAAATTTAAGTGAATGTCTCCAGCAAGTCTAAAATAGCCTCTTTTCTTATCTTGATCTCTCATATTTTTGTTAAGATATTTTTAGGTTCTACTTAATCTGCCCTGAGGATAATCAATGCCTTTTGTTGGTTTTTAATTAAAGAAAGCTGCCGTTCTATTGTTTACATTTTACATTTACTAATTATACTTTGGGGAATTTTCTTTAATTAATCTATTATCTATCACTGACCGATGCTTTTAAATTTCAAAAACAAAAAGGGAACATAAGATTATTTTAACTTTTAATTAAATATTACAGATTTTTTTAGAATTATTATTAAATGAAATTTAAACAAAGCAATAAATACGAACTTTATAATGCAAAATAAATGATTAAAATTATACAAAATTATATAACTAAAAGAAATCTAAATTATATTATTTTATCCCTATTTATTGCGTTTAATTTGAGATCGAAATGTGTGCATGTTTATGCTGAATTCTACATATATTTATACATTTTTAATATTGTTACACACACAATTCAATATCAAAAAGTTTAAATTTGGGCGGGATAGACCAGTCAGTGAGAGACGACAGGAAAAGGTGAAACTTAAGATTTGAATACAAATCTTACTGTTTCATTTCCCCATACTTCCCGTGAACAATTAAGGAAAAACAAAGGAGGCAAGAAAGAGAAAAAAAAAATTTTACATTACATAATTTAAATACAAAAAAAAATTATTAAAATTTTCTTTTTGTACAGATAGATTGAAATACAGAAAGCAGAGATTACATGAAGCAACGAACAATTTATATACCTGGATCTAGAATATGGCCTAATTTGGCCGTGTCTGGTTAAAATCATAGAAATAATTAGTTAAACTGAATATATATATATATAAAACAAAATTCTTAGAATAGGATTAGTTAGTATAATATAAAAAAAAATTTTTTTAGTAGTAATAGTAATTAAAACAACAATATATATAATAAAATTTCTATCTAAAACCCTATTTGACTAAAGTACAATCCATTCAACCAAGTTCATTATATCAAGTTCATTTTATTATTTTCATATACGTTTAATCCGTCCTAATAGTCTAATATTTTTACAACCTTGGGTCAGGTGGATAATACCTACATGGTTTGAGATTACGGGCATTGTATGTCCCTTTTATGGTATCTCCATCTTTTAATAATATGCATTTGGGCCACATGTGCGATCAATTATAAAGGGTCCCCGGTACAAAGGAAAGAACTTTTTATATATTCTTTTATCTCGGTTACTTTGTTGAGAGTTCCGTACCCAAACATAGTTCCCGACCTGGAAATGTTGGCTTCTCCGATCTGCTCGTAATTTCCGTTCTGCCCTTTCTGTAAGGCGGCGGTGTGCCTTGCATCTGTCAGTTTCAATATTGATTTCACGTTCATCCATGGGTAATGGCATTTTGATCAGTAATGAGTCCGCTTTACCAAAATGCAAACATGTTGGTGTCATGCCAGTGGCCTCCTTGATGGTTCCATTGATATATTGGAAAAATCTTTTCAGTTTGATTTACCCAGCTTCTGTGATTTTGGTGAACATAGGTCCTAAATAGTCAGTTTATTTCCCTCATAACCTGTTCACATGGGTTAGACTGAGGATTCTGAATTGAGGTCAGAATATGTTTAATGTTCTGCTGCCTCAACCAAGTCTTCCATTCTTGAGATGTAAAGGCCGATCCGTGGTCCGAGAGGATGGTGATTGGTTTTCCAATCTTGACGAATTGACACTTTTGTAACACTCGAATTGCGCAACGGGAATCTGCTTGCATCACAGGATAGGCCCAAGCATATTTTGAGAATAGATCATAAGTTACAAGTAAGTAATGGAATCTATGGTAGGATGGCAATGGGCCATAGTGATCGATCACAAGTATTTCATTTGGTGTGGACGGAATGATAGAGGCACCTACTCCACTAAAGTTCCTATTTGGTCATTTATCTCTTGCACATATAGCACATTTCTTGAGGACATCCATCACATCTTCATATAGCTTTGGCCAGTGAAATTATCATATTATAGCTTCTTTTGTTTTTCTAGGGCCATAGTGCCCTACTAAACCATGCATGTACATGATGAGACGGTTTCTGAGGTCAGGTGGTACCAAGATTTTCCAGTAAATTTTATCTCCCACAATCTGCTGCTGCAGCAACCCATTTCTTATCCAGTATAGCTTCTTTCCTCGAGGTGTTGAGCAGCCTTGTATTGGATTTCCTTACTGTTGTACAATTTGGATAAGCTTTTTATATAGCAGCTGCTGCTCTTGCCATTGTTGAAGGTTCCTTAACTTGTATTCCATCTCCTGGTCCAGTACCATTGCTGCAATTACCAATGGCTGATCACTTATTATGGGGTTGTGTGGCTCCAGTTCTATAGGATGTCGACTTAATATATCGGCCACTGTATTTTCAGGCCCAGGGCAGTAGACGACTTTATAATGAAATCTTTGAAGTGAAAGACTCCATCTGATGAGGCAGTCATTGTTCAAGTAACTTTTATTTAGGATTTTGAGACACCGGTGGTCAGTAATGATAATCACTTCTGAACCCAGCAAAATCTGCTTGAACTTATTGCATGACCACACGATTGCTAGTGTCTCTTGTTCCGTCACTGTGTAGTTCTTTTCGGCTCCTTTCAGAGTCCGGCTGCTAAAATATAGTATTTGGTATTGGCCTTCTTGGTTGACTTGAAATAGAACCACGCCCAATCCCTTCTGACTGCTATCAGTCTGCAAATAAAAGGAACGGGTAAAATCTGGGTAGTGTAACGTCTCTAAAAATCTTCTCTTTACTCGACTGAAGTCTTCTTCAAGGGTCTTGGTCCATTCCCATCAGTGGTGACGTCTTATCAATTCTACTAGTGATGATGTATCTTTGGCAAAATGGGGGTAAAACTTGTGATAGTAATTGCAAAGGCCCAGAAATGATCGAACTTGTTTTTGGTTCGTGGGCCTAGGGAAATTTTCAATAGCTGCAACCTTGTCAGGGTGAGCCCTAATTCCTTGACCATTTACAATATGGCCTAAAAAGGAAATTTCCCTCAATGCAAAAAAACTTTTTTTTTAATTAACAGTTACATTTTTATGGGTGCACTCATCGAAAAATTGTTTTCAATCCTCCAGATGTTCTGCAATGTCTCTAGATGCAACTACTACATCGTCTACATAACATACCAATTTTTTTTTAATCTATCTGACAATACTTGGTCCAAACACCTCATGAGGCCAGCCCAGCTATTTATCAGCCCAAAAGGTACTCTCTTAAATATGTGGGTTTGCCCATTGTATCTGAACGCAGTATATTTTCGATCCTGGGGGTGGAGAGCCATTTGCCAATAACTGGCAGTTAGGTCAAGAGTAGAGAAAATATGGGTGGTGGGATGTCCCGCTCAGGTATAGTAATGTTGTTTAATGTCCTAGCATCTAGACACAATCGTATGGTTCCAACTTTCTTTTTGACTACGACTAACGGGTTATTATAGAGTGATGACCCCTTTTCAATTACACCCCAGTCAATCATCTGCTTAATTTGAGCATTCACCTCCTCTTGATACTGAAATGGGATAGGGTATGTGTGGGTCTAGAAATGCGTCTCTTCTTTTACTCGTATCCGATGGACGTAATCACTAATTTCACCTGGGACCTGAGAAAATATTGTACAATTTTCCGTAATATTTTTGTAACTGGAATTGGTCCTCTACCTTGTCTAATGATGATCCCATAATTTTCTCTTGGATATCCTCATCAGGAATGGCCTCCAGACATCTTAATTGGATTTCTTCAGTTTGTTTATTTGTATCAAAACTAATCTGCTTCTGCTGGAAAGTTAGTATCTTTGTTTTATAGTCCAGGATACATTCATGTTGGGTTAAGAAGTCACACCCAATTATCACATTCTGAATTAGTCCTTTTATCACTAAGAAGGTGTGTCCTGCATTGGCTTCTCCTATCGATATTTCCAACCAGACTTGATAGTTTTCAGTTCTGGTCAGGCCTCCCATCAGCCAGCTTTATTTGGATTGGGCAAGTGGGAAGCCTGGGTATGAGTCCATGTTTTTCATAATTTGTTAACCACTCTCTAGAAACACAGGAAATCTGGCTGCCTGTGTCAAGAAGAATTTGTGCAACTGAGGCCCCGATTCCTGTATTAAATAATTGGTCAAGGGCCAATCTGAAGTCTCCATGTGGGATCCTCTTCCTGGATGACTGATGTTAGGTTAGTCATCTCCACTACTCTCAGATGCTGGCAAGATGAATGCTAGTACTGGTAATCTTTTACTGAAGTCCCGCTTGATCGAATTGCCATTTGGTTTCTTTTTTTCTCACTATGATTGATAGTAGTCGCTGATTGCTGTTGTCTGGTCTCCTGCTTCCATACATGATCTACTAGACTTTCAGACCAATGGCTATCATCTAAAACCACAAGATATTCTCCCATCTCTTCAATGTCTTTGATACAACTTACGATCTTCAGCTTTTGGGTAGTTACTGGCATATTTTGTTGAATTGTTCCAATGATATGTCTATCTGCCAATGCGAACGTCATGAGAGATTTAAATCGGGTTGCTTGGCGGAGGAAAAACTGAGCATGTGTTTCTCGGGGTATTGCTCCACATTTTTCATGACAGAGCGTGTTGTAGATATCAATTTGATGCTTGTCACTCCAATATTGTTTCATTACCGCATCTGTGTACTTCTCTATAGCTTTAGGTTTCCATTTCACCATATCCCAAATTGTAACTGGCAATAGCTATCTGTTCACCTGCTTCTGCCTTATGCACTTGAAAGAAACTTTGTAAGCTCTCTAAGTAAGCTTGAGGATTTTCTCCTGTCTCTCCTCTAAAGATTTTTATCTGAATAATCTTTCCTAAGTAGCTTTGAGGTCTAACCTCCTTTGTCCTTATATTTCCCCCCTTTTTATTGACTTGGGTTATTCTATATTCATTTGCTATCACTCCTAACTCTCCCAAGACAAATTTTTAAATTTCATGATACTCTCTAACTCTCACCTTTTCTTCTTCCTATCTCTGTTTTGATTCTTTATCTCTTCTTTTTCTCATCTCCTTCTCATACATTTCCTTCATTTCTTGCATACTCTGTCTGAGTATTTCCTCCATGAACTTGAAATTTAAGTTCATTGATCCTCTGTATTGTTGCGGAGCTTCCCTTCGCTCGAATGTTGACTCCAAAGCTTCAGATAAATCTACTTGCTGTATATCAATATTTCCTGATTCCATTTTCTTAATGTCATTTATTTATTTTATACTACTAGCATTTGACTACTCCCCACCAGTATATTGGCCCTATAACACTCTTTCGCTGCCCTCACCTACTCTACATTGCCCTATCTTTATATTGCTGCATTTAACATATTTAACATATATATTATAGCGAACTACTGGTTATGCGTATAATAAGCCACTGCTGTCTATGATATATATATATTTGTACTTTAACAAAATATTTACTATTAACATATATAACAAGCTTCTGCTGTCTATGCTATATATATAACGGTGTTTTAATAAATTATTCAATGCTACCTGCTTTCTCATTTAGCGACTGATTACTTTTTTTTGACATATATATATAAAGAATATTTCATTAGATCCGAGTATTTTCGTTCCTTCTTAAATTACACATACATCCCTGCTTTCCTTAAATTTGTTATTATGCCTGCTGTCCTTTCATTCACTCGACCCACATTATTTCACTCGATTTATTTTTTTTTTCATTATTTTTATCAAAAAAATCATATATATATATATAGAATAATTAGCCAACTCGAGTAACGAATGCTAAAAGAAATTTATATGCATTATATTGTGCTCAGGGTATATATGGTTTTTTTTGTATCGAAAGCCCCATGTTGGGCGCCAAACGCTAAAAAAAATTTAACTATGTAACAGTCAGAAAATGTGACTCGTAAACATAGTGCAGAATTCGACCACCATACAGAACAGCAGCACCATTGAGTAGTGAAGACACCCGTGGTACTGAGTTCGAACATAGTTTATCAGTTCCACAATGGAATCCATGAAACAACACATCTGATGCGACATTAGTATATATTTCCTTAGGCATGGTGGTCAGGGATATGCAAGAGACTCATGATTTTATTCTCGAGTTAGCCAATAATCAAACTAATATTAATTAAACATTCATATTTACATAATCAAGGAAATATTATATAGAATGGGTATCGAATAAATGAAACGTAAATGCAGATGTATAGTTTAGAATTATTTATTAACACATTTTAATAAAACATTTACTAATAATATTTTATGGGGGGGGACTAACAGTTCAGTAGGGGATTTGAAATGATTTTTTAAATTTTAATAAAATATTTATAATAATTTTTTTGGGGGGTTTGAATCCGGAAATTTCACGGCGGAATGGGTCACCGTGTCTTTAAAATGTAACACATGTATAAGTATAAACGATTATGATAAGATTTAAATAGATTTCTAATTTAGCCCTACTTTGTCAACAGTTACTAAAGAACATTGGTGACTCTCAAAGAAATGTAATTTATTCATGATGATTTAATATATACAAAACCTATATAAATTGGGAATTATTATAACTAATACATCAGCCATTTGCGAAGTAGTAGACCCTGCATTACAATAAGTGATGTACTGAATGCATGTCGATTTATATGAAAGTTAAGTTAGTTATGGTTTATAAGAATGTCAGGCTGGTCTCTGCCTTGGCCCGACGAAGTACATATTAATGAAAATGTGACACGCATTCACTGTTTCAAACAATCATAGATTTAAACTTTGAAAATAGAGACAATTGTGAGCATGCAATAATTAAATAATAAATATAGATAAAATGTAGATTTTAGAAAGACACACCCAAGATAGAATGAGGTAAGCTAGATTATTAGAGAAATTTACACATTAAATTAATTATTCAGTTTTAGTTATACATATGGTAGTTTTGCATTTTATAATTTAGATAAGTAGTATGAAGAAGAGCTATAGCATATTATTAGAGTACTCTAGAGTTTGAACACAGACAGGTACCTGTTTTACAAGAAGTTTTCTGATTCCATTAGTTTAGCAGCAAAAGGTTCACGAGTGGCAATTCTTTCTTGCATTTAGAGATTTCATTTAATTTCACAGCAGCAGCAGCTTTTTTATTTATTTCAGGCAGCAGATCTTCATGGTGAATTTATGGCAGGCAATGGAAAGTTCGGCATCTGATAGGCCATCTCCCGATGGAGAATAATCTAGGTGCTTTACTCAGTCATACCTTGGCAGGAACAAATTATTTTTATATTTTGGAGACTCTCGGTGCTTGAGAGCAAAGCTAAAATTTAAGTGAATGTCTCCAGCAAGTCTAAAATGGCCTCTTTTCTTATCTTGATCTCTCACATTTTTGTTAAGATATTTTTAGGTTCTACTTAATCTGCCCTGAGGATAATCAATGCCTTTTGTTGGTTTTTAATTAAAGAAAGCTGCCATTCTATTGTTTACATTTTACATTTACTAATTATACTTTGGGGAATTTTCTTTAATTAATCTATTATCTATCACTGACCGATGCTTTTAAATTTCAAAAACAAAAAGGAAACATAAGATTATTTTAACTTTTAATTAAATATTACAGATTTTTTTAGAATTATTATTAAATGAAATTTAAACAAAGCAATAAATACGAACTTTATAATGCAAAATAAATGATTAAAATTATACAAAATTATATAACTAAAAGAAATCTAAATTATATTATTTTATCCCTATTTATTGCGTTTAATTTGAGATCGAAATGTGTGCGTGTTTATGCTGAATTCTACATATATTTATACATTTTTAATATTGTTACACACACAATTCAATATCAAAAAGTTTAAATTTGGGTGGGATAGACCGGTCAGTGAGAGATGACAGAAAAAGGTGAAACTTAAGATTCGAATACGAATCTTACTGTTTCAGTGTATGTTCCCATTTCATAAAAGTTTTATTTATAAAAATTGTTCTTGATCATGCATTGCATTTTTAAAATATTTGCCATCTATTATAAAATTCATGTACTAAATATTGATTTTGAATTATACAAGTAATTTATATTTATTATGTAAACTTAGCTGTTGATTCAAAAATTTACTGGAATAACTCGCTTGTGATGATTATTGTCGATATTAATATATGACGTGACGATAATTCTCAAGGAATGCAAGATACTCAAATTATTTATTCTAGAAAGTTGGTCCATTTAGATTGTTTGAAATTATCTATCACTTTTGACTATTTTGCATTGTTTTAGATAAAGCAACTGAGCAAATCTAAATTATAAGCTCCTAGACATAATGTTATTTTAAAAAAATAATGTCTTTTATTCCGTGAATGTGAAATTAATGTTAACCTTACTTATTTTTCTAGTTAGAATTGTTTAAATGTATGTGTAAATCGAATATATCAGACCTAAGTTTTAAATTTAAAAAGCAGTATTAATTAAATTAATAAAGACAAAATATAAACACATAGAATTAAATACTATAAAACAAATTACAGAAAATATTATACCGTCAATCTTCTTAATGGATTGGGAGATCCTCATATACAATATTACCCGAGAAAGTACAACTTAGCTGATTTTTTTATTCTTTTATTTTTAACTTTTCAATATAAAGTGGCATGCTATACCTCTCTTTAATTATCTTATTATAGAGATGTAGCTATGTAAATTATGCCTAAAATTTAAGCAAAAAAAACCTTTAGAGACTGTCTTGAATATTTGATGTAGTGGCAGGCTTTGGAACTCAAAAGTCCATGGATTGTGGCCCAATCTGATATTTTGTTGCTCTTAGTTTTTATGAACTCTCTTGCTAATAGTAATAGTGGTAGTATGTAGGGTCTCAAAATTAAATGTCTTAATTATTTACCCTTCAAAAATGACATCTATAGTAAATATAGAAATTTATGCGTAGAAAGTAAAACTTATGATTGTTAAAAGAGATTGATATTTAAAGATTGTGAAAATACTAATCCCAACCTTGGGATTAATTTATTTTTCACTCTTTCAGTAAATTGCAATTAAAAAATGGAGTTTTAAATTTGTCCTAATGAGCAATAAATAACATAAAGCATGTATGAAATAAATAAACAAATGATTTTATCTACAATAAATAAATATTTTTAAACAAATAGCTAGAATAGTCTATGTTAAGTGATGTAAATAACTTTTTTTTTAAAAATGTATGGGGATTTATTTAACCAATACCGATTAATCTAAGTAGCTATCAAACTACATACCATTTATAAACCAATAGAAGATGGCTACCTAAAAAACTGTTTGACTTGATCGGGCTTAATTCCTAGATCATAGTACGAAAAGCAGTTGGTCTAATCTTTTCCCATATATTTTAAAGTATATATGATTGTAAAAATAACAAAAAGACTTCCTTTAAATTAAAATTAAAAAAGATCTACTATCCAACAACCACGGGCACTAATCTAATAATTAAGATGGATACTTATAAAAATTATTTACACTAATGATAGTTAAAATTATATTTGAATCTTTACTGTAAATTATAAAGATTGTCATTCAAGGGAACTATTTTCAGCCAAATATTTAATGACATTTTTATGATAAAATAGAGTTAGTATTAAATATAATGTAATAAAATTTGAAAAGACTTACTAGTAAATGTTGAATTAACGTTTAAGTTTTCCATTTTGTATTTGGTTTCCAAATAAGCATCAATGTAGTCTCGTTTGTTGTTCCCATCATAATGCTCTTCATGATCTTTAATAATATCAAGTAAATATTGTTTCACTTCTGTAATAGAAGCAGCAAATAAGTGCCAACTTTTTAAAAAAAATCGCAATGCCGATAAGAAGTTTATGGGATTAGTTATTTTAAACCCTGCATTAATTATTTCAATATTTTTCAACAAATTTTCGTATGTCTGGTCATCATAATCCATCCTTTTATTGCAAGTTAAAGATAATATAATATTACTGATGCCTTTACAGAACACCATTTGAGGATCAAAAGATTCACCATTTTTTCTACTTATTTCATTTATTACAAACTGGGCCTCTTGAATTATCTTTTCTTCTAAAATTGTTTTTCCAATGCCAAATTCTTTTAAAGTTGTCAATGCAAATTTTTTCTGCTCTTTCCAAAGTTTTCCACTTGAAAAAACAAGTCCTAAAAAGAAAGAAATAGAAAGATAAAAAAAAAAGATAGATTTTTTTTTCTCAATACGGGACTACACCCAAGCAATAAACATTCCATCATCATCCAAAATAGTGAACTATTACTGGCACCTATCTAAAAAAATTAATTATACCTCTAAGCTTTAATGAATTTTTAAATTACTAAGTTAAGTACATAAAAACTATAAAAAAAACAAGCTTATAAATAATATGTCCATTTTGTTGCAATACATTTAAACTAAAACAAAATATTTTTTCTTCTAATATCTATAAAGTATAATACATGATCTATTTTTTTAAGACTATTTTAAAATAAATCGAAATTAAATGTAGGATAATTGTAAATTTTTCAAAATTATATTCAGTAAAAAAACAACCACAGCTTAACACACCCCTGACAACAGAGGAAATAGGTTGGTCATTTAATAAGTAAAATCAATTATTCAATAAACATTGATGTTTTTAATATAATAAAAAATTAATTATTATCTAAAGATGTGAAATAAAAAAAATTAATTATGCCATGAGGAAAATTTATCAAATTAAGACATCTTTAGCTAGCATATTATGAATATGTTTGAATAAATAATTTTTTTTTTGCTCCACCCTAACACATACACACACACATATATATATATATATTGTGACCTTTTGAATGGACACAAGAAACAAACTTTAATTAAATCAAAGTGTGTCAGTGGTGAATAATTGCATTTAACTAACAAAAAGTGAAATAGCGCTAAAATTTTAAAAATTTGTGTTAATGGTCTAAAACCTTATAATTGCTTATGGATGTTAGTTGGGGTTTTTATAAGCATTTAGTATTATTATTATATTTGATGAAATATTTAATGGTAGAAAGGAAGGTGTGTTATTACAGGAATTGTTGATATGGAAGTTAAGTTGATGCATATTTGTTTTATTTATTTGTGGAATAGTCATTGGTATTTGTTTAGATGGTTTTCTGATCTGCTTATTCATCAGCACACCCATCCTGGTATAGGTAGTAAAATCAGTGAAATATGTTTAACCAATAGCCATATCAGATATATTTTAGTTAGGATAATTTAGTGTTCATGTAGCAGCATATGTGGGTGCATGTATGCCTGTATCATCTTCCAATTTCATTTTCATATTTAATTTCAGTATAGAATTTTACATTTTACAATAAATCACTTAAAATTACAACAAATATCTCTAATAACAGGTTCAAGTATATTTTGAGTGATTAATGGGTATCTGGATTAGTGAATTATTTGACAAACTAAATTGTATTATCAACCACTTTATTTACTGTCTAATTTGTATATGTTTATTTCAAAAGTGTAAAATTTTTTTATTTTATTTTATTCGGTTTGATTTAATTTAGAAAATCAAAGTGATTTTTTTTCTCAAGAAATGCTTAATTATCTGAGTGCAAAGGATGGAACTAACCTTTGGAGGACAAGATGACCTTTTGATTGATGGAAAGAAGATGTATTTAAGTGATAGTCAGTAATAAAATATATTCTGCTTCTGCCACTTCTTCTATATACATGTTTTTTTTCAATTCCTTCCAGAAATCAAGTCGGTTAAACTCCAAAGTGTAATTTTTTAAACATTATTGTTTTATAAAATTAATATGAGAATTTTAGCTACCAGACACTTTTCACTCAGTTAAATTTTAAATTAACACTATCATTTGAAATGTATTTATACACTTATAACTTAAATCTACTTTATTTGCCTATGTCTTCTATTGTAAGGAGAAAATGAAATTGTGTGAACTTTATAATCTTTTAAGGAAATTTATGCAGGACTGTTTAACAAAGCCTTCTAATTATATAAAAGTTAAGTTAAAATGAGAGGATGCATGTATAATTTATTGTGCTATGGTTTAAACTGCTACATGACAATATCTATGCTTATCATTCATGTTTATAAAATATTCTATTAAAGAAATGAGTGTGTGGCTTATAAAGAATTAACCAGTAATTAGTATTCATTAATGTGTACCTGATTTAAGTTGAGTAGGACATTAATATTATATACTTCTTGTTCTCCTTGGTATGTGGACATATTATAAAAGAAAAATATTATTATCTAAGGGGTATTGCAGATTTTCCGTGAACAATTAGCAATGGACCAAAATAATTATATTTGTGCTAACTTATGAAGTTTATGGGAAGATAATATTCTTTTGGAAGCCTGCTGAAGTTACTGGTAAGTTGAAAATTTCCAGAATTAATTGAATGGTCAATACCAAAAATATATATAGCTGAAATTATCTATCCATTATCTCCATTGTTATAAAGAAATTTATTACTCGTGCGTCGTATTCGTGAGCTCAATTATGCAAATTACTATTTATAATTTTTATCAATACAGAAACAAATTATTCAATGTATTTATACTATTTTATATAAAAAATTTATTTTGTATATGTACTACATATGCATTCAGACAAAAATGTCCATCTTGTACAATGTTTGAAATTATTGTTGTTTTTTTTAATTCAATCTAAAATTGTGAATGTTTATCCTATAGGAATTCATCTTCATGTTTTACTAACACATACTCATTTGAAATCATCATCCTGATCTTTGCATCATTCAGGAGACTTTATGTTAAAAACTTTGCAAGTAAATTTTTTTTTATTTTAAAGAAGAGTAACTATTTTTTTTTTTGCTATTGGTATATCATAGACAGATAGATAGGTTTATTATTTATTTATTTTCTTATTTAATTTATGCTATTTCCTTGACTTCAAAAATGTCTCGGCTAGCATATTGCAAGTTGCAATATGCTGGTAAATGATCATTATTTAAATATAATTTCTTATATGGATTATATGTATGCTTTTTTTGTGTTTTATTGAAGAAAGGTATTTTTCTATTTAATGTCTCGAAGTGAGCACTGGGCTTAGAGAGTAGAAAATATAGGAAAGATAAATATTGTTGTCAGAAATGGTGAAACCTGTTGACAATAATTACTGCAATTTACAATTTTAACCCTTAAACCGCTAATTATATTATTGGTTGTATGAGGTAAAAATCAAATCTTTTAATTGGCCAACTCACAAACTGAAGACAAAGCCTATTGTTAAAACATATTCGCCTATAATATTAAATTCAACTCAGATACGTTTATAAAAAGTATATTACTAATTTTTCAGGTTATGAAGAGAACGAAAGTTCTTTCAAAAATAAATTGCTATTTATTTATTCTAAAATATTCAATTTCGGCAACATAAAAGCTATAATATAAACAAAAAGGTCGACTTTTACATTATAGAAAAGTAAGTATTTCTTTTTACTAAATCTTAAATATTTTTACTAAAATCTTCAATATTTTTCGAAAATAATTTTGTTTTTTTAGTATTCTCTCTGAAAATAATTTGTAATTTCTCAAAATATTCTTTTATAATAATTTAAATCATATTCGAAATGAAAATCTCAGCGTTTTTTTTTATTTTCTTTGATCAGGTGGTTTCTTTGTTCTTTCCAGCCAATCAGAATGTCTTTTTCGGCTGAGAGCATGCTAAGAAACAATCACAAGTAATGTTCTTTCTTTGTTTAGGTTTAAATGCGTTTTTTTTTTTTTCTTGTAAAATAATTCGGAAGAGGGCACCACCTTACAGAACTTTTAAAAACCTATTCAATACCTGTCTAATGAATATTTTAGCATAAGAACTGGCAGAGTTAGAGTGACATCAGATGTCGACGAGGAGCTTCATAAGAGGTGGGAAAAGGGTTAAAACAGCTAATAGTTTGTCATAAACTAAAAGTTTTTATTTTCAGTTTACCATTTATTTACTTTACTGTACTATTACATTCAAATATCAGCCTTTCAAGCTTGAAAGGCTGATATTTGAATGTAATACAATTGTAAACATACGCTATATAAAATAAATGCTTATTTACTGTACTATATAATTTAAAATTATTTACACATTCTTATTCATACATATATGTGTCTGTCTTATGCAGTTTATTTCATATATAATTAGTAAATATTCAGTTTTATGACTTTGTTTCTCTCTGTCAGTTTTGGATAATGCCGTATGCTAAAAGAATTGAAAGAATTAGGGACTTATCTATGTGAATTTATTTTCCAAGGTATAGAATGAAATGTATTAAGTAGCCAAGAGAAAGAAAGTTATTAGCGATATGTTCTATGTTGATTGGGATTGAGAACACTCTCCCTTAATATACCTAAGTATTTGCCATGAGTGAAGTATATTTCCAGATTATGTATTTATGCATTATAAAAGTGATATTTTATGAAGTTGAATCGTGTATTTCCTTTTTATTCTGGTGGTGAGACTGAGTTCCACACCAATAGTATACCTCAAAGTTAGGTGGGGAGTCATTATTCATCGTTTAAATTTATTAGCCGGAAGCTTGTTTATTTCTCATGTGCTTAATTTTTTTTAATATTTTTTGTTATCGTAGAATCATAGCTATATGTAATGTAGTTGGTGGTTAAATAAATAGTAAGACTAAATTCTTTATGAATATTTAAAGCAGAAATAGTGTTATATTCATTGGTTGGTTTATGGTATTATCCATATTGTGACATTTAGTAACTTATAAGCAAATCAACAAGATGTAAATATATTGATTTTGTCTTAATTATAGCGTAAGATATGACACACACGTAATGCAAATAACCTTGCAGACATGAGAGGATAGTACTATTAAATTTATACATCAGGAATTAAATATTTTGGATTATATCATATTAATTTACCACAAGCTTTAAATCATCAAATCATAGGAATGATTATTTTTTACTTTGAATGTGCGAAAAGTATAGCTGTTTAAAAGGATTATTTGACAGTTATTTAAGGTTACTCTTTTGACAGCCAAAGTTATTAATTTGTTTTATCCCAATAAATGATAGTGTAATCTCTCCAATTTGTATATTTGTGCCCATAATAAGATATTTATTTATTCAGTGTTGTTTGCTAATAAAAGATGTTAGAGTTAATTAACAGCCTAAATATATTCGAAGTTAGAATATAAGGGCATTACTTTATTTGTTTATCCATATCTTATAAATGTCTAATCAATAAATGATAAAGTGTGTAATAAAAGAGATATCAGATCCAGATTGGCAAATGTATTTGTAAATTTAGGAATTAGGACAAACAGTCCCAATGTGAACCAGTTATATTTATTTTGATTGCAAAATGTAAATAAATGCTTTCTTTCTTTATTTAAAACTTTGTTTCAAGTTATTCTTACATGCATATATTCTAGTTTCCACATTCCACATATTTATTACAACATAAACGCATTACTTTATAAATTTGATAATGAACATACTTAAATCTGTTAATATTGTTCTCTTGATCCAAACATTATATGAAATACTTTACCATTTGGTAAACTTATGGAGAAGGTTGTTTATTATTTAGACAATGATGTGAGATTAAAAGGTACCCTGTTTCCTTCATTATCTAATTGCTAGTCCAGTGATGCATCATTGAACTCATTCCATTATTTTTTATTGCTAGATAGTAGAGTTATTTAATATCATACTTTTCTTTTAAAGTTATATTGTAGTTAACATAAGAGTGTATTTAGATGATGGAAGAGATCAAATTAAAATTATAGTTCACTAGCTTGAATAAATGAAACCTTATTGATTTCTATTATTTGGTTGATTAACAAATGAGGCATATATCTTATTTTAATGATTAATAGTATTTCTTTCTTCATTTATTTATATTCTATATGTTCTTGGCTTCCTATAACCCTCCACTGAGCTAAGCTATAAGTCAGACATAAGTAGAAGATTCTCAATACTAATTCAAAGCAAAATAAAGTTGTTAATTTATTCTATTCATTAATAGATTTGGCACCATGGGTATTGATCATATAATGTGTAGGATTGGTGATGAGTAGGGGGGTTACTATATATATATATATATATATATATATAGTGAGTATGTGTGTTAAAACAAAGATTTTCACAGGCTACAGTTATAAATGAAATATTATTAAGGACCATCAATATTTTACAGCAGCTCCATAACTATTTTTATAATATTTATTACCCAGTGGATGGTCAGTGTGATCCATTGAAAACATTTGAATATAATTTTGTTACAAAACATTATACAGTGGTGAAATCATATATATATATATTTATATATATATAAAGAGCCTGCTACTATATATATATATAATGCTATAAAAGGAAAAAATATAGTGGTGTGATATTGGAGGTGATTGGAATCATCATTCTCAGAATATCATTATCAATGAGCTTGTGAAAATCTACATAAATAATACACATAACACCAGCAGCATTAATCATAAAATATATCATACATTTGGGACTGGAATTAAAGGAAATGCATTATAAAAAATTTTAGGCTAATCATTTTAGGTCAACAGGCATAATATAAAAGCAATTATCAACATATCTCAATGGACATACTTAAATATTAAAATTACAATAATACATAATAATTAAAAAAAATACTGAAACTATTACAGCAATGCTGATTATGATTAATGCTATTGGTCATCAAGCACAATGAATATAAATTTACTGGCTATCAATTAAAGAGTAATTATTGTAAAGTGAATAGACTTTAAAAGATGGGCTTTATTTTGGCACCATCCAAATATTTAGATGTTTAACCACAATAAACCCATACATATGTAGTAAAATACTGTTATGCTCAAAACTAGCTTGTGTTCACAAAGACTCTAAGGGTATAGATTATGATGAAGAGAAGCTAGGCTTGTCTAAAATAATTTATGTAATGATTTACAAATTTATTAATGAGAAATATTAATAAATGAGATTAAAAAGATCTGTTACTTTTATCTCAAATACATTATTCTGATTTTAATTTACAAACAAATATTTACAAATATTCCATAAATAGAAAACATAATAGTATAATTTATAGATATATAAATATGGTTTCCAGACATACAAATTATAATAAGTCTCAAACAATATATGCATGTCTATGAATACAATATATCTACATCATTATTAAATTATTATAAAAAACAATTATATTTTAATAAATAAATATTGATTGATTTTAGATATATGTGCATACATTCTGCCATTATAATATACAAGTAATATTTCATTTGTTAATAATATGTGCCAATATTACTCTAGGTTAATAATATACAAATCATTAAATATGTAAATAATAAATAACTCATATTATATGTAACTAAACAGGAAGTAACTGAAACTTCTGATGAATTATACATGAGTTATATAATGTAAATAAATTCTCATCTGTCTCTTGGGAATTTATTTACATTATATAATTTATAGGAAGCTTCAGTTATTTTCTGTTCAATTACAAAGCATTAATAATAAACATATACATAATATGCATACACATATATAGTATTCCAATATAAAACATTTCAATTTGTAATTTTAATTATTTTAGTCTATAAACCCAATTATTAACATTATTAAATTGTAAACATTTTTTCAAATAAAGATACCTTACTTTATTTTTATGAATGTTTCTATTTAATTTCATTATACCACTCTTAAATTGTGAATAAAATATTTTAGGACAAAAAATATTACTAATCTTATAAAAGGCCCACTTGAAAGTTATTTTAAAACTTTTTATTAACTACATTTACATCTGTTAATTAATTCCTTGGTGAGATTCTTTCTATTAAAAAGTTATTTTGTTTTTAGCTTTTGCCATATAATTTTTTTAAAAAACATTTTCTTAAATCTATTTTCACCAGTTAACTGCTTTGACTTATTTTAAAATTGTTAATGTATAATTATTATAAGAAATTTTTCCCCTGTCTTTTTGGACAAATAAGTTCAAGTAAAACAACTTGCATAGAATAGAGTTTTTCTTCTTTTGAACTTTCTTCATATGTATGTGACCAGCAGTAATTCTTTGTATGTGTTTTCATGCATATATTGTATAAAACAGTACAAATATAATGTCTAGTATTGGAGTTTCAAAACTTTTTTTAAAAACTTTATTTATAACAAACTATATCAAATATTAATGTATTTACAGTAGAGTAAATTTATGTTACAAGACTTATAAACTGGTTTTATGGTCTTGACTGAATAAGGCTCAGAAGAATCTAGGAAGAAGCATCAGCCTCTAAGACTCAAAAAGAGGTAAAACTTAAGTTTAAAAGTTCAAGTAAAGTAACAGAATCTATATTTTTCTTCTTCTTTTAAAACTGTATTCACAATTACTGTCAGTAATACTTAGTATGTGTTTCTGTGTATATTTTGTATAAAGCAGCAGATATATAATGTCTGGTATTGGAGTTTCAAGACTAGTAAGCTGGTTTAATGGTCATATCCAAAGTATAGAAAGTTATAATACTACTGGTGATTTTAACTTGTTTTCTATAATTGGCCAGGCAATCTTATACATGCATATGAGCTATGAACCACAAAAAAGCTATACTAATATGAAACTAGAAGCCATTTTCTGCACTCTCTCCAATCTAATAATGCAATAAAAATATTAATTGTTCATATTTGTTTAAATGTATTTTCTATTTGTTGTGAGATATGGAGAATTTGATCATGGGTTTGAGACCACTATGCTATCATGTGACTTATTGAAGTCAAAATATATCTTGTGTTGCCACAACACACTGTTCAAGTATTGTATTTTCTCACTTATAAGACTTAGAAAAAGCATCAGTCTCTTAAGATTTAAAAAAAGTAAAAGTTAACTTTAAAATGTTGAATTTATCAGCCTCTAAGTATCAAAAAATTTCTGTAAGGCTTCATAAATTGACATTCACTTATTTATAAATTATTGGTAACTGAACAGTATTAAAATTGAGGTAATCATTTTAGTTTTCTCAATGTGTTGTATATCTTAATATTCTGTGGTTGATTTTTTTATGTATCCTAGAGATAAAAGGATTTTCTTCATTCTTTAGATACATAGGAAGCCAGTCAAATCTCTGAACATCAAAATAATTGACCTATGTACTTTGTTCATTTATATATTGTTGTAATTGTTATTTGGTAAAATACTATTTAATTAAAATTATTAAACCAAAAATATAATAATATTTAGACATATATACTAAATTTAAATTTTGAATTAGCTATAGACATGAGAAACAAAAATTTTTCCTGGTCTCATTTCTTTAAGGGAGTACTGTAACAATATAAATAATTGCAAGAAGAATTATTTTAAAAATTTAAATGTATTGCAGTTAGAATAGTTTGTATTACTAAGAAGCATTGGTGTTAAATAATTACAAAAAGTTCAGTAAAATAGTGTAATAAATTGATTTGTAAATTGTATAGGTTGCCATATGCAGGAGTACATATGAAATTTATGTTAATAACCACTAAACATTACATTATGCTTATACAACTTGTTAACACAGAGGCAAAACTCTACATATAGTAGTGCCATTCAGTGCAAGCCAGAGTAATCAATGAATGCAGAAAAGTTTATGCATAAAATCCCTATCTAGTGCATATTTATACAATTTACCCAGACTAGTTTCTAGTTTGTGGCTTTCATCATTGAGTACCTAGATTTTAGGATCTCAAAGTTTGATAGTTATCTAAAGAGTAAAAAGTGGCTGCTGGAGGGTTGCATTAGATCCTAAATCTAGGTTCAGCGCTCTTAGATTCAAGGACCCTCAGTGATGAAACCCACAAGGTAGAAACTAGTCTGGGGATATTGGATGAGTAGGCACCAGATAAGGATTTTATGCACAAAATATGTCTGCATCTATTGATTACTCTGGTCACTGAGATATATGTGTAACAGTTAATCACATCAGTTTAGAAAATTAAAAGAAAATTTGTTTATAAATTTAATTAAGCTATTAAATATTTTGTAAAGAAATCTATTCAATAAAATTAAAAATTATAAGATTATAACTCGTAATGAAAGGGAAGAAAGAGAAAATTATTTATTTAAGTTTTATATACATAAATGAAATGCATACTTTTTTTTAAAAAAAAAAAAAAAAAAGAAAATGTACAATATTTTGTGACCTACCAGATTTTCCTTCTGAAGAGGCTTAAATAAATAATTTGTCTCTTTCTTGTGAAAAATCAGATGGCAAATCCAAATATTTTATTAAAAATTATAAAGCATTACAGTTAAAAAAGCTAGAAAAAGATATTCAAAGTTTGGTCATATTTTTTTTTCTTCTTTTTGTTTCTTTTTTTTTTTTTTAAAAAAAAAAAGAAGGTTTATTAGATACAATAGAAAACTTTACATGTAAATACATTAGATCATAAATACATTAACAAACAAATTTGATTATCAATAAGTATAAATTATATGATAGCAAAATTAGCTCAGAGAACTAACATATGTATATATGTATACATGTACAACAACACCAGCAGTAGCCATTTGAAAAGAGCATTGTCATTGCAGTTCCTTAGATGCTTGTAACATGATTATTTTCTTGTTGGAATATTTGTTCAAGAGTGACTTCACAGACATCATCTCACATATTGGGAAAAACAACTTTATTCCATGTATCATGAAACAGGAGATCAGGTGACATCGCGCAGTCTCTAATCTTTGCCTATAGAAGGAGCTTTAAGAATATGTCCAGATTTGATGTATTTGATGTTCTAAAGAATATTTTACATCTTGTCAACCATACTGTGAATGTCAGAAATATAGAGCATCTAATATTTGCAAAAAGACCCTTCTTAATTGTGTTCTTCACTGAAATTGTGTTCTTCACTGAAAGTTCATCTCTGATGTCAAATGCCACCTTATCAATGACAAAGTCCCTGATTGGAGATAATGCTGGATAAGAGTAGAGCAGATGATCAAAGCTCTCTTCATCATGATCGCATAACTGACATTGGGAGCTGAGTCTTTTAAAACCTCTTTTCAACACCAGAAACTGACTGGTAGGAAGAGAATCCAAATTAATTTTTAGAATGAAGTCAATGTGCTTTGTCTCTATATACCAATGTTTGGCCCTTCCAACAAGCAATTTATTATTCAATCCCAGTATTATAGGGAGAGGAGTCTGGTTTGGATATTTGAGATTATATACCTGCCAGAAGGTCCTTTTTCCATCCAGTACAAGCAGCATCCCATGTAGCTCATTACTCACACTCATTTGCAAAATAACTATCTGAACATGGATGACAAAACATGTTTTGTCAAATTATATTGAAATTAGTATTTGAATTTAAATAAATATGTTTTGTAAAGTATTCTAATATAAAATTAACATAGATTTAATTGGTTTGTCCAATGTGATAAACATGTTTATCAAGGTAACACAAACAAATTTCATTAAAAACTTAGAATGGTAAAGTATAATGACCTTGATTTAAGCCAAAAATTAAAAATAGATCTAAAAACAACAGTAGTTATTAGTTCAAATCAGAATTGTCAGCAGTGCATGTTGATTTCAGGAAGAGAGGAGAAAATGCCAAGAGAAGCAGAGTTGTTGTTACCAGCAATAAAGCAGAAAATATAAACTATAATTATCCAAATATTAAGTCTGCAGTAACTGTAGAAAAAGAAAAATTCTAGTTAACATATTTTCCTACAGAATAGCTTCATATAGCATACATTACTAACTGTTTAAAAAGTATTTTTCAATACTACATCTATCTCAGCAATCATGATAATGTTTTCTATATTTGCCATGAATGGATAAATAAACAAAACATAAAGCACATCAGTCAAAAACCTTGATCTATATAGTTTTATTCACATATGACAGTTTATTGTGCATAACATATAACTTTGTCTGCTTACAAGAAGAAAATGGTAATATAAGAAAAGAAGATTCTGCCATAAGATCTATGTCCATTTGTCTATAGTGAAATCTATTTCCATCATCCACTATTATGCATGCCCAAGGAGATTAATTAAAATAAAGATTAAATTTATCAAGGATGTGCATGAAAATTAGAATGTAAACTTATGATATCAACAAAAACCACCCATAAAATATTTTATTATATAGGTAAGATCTTTCTTTCATAATTTCTTATTTACAAGGCCTTAGAATTAATATTAGTATGGGTTTATATATATTCAGATTTACATTTACATTTAATATGTATAATTGTTAATTTTTGGGTTTATACATATTCAGATTTACACTTAAGTTTAATATTTATGACTGTTAATTTAAATATTTTAAATTTCATTTATGTTTTTACTGTAGTTGCAAATATATAAGCATCAATTTCGTTATTTTATTTATTTTATAATTAGTGTAAATAAATTAAGTTATTTTGTTATCAAATATAATTATATTGCTGTCTGAACTCATCCCAAAACTATACCATTAATATCCCACTAAACCTGAGAATTCATGAAATCACCTGGAGGATATGTTGGGAATAGTAATGCATCCAGAAGTGTTCTTTCTATAAAGAAAGTAATGCCTAAGAATAATTTAAATTGAATCTTAAAAAAACATTAAATGCTTTTGAAGTAATTATACTAGATTTTATCTTTCAAGAACTAATGTCATATTGATCATCATCTCCATACTGTTTGTTTTACATAAAGTGATTCATTACATTTTAATATTGCAAGCATTGTCATAGGTTTTACTGTTACAATTTATATTGTAACCTCAACTTCCTTCAGACAAGATAAATGGTGACAGCTGACAATAAGAACAATGTAATGTAGGTATTTTACGCGGGCACCAAATTGCAACTGTAGCATCAAATATAGTATCCACCCCGAGATCATCATCGATTAATAAATGGGAAATCTGTGGAGGAAACAAGTTAAAAAGAAAAATATAATTTTAATAATATTTTAAATTATAAATAATATGTTGAGTTCTCAGTTTGAACTCAGTAATTACTACACAAATAAATTCATGATACATTATTTAGAAATATAATCAAATTTTCCTCCACAAACCCACATAGCTATATGATCTCCAGTGGCACTACAATAATGTTATTCTTTATTTTTTTGATGTATGACGAATGGAAATGGATCAATAATCCATAAAATTATACTAATAAAAAGTATTAAAATCTTATGACTTAACTAACACGGAGTAGAATATTTTACTCCCCTCTCCCTTACAAATAAATTAAATATCTCTTTGTTTTCTGCATCGATCATCCTCCAGTTACAATTATTTTAATCTTAACTATTAGTGTTTAGGTCCCCCATCCTATCTCCCAAATTATGTCTCTTTAATGCCATACCACATGCACATACAGAAGTGGAATATACCAGTTCTTAACTCACCCGCTCTGTATTGTCTATCGCTTAAATAACGGTAATCTTATTCTTTAAACTCTTAGAATTTTGAATGCTCTTGTTCTCAGGGTCATGATCTGTGGTGAAGTGCAACACTCGATCATTTTCAATTCATTGCCGACGTTTGGACACTATCCCAGTGTACAAATTGAATAGACATATGCTTATTCAAAGCTAATGTCTACTCTTACTAAAACTAATAATAATA
>JAQFVV010012957.1:0-375188 GCA_028023455.1 Epiperipatus broadwayi | reverse complement strand
CTCCATACTAGTTTTCCATCTCTCCAACTCCCCATCCTTTATTTATGTATCTATTCTTCTATCCCACTTTTTGACACTGTAACACTCAACAATTCTCCTAACACAATCATCCCATCTTTTGTATAAGTATACTGACATTTTATCCAAATCTTCTGCATAGTTTAATAACTTTCTTACCCATCATGCTGCATGCCCTTTACTCATAACCCAATTAAATACTATTTTGGCTGTTCTTTTATTATCCATAAACTGCAATGTACCAAACATTTTGTGATGTTGTGATGTGATGTGATGTACTGTGACTTTTTATACGGAATCTGAAATCTCTCAGCAACTATGCCCAGAGAAACATGTTAGCTACCTTACCTTCCCTTTTTATTCCCTGCCCTAAGTTTTTCCAAATTCTCCTTCATCCCATTTCCATAATATAATCTATAAGCTATAGTGTTTTGCTCAGTCTTACATGCGCCTGCTGATATCAATCCCATTATTATTACAAACGTCATTTTTAAAATATTAAAGTTAAAAAAAAATTGCATACAAAATATGCTTTACAGTTTACAAAAAATAAATAAATAATAAAATAATAAATAATAAAATTACATCGCAAATAATCTCAAAAACAAAAATATGATGCAAACACATTTAAAAATTTTGTGATGTGATGCAGTGTGACTTCTTATATGGAGTCAGGAATCTCTCAGCAACTATGCCCAGAGAAACCTGTTAGCCACTTTACTTTCCTTTTCCATCCCCCACCCTAGGTTTTGCCATAATCTGCTCCATCCCATTTCTACAACATAATCTTTATCAACTCCATGACCTTCATATCTAAATCCCCTTATCTTTTTCCAAACCCAGCACAAAAACCAATAACCTACTTTGATCACATTTATTCTTCCATAACTTCATTATTTGTACCCTTTCTGCTTTCAAGCATTTACATTGAATTAACAGATGCTTGATATTTTCTATGCCTTTGTTACACAACTTGCAGACTAAATCACCCATATTTTTTTCATTTATGGGTACCTTCCCTTGTTGCTAAAAATCCTGTTGAGCCTTAAACAATAAACTACTTTCCTTGCTATTATCATAAATGAACTTGCACCCAATGTTCCATTTACTTCTATATATATTTAAGCTCTTTTTACTCTCCCTACTAGTTCTCCAGCTCTTCAACTCCCTATACTTTATTAATGCATCCATTCTTGTATCCCATTCCTAGCCACTATAACAATCAACAATCCTCCTAACACAACCTTCAACAATCCTCCTAACACAATCATCCCACCTTTTGTACAAGTATATTGATATAATGTCTTTATCCAAATCTTCTGCATATGGCATTACCTTTCTCACCTATCTTGTTGCTTGCCCTTTACTCATGACCCAATTAAATACTATTTTGGCTATTCTTTTATTATCCATAAACTGCAATCTATTGAACATTTTCATTTTACTTTTTGCATCTCTCATATAAAAACTTGACCATTCCATTTCTCCTTCAATTGTCTCCTTTGCTGTCCACACATCTGCATCTAATGCATGTCTTCCTACTTTCCTTTCAACTTTTTTTGAGTATCCCTTTACTACCACATAACGCATCATTGCCATATGTTAACCCTGCTACTTTTATTTTGTTCTTATATGCTACTGCCCTCTTCTGAGTATTTACAAAAATATTTATTTTTATTGGTTTATTAATTAATTTGTAATCTTTTAAAGAAATTTATATATATTTATTTCTGTATATATTACGGGAGAAATTATTCTCCCCTACATATAAAACTTCTTTAATTTTCTTTTTCTATAATTGTTCACAAATTCAATCATTTTATATTTTTGTATAAATAATTTCTTTATATATATATATCATTTCTATATATATATATATCAATGTTGTAACTTGCTTTTATATTATTTGTGTTTTTAATATAGTTAGGTTTTTGTCATTGTTCCATATTTTCTTTTATATATACTGTCTACATTTTTATCATCTTTAATTTTGTTCATATTTAATAAATTAGTTATATGTACAGAAGAATCCCTGCTTCCACTATAGTTTGTTCCAAGACCCCTAGCAGATGTTAGGAATTAACAGTTAATGGATGATACTTTGAGGGTTTTCAATCTTGTAAAGTATGAACACCATAACACTATATGTATTAAAAATGTAAAACATGAAAAACTAGTTACACCAACAGATAATTTAATCACTAGATAAAATTAAATTGTAAATCCAAATTCATGATTTTCTTGCCAATGGAAATTTCTCAGGCATACTGTAAAACACCAAATAAACATATATTACCCTAACTTCCATAATTTTAATAGACATGAATATCACATTGATATTCAACATAATAGGAATGTGAGTTAGAATTATGAGAAAGTAGGGTAATCTATATTTATTTTGTATTGTGTTATTATATACTTCTAAAAGATTGCTTAAATCATGGGTAGTGGAATTGTATTTCCACTACTATGATTTAATAACTGAAACACACAGGCTTATATATCTGAGTCTTTACGTATGAGCACTTATAGTATATATGTGTAGAAATGGTAATCTGGGCCAACTGATGATTCCTGGTTTAGCATGAAATACGTATATTAGTGATTATTTATCTTTTCAACATATATGTGTTCAAGTGTATCAGTGTTATGAGATAGTGTGGAAAGTGGTAGGTCATGTGAAAGTCTGTGCTCATATACCCTATATATATTACTATGATTTAAGCAAACTTTTAGAAGTCTAAAATAACACAATACAAAATAAATATACATTACTCTACTTTTTCATAATTCTACCTCACAGTCCTGTTACATTGAATATCAATGCAATATTCATGTCTATTAAAATTATGGGAAGTTAGGGTAATATGTGTTTGTTTTGTGTTGTTACGTTATGCCTAAGAAGTCTCCATTGGCAAGAAACTCATAGGTATTGGATTATGCAATATTATTTTATCTAGTGATTTAATTGTGAATTAGTATACTTAGTGTATTATACACATGTGTCTCTTAAATATATATATATATAGTGTTATGGTGTACCTATAATATAGGATTGAAAACCATGAAAGTGTCATTCATCATCTTCTAATCCCCAACATGTGCTCGTCATCGTCATCTTGGGCCAAAACCGAGTGAATGTAGAGATTATTCTGAACATATAAATAATTTATTAAATATGAATAAAATTAAAGATAAAGAAAATAAGTATGTATAGAAGAAAATATAAAACAATGATAAAAAATATTAATTAACTATATTAAAAAAACAAATTAAAAAGCAGTTTAGAATAACATTCAAAAATGAGAAAAATAATTTATTCCAAAATATAAATTATTAACATTCTAATTTCATAATGAAAAACGATTGAATTTGCGAATAATTGTAAAAAAAAAAAAGTCAACTAAACAAGCCTTATATATAGTTGATTACAATTTCTTTTTTAATATTTGCAGGGATATATATATATTTAAAAGATTAAAAATTAATTTTAAAATCATATGAAAAATGTTTTTTTAAATTGTCAAAAGAGGGCAGTAGCATATAATAAAAAGAGAATATAAACGAAGTGATTTTGCTGGGTTTTGGGAATGATAAGGGGGATTTAGATAGAAAGACTATAGAGTTGACAAAGATTATATTGTTGAAATGGGATAGAGGAGAGTGAAGAATATGGGAAAAACAGGGTGGGGAATATAAGGGGAAGGTAAGATAGATGGCTAACATGTTTCTCTGAGTATTGTGACTAAGAGATTAGTGAAAGGAGAAGTCACAGTGTATCATATCACATCACATCAATATAAACAAAAAAATAGTTTATTATAATATAAGAATAACATATATGTATAATATAAATGCATATATGATAATACCGAAAGAATTTATCATTTTATGGAAAAATTGATCTTTAAATACCAGAGAATAGAGTCCAAAACGGAGTAAGGATTTGGATTATAGATATAATTTATTTGTAGATGGGAGAGATAATATTAAACATTTATTTTTGAGTATTGAAAGAAAATCAAGATAAATTACATGGACAATGGAAAAATTTTAATGTAAACGCAATAAAGACGTTATGAATCTTTTATTCAGGTGTTTATAATAAAATTAGAAATATGAGGATGGAATAATAGTACTAATAAAAGGAGCTTTTATTAAAATGAAATAAGAAATAGAATTGAAAATGGGTGTGGAAAATAAAAAAAGGAGATGAGTTTATTGCGATATATAAGAATTTTGGAAGAAAAAAAATATTTAACTAAGTTAACAGATTTTTGCGCTTATGAACAGAAATTACGCCTGCTTTTAAGGAGAAACCATTTTATATCACATCAGTATCTGGAGTTTGAATAGTAATCTTAATAAAATTGATGGCATAGGGAATATAGGTCTGAATAACGTAAAGAAAATTAATAATTTGAGAAAAATATATGATGGGAAGTAACAACCAGAATACAAACTATATAATTGATTATGTGTTGGAAAAGAAAACAAACTAAAATGTTTAAAGAGAAAAGAAGAAAATACAACGGTTATCATATGTTGTTAGAGCACATTTAAAAAAGTAATTACTGAAATTAATGAAAAAAACTGATAAAGATAAATGTTTATTAAGTGATAAGATTAAAGTAAATAAGATTAATAATATTTCTGGGGGGGGGGGGATGAAAGATGATGAAATTGTAATTTATAAAAAGTTACAAATATGGTTAAAAAGAAATAATAAAAACAATAGAAAACTACACAAATAAGCCAAATTTTCGCTGAGCCCTAAAGACAAAAGTATTTTGATAGTACAATTACCCCTTCAATTACTCTTTATTAATCAGTGCCCCTCTAGTCATAATTTTGTCACTATAAGTTTATTTAGGCCTTAGAGTTCTGACCTCTTCAGATATTTTTCAGAATACACTTTCTGCTATCAAAATAGATTAATAGTACTACAGATAGCCAGAAGAAACTGAAGAAAAGTTGAAGGTCCATCAGGGTCCTTTTTGCAGACTCCAAATGAACGATTTTATTTCTATTAATGAGTAAGTTAACTTAATCAATAACATGTTTAATGAAAACTGGCAATATAAAGGTGTGCAATACGAACTATACTATAAGTTAGAATTATAAAAATTAAACACTGTTAACACATAAATGTACTGAAAGTAAAAAATACATTTTTTCAGTTTTAATATAATTTTCGATTTTACATAATCAAAAATAAAAACATTGGGTCCTCTGCTCCGGAAATATTTTTAGACTTTTTTCAAAAAATATATATCATATTTTGGTTTTGGGGCAAATAATATTAGAAACATGAGAGCTGAAATATATATTTTTTAATTTTTAATGCATTTATGTGAATAAAAGCATTTTATTACATTTTCCTTTTGTTTTTATTTTCAACTTTTTCGTTTTATATATGGTTATTGTTGAAGCTCCAATTTTCTTATCTTTGTTTGTTTTTATTTTAGTTTCTATAAACATGCATCAAATAACAGTTTACATTTTAATAATTTTATTATTGGTCATGGCATAATTAATTTAAAATATTTGAAAGACTGAGCATGCCCAGTAAACTAAACATTTCTAAAGGAGGCAGATACGTAGGCTGAGGTTCAACTTTTATTTGACTGCTAACCCTAGTCACTAGCTTATGGAGGAGCTGAGCTTTATAATATAACATTTCAAACATAAACGTTTTAATCATTGATAGAATTCATAAAGATAATAAAACCACTCATTGTCAGAACTAAGATAAAGCATTTATCATGCACATACAATATCACAACAAATTTAGAATTTAAATCTTTAACATTTTTTAAGAGATTTAATTCATATTTTTCTAAAATTGCACACATGGATAAAATTTATATATTTCAATATTATTTTCATATTTTGTTAAACGCAAATATACTGTATAGAACACACATTTAAAAGACTCAAATCTTTTAACCCCAGACCAAAAGTTTGCATCCAAACCAATGCTAGTTTACTGATATACTGATGTGATCAATGCAAAATGAGAATGCTAGCATAACAAAAATCATGATTATAGGAATTTACATCTGCAACCTGTTATTATAAAAAAATCATCATCCATTACCGGAATGCCCATCTGTCTGATGAAGGAATCACCTGAATATATTTGGGAAAAAATGGTCTATACTGAGGGGAGGGAGTGGTCCTTTCCAACTTGTAATCCCCTCCAGAGCATAAGAAAAACAATGCCATAAGTAATATCTCTATTACCATTTGCAATGTGATGGCTTCCATTTGTGGGCCATGCATTCAATTGGGTGATATGTCCTGTATACTAATGTGTCACAAGGGAATGAGAATCCAGTATGCCTCCCCAGATTACCTGGACATAATATACCCTTACATTTGTCCACCAGCATCAATTCAACTATAAACAATTAGCCAAAATTAACCCTACTTAAACCAACATAATCTTAATGAGTCTATGAAGTCATTTACATCTAACTTTACATTTATTAACATGACTACATAAAATATTTAATAAATATTTTACAATTTATTTTAATTGTCAGGTAAGAGATTTTCTTTAGGAAGAATAATGTTGAGAACTAATAATTGAAAGGTCCTATTTTCTCAAGTTAGTCAATTAAAAGTTCAATCTCATTTTTAAATTTCATATTTCTCTTCAATTTTAGGAAATTCTCCAGACTCCTGCCAGTTTATTGAAAGTCATTTTTGCAGTCATTTATGCACTACATGTCCAGTTCAAAAATTTGTCCATCAACAATAAGTAGATCTTTCCTTTTGGAGATGAATCTGTTTTTGTTATTCTTTGGGAACTTCTATACTGGATACTACCTTTGTCAACACAACTGAGGGAATGAGGTCTATTGCATGACCCCTACATTGTGGAGGTCTGCAATACAGGTACCAAAATATTTTAATCAAATCACCAACCCCAAAAATAATCTAATTCTTCAATTTATATTATCTCATATTCCTTATCATTGAATTCCAGGATCAATCTCTCATGACTTAGGCAGTTTCTATTGGTAATGATAACTTTTCTCTCTGGACTGTGTGTTTGTATGCATCTTTATTGGTTAGTTTGCTTTAGGGCAGGAAACACCAATATTTTCTTATCACTAGTAATTTTAATTTCTCTTATATGATTTACAATCTGTTAGATGCCCCAAGAACCTGTCTGTCATTACATTTTAATAGAAATTCGTTTTCATCCTACTATAGTTGAAAAATAACATTAAAAAAAATAAATTAACAGTTTTATTTTTTTTTTCACCTTCCTTAAAATAATCTTTTAATTTTTAGATTTTTATATTATCTTTATCACTTTTAATTTTAAATAATCCTTTAATCAGTTTACCATCTGTACATTTTATATATCTGTGCATTTTTATATCAATATAAAAATTTGAAATACAGGCTTTCTTCATGTACCTGGAGCTTAAATGTAAATATCGGAAGATTTGATCTCAGACATTCAAGCACCCTTCAATTATCCACATGTGTGTGATCATGTGTATTAGTAGTATGATATAGTGTGGATAGTTGAAGAGTGCTTGAAAGTCTGAGTTCAAATCCCCTATATTTATATCAATTTAAATAAATTTTATTTATTGATCTTTTTTATATACTTTCATTTGAGAACAATGGAATGGAATATATGTATACCAGTATAATATATTGTTTATTATTTGTATACTTCTTTTTTATAATGTTTCCTTGATATTTTCTAATTGGAGCTTCTCTTTAATATTTTTTTCAATAAATACTTATTAGAACATCAATTTATAGCTCTGTAATTTTTTATTGTTGCAATTTTTGGATGTTACTGTTATCTAATTTGTAATAATATTAATTATTTACTTTTTTAATATATAAGTATAGAGGATTTGAACTCAGATTTTCAAGCACCAGTCAACTATCCACACTATCTCATACAACTGATATACATGACCACACACATGTAGAAAAGATTAATAATCACCAATATACATATTTCATGCTAAACCAGCACTCATCAGTTGGTCCAGACTACATCACTAAGATATTTCACAAAGTTGGATTCCTAAACAATCATTTCAATAAACTTGTAAATAATGTTCATTTTTCCTTATATCAATTTCAGTCTATTTTGTCAGGCAAAGATGATCTTTTATCTGCCAAAATAAACTGGATTTGATATAACAAATGATGGATATTATTTTTTTAAAAGTAATGACTTTATTATTGCAACAAATATTTATAAGAGGGATACATGGCTGTAAAAGTAGTTCTATAGGTTGTTCTATGATGTCTAAAAATAGTCTTGGCACCTTTCCTATGTTGCAATTGTGTTTTCCTAAAAGTTCAACTTTGCAATAACTGCCTGTTCAGCTTTTCTTTTGCTCATTATTCCAGTTCTAAACTTGCCATACTATTTAACATCAGTTAAGGCATCATTTAGCATGTTTTGTTCCAAGCTAGTTGTTTTTGGATAAGTTTCATCTATGTTGCTCTAGCTATTATTAATGCTAACATTTACATAGTTACTGTCAGTATTTATCAATGGCAGCTCACCCTCTTTCATATTTTATTTATTTATTATCGATCATTTCCCACATCATCCTGAAGGTCATCTGGGATGCATAAAGTTGGTCATGAGTTCTTGCCTTGTTTAGTTTCTTCCTATAAGATTGGGATAGAGATATAATGTTGGGATTGTATACTGCTTCATATCTCATAAGCTGCAGATTAAAAGCAAGAAAGGTTGAGCTTCTTGCAGTCGTGAAATCTCCATTATTGATGGTGTGGCTGATTAGGGTGGTTAGTGATTGTTTGATTTGGTATATTGCTTGGATTGTGTTTTGGCAATTCTGAAGGGAACTGCATTGTTTTAAAATATGGATTATGGTATCCTCTTCTCTCTTGCATAGTGGGCAAATAGGGTCTATGTTTTTAAAGCATCTGTGGTATGCCAGAAACCAATTAGTAGATAAATCTTCCAAGTTTGTTTTGACTAGAAAATTGTAGAATTTCAGTTTGAGGAACCATCTTTTGAACTTCCTTAATATTCTGTGATTGATTTTCCACAATGTGGGCTCTGGTTCAGGTAATTTGTTAGTAAAGCAATATGCTTCCCAGTAGGTTATTTTTCTTGTGTTATTCTGAAGACGGTTGAGGGTGTCTTTTGTTATTTCTGTCCTTAGTTTTGTTATCCATCCTATTGTTAATGGTAGCAGTGTCTGTGGGACTTATCTTACTGTATGGGTTAATTTGAGGGATTTACAAGTTTTTTAAATGATTCATCAAAATTCTAGCTTGAGAATTATCTTAGTAACATATCTATATTTGTTTGTTCTGTGAATACCTTTATAGTTTTAGCATTACATATGTGATAAGATATAAAATTATTTGTATACTCATTAAAATCATTAAATTAACAATAAAGAGTAAAATTACAATTTTTTTACATTTTTTAATGACCGTGGTTTCATTTAATAAACAAATAAGCCTCAAACTGAAAAGCTATTATCAAATACAAATACAAATGTGTCATTCCCATAATTCAATAAAAATGCCAATCATTCTTTATATCAAAGGATGTTCTGGTAAGATTGATAGCTTCAAGTCTAAAATGAATCTTTAACCATTTTATTTATTATATTCATAAAAAATCACCAAAGAGACTCTGCTCATTAATCTTTTAGTATCTGAGGATATCAATCTTTTTTATGAAGTACAACTTCATCTTTCTTATTGCATTTCCAAATCCATATAATATTAATAACATCTATATTCTTTTTTTTATATCAAAAACAGGTTTATTCAACTATGTATACAATAAAAGAAAAAAAAATGGCAAAAACTCACTCCTCCAGAAAGGAATGTCCAACATTATTAATGTTCATGAAGTCTAAATTTTGTTTCTCTTTCTGAAGAAGATTGCTGGTGCAATTGAAACTGTCAATAGTGAATTGTAAAAAAGCATTGTAAAAAATAATAAAGAACATCAATGATAGCAATCTCATGAGAAATTTCTCTGATGGTAATGATAATTTGCATTTGTATTAAATTATGGGTAATTATATATTTGTATTAATATATATAATTGTTAATAGTGTTATATTTGAGACAGTCTATATTCTAATAGGCAAAATCATGAATATAAAAAACATTTGTAAAAACAATGTGTGATTTAACTAGCATCTTCTTTATTATGCATTTGTAAAAACAATGTGTGATTTAACTAGCATCTTCTTTATTATATCTTTATTCTGCTTTTGGTTGATAGGGTTTGTCAGTAATATATGCTTAATCACCAGATCTGGATATCATTTTTAAGGGAATGAACACATAATATACACCTCTAAACTGATATATCATTATATAACAAAATGATTTTGTTGTAATGAAGCAATAAAAAATTCATTGTTTTCATTTGTCGTATATTGATCACCATTTTACACAAAATAATTCAGAATATAATAAAGTAGACATGTATTGGTGCATTAGTTTCCACATAAAAAGTAAGTGGGTGTGATGCTAGTGGTGGCGCAAGGACAATTTTGAGCTCATTCATTCAATGGCTGAGTGTGTGTGCATCCATCTATTCATTATTTTAATTTACCATGATAATAATGAAATGGTGAGCTGATGACAATATGATGATCATGATCATGTAGAATACAAATGATACTATTGATTTCTCCATTCATAATAATTGAAAAGAGGATAAATTAATTAAATAAGTAGATGATATTAAATAAATAAAAAATATGCAAAACAGAAGTGTTTAAATTTGCATTAATATTTATGCTAATATTAATGAGATAATATTCTAAACTGGATCCAATCACTTTTGAGATATTGAGGAGATATCATTTGATTAAATCAAAGTATGTCCACCCAACACCCATGTATTTATTATTTATTTCCACATAAATTAATCGGAGCTAACTTGAATAGAATACAAGACATAGATATATAGTTTCATACATAGCAATAAATAGAAATTCATAAGGAAATAATCATTAAACGTACACTCGTTAAACGTATACTCTAATAAAAAAAAATTGATAATTCATAAATGTACTGATTTAAATGAGAGTGCAAATCGTGATTTATATTATATATCAACAAATAATTCTAACAAAGTTCATGGCAGAATAAAATTTAGCTGAGGTTTATAATATTTTTTCCCCCTTTTATTTGTGCTATTTTTTCAATTTATGAATTGAAATAAGTATGTCCCTTTTAAACACAGAACATGCATAAATTATATCATTTAGGTGTATAAACTAGACAAAAAACTCCAGAAGATTCTTGTATTAATAGTTAATTAGCATCATCATTTTTAATTAATTAAACTATTAAATTTGATCAACTTTTAGGATTTCATTTTGAATAGATTTTTTATGTGATAAACTAAGTTTTAAACTGGCTCAGAAATTTTAACATATGGGCATCGTACAAATAAAATTAATATATCCATCTTCCATAAAGAATATTAAAACTTAAATTATTCAAATTAAAAACATTTTATTTGACAAACACTGTTTATAACATGCATTAAATTAGTCATTTTTAATTGCTGTTGATACCTTATATATTATTATTTTATGTAAATATTGTAATTTGTACATTCACGCAAACAAAATCCAGAGTTTTGGCAAATTATCCCAAGGCTGATCTAGATGAGAGGTTCAGACCTCGAATCTGATCGCGCCTCAGCTTCTGATTGCGCCTCAGCTCCTTCACCAACACTCCAAGATTTTATACCCTATGATTGACATATATAAGGCCATACTCAGACTATTTTAATTCATGTGGCAGGAGTAGCAAAAGATGGAACATGAGATTCGGGAATAAATGACTAAATTACTACATAAATAACTAAACACACACACACAGGCTAATTAGATAATGCATATTCATATTCTAATGAAATATAAACTAAACTATTGAGATATGGAGGGAATTGCCACACACATATCAATGGCTAATTATACAATGCATACTCATATTCTAATGAAATATAAATGAAATTAGTGAAATATGGAGGAAATTGCAGCAGATTCGAAAAAGATCCTACACCATATAATTCAATACAGTTTAATTAGACTGATTCATTTAACAAAGATAATTACTAACAAGTGCATTGATTTCAGTCACAGGTGTTCACAATAATGATGAGTGAGTTTTTACAGAATCTCATCATTATGCACCTAGAATTTATTTATTATAAATGAGCATCACATGATCACATTTCCTATACTAGCACATTAATTGTTGATAAACAGAGCAAAACTCTCCATACAGTATTGCCACCTGTGCTAAACAGAGTAATCAATGGATGCCAGAAGGCTTGTGCATAAAATCCCTATCTAATGCCAACTCATCCAATATCCCCAGACTAGTTTCTGGCTTGTGGCCTTCGTCAGTGAGGAGCTTTGGATCTGAGAGCACTGCATCTAGATCTTAGGATCTAATGCAACCCTCTAGCAACCACCTTTTGTGTTTTCAATTTCATTCTCATAGTTTTGTAGTTAAGTAGAGATAAAAGGTGGTTGCTAGAGGGTTGCATTAGATCCTAACGATCTAGATGCAGTGCTCTCAGATCCAAAGCTCCTCACTGACAAAGGCCACAAGCCAGAAACTAGTCTGGGGATATTGGATGAGTAGGCATTAGATAAGGATTTTATGCACAAGCCTTCTGGCATCCATTGATTACTCTGTTTAGCACAGGTGGCAATACTGTATGGAGAGTTTTGCTCTGTTTATTATAAATGAGCTTAATAACAATTTTAATATCATTATTATTTACGATCCATCATGCCTTAGTTTTACTATGCCATTCCTAGAATTTTGCTATGGTTAAACATGCAAGTGTGATCAATAATAATTTCATATCTCTATTAACAATACAAATTGATCATTAATGTGCTCTCTATGCAGATTATTATATACATAACTGGATTACAGATTCAGATCAATACTGAACTATTATTAACATTATGGAAGAATGAATTGGAGCCTTGTAGTGTGATTTCAGATACTATGTCATTATTTACATAAATTACTAGAGATGTGTGTTTCTTGAATGTGGCATTACTCATGGAATTTCTTACCATGTAAGCAGTTCCCAAGAACCATACGACTTGCTATGAATTATGAGAACATTTAGGTCAGTAATCAGAGCAGCTTATATAATAATCTGGACCCTCATGTTCCAGATCTAAAAGAGAGCTGTCTGAACTCAGAAAGAATGGGTTGACATAAAATTGGAACCCCATTTATATACATAAACATATAGCAAGGCATAAATGCACATATTAACTATTAAACTTAATGTACACAAATTTTATAGTTTTGGTCATAACACCACCTTACACCAGATCATGAATTAGCATTCTTAAAACATGCTAAAAAAAATATTTAAAGTAATCTAATTCATTGACATATCTGCATAGTTTATACTATAACTCAAAAGAGGGATAAAGCATATCTGGAACTTACACAATACTTATATGCTTTATAACTCATTCTTGCATTTATTAGCTAATTATTTTATTAACATGCAAATCTGATTCTAAAAATGACAATAAGCTAAACATAATAGATTAATGAATATATTTAGGTTTTCATAGCAGAGATTTATGTGTGTTTGCTAAAGAGCGATATTACTGAATTATGAGAGAGTTTCTAATCATCTCTCCCCAAATTTTATTCATAGAATCAATTTCTGTTCTAAATTGAGCATAGCATAAATTATAAAATAAACATATGTAAAACAAATAAGAAATGCATGACCACAAATGAGCAAGTAATAGAATAATAACTGGATAAACTTATTATTTAACAAGATTTATGAGTTTAGAATTTGATTTAAATAAAGACAGGTAAGTTTACAGGTATTATTTTAAAAGTTTAACATTGTATTTTAATGATTTAAATTAGCTTTTAATTATAACATTTTTTTAAGATTTAGAAGTTTCTGCACATTACAGATTAGCTAGCTTAACTTTTAGATAATTGATTAATAAATTTAATCAAAAAGCTCTGCAGTTGAATGTTAATGATCTCTTCCTTGACAAGTTTTTTCCACGGCATCAGGCACTGCTATTCATGGCTAATCTGGTTCATCTTCCTCTCCTGGATTGGTGGCTTCTTTATACTTCTCTATAGCTGTAGACCTGTCGCCACAAGGCAGACAGCAACTGGCCTTTTTTAGCTGCCAAACTTCATTTTCCAGTCAAGTCTTTTGACTGGCAACACTTACAATATGTAGATAATAAAGACAGAACCTTGATTACAAAAATTGAGAGTTTTATACAAGGTCTGTCTACCCCCCTACCAGCTATAAAATATGTTTACAACATTTTTGAAGATTAGCTATAATTTCATCTGGAGCCTAAAATAAAACCCTTGGTCTCTTTCTTTGTTAAAAACATCATTCCCTAGTTCAAATATTATTCTTAATTTAGTATTATTAAAATCTTTATAGATGCTCAAACTTACTTCTTTTAATTTGTTGACCCAGGTCTTTCTAAGGATTTCAACTTTATTTAAAAACAGAGTCATATATTCAAGCACTGTTCTTAGCTTATTATTTTTTGTTCCCTTTCTTTTATTTTAAACAATTTAAAATTCCAATATCATTTTATTAATTATCTGCAGGTGAACCTACAACATTTTTTAAACATATTTAAGTTTGTAAACATCTTTCTATATATGTGTGGGAGACCCCCCCCCAGAAATTGAATTTTATCTCCTAAGGCAAGTAAATGAAGAGTTTTTATTAACTTATGATATTTCAAATCTAGATTCAATGATTGAAAGAGTGGTAATGCCTTCAAACTTATTCCATTATAGATTCTTTCATATATATATATATATATATATATATATATATATTCTTATATATATATATATATATATATATATATATAGGTGGTTCCACACACATAACAATTTCCATACAACTTATTTTAATTCTACATTTTAAATTTATTTTAATATACGTGCTTTAAACATATGCATATAAATATTACAATATATGCTAACATAAAATATCCACACATACATGCAAATACCCATTATACTAACTATTTATAATCAAGTTCAGTTAATATACGTGAACTTGAGAGGTATTAAACCTTAAAACATCACATGATCACTATCTTCCATGCTTGCTCATAACTGTTGTTAAAATAGACAAAACTCTCTCCATACAGTAGTGCCATTCTAAGCAAGACAGAGTAATCAATGGATGCCAGAAGGCTTTCATAAAATTCCTATCTAGTGCCTACTCATCCAATATTCCCAAACTAGTTTCTGTCTTATGGCCTTCATCAGTGAGGAGCCTTGGGTCTGAGAGCACTGCACCTAGATCCAAGGCTCCTCACTGACAAAGGCCATAAGCCAGAAACTGGTCTGCAGATATTGGATGAGTAGGCACTAGCTAGGGATTTTATGCACAAGCCTTCTGGCATCCATTGATTACTCTGTCTTGCTTAGAGTGGAACTACTGTATGGAGAGAGTTTTTCCTATTTTAACTTGAGAAAGTTTGAAATGGGGAAAAGATACTACTATGTGACATAATAGGTGAAATGAGATAGTATATAAAACAGACCATTTCAATATTATTTAAATGTGTTTCAATTATCACATAGAGTAAACAATCATGATAAATATGAGAACTCTGAAACAAAGAATTCATGAATATTATGCCTTTATTACTTTTCTTTGATCTATTGTATCTATCTATTATATATATATATATATATATATATATATATATATGTTGTGTGTGTATGTGAAAATTGGTTTGATATTTTAAGATCTTGCACAATCTTGATGAATCATGCATCATTTTATTTATTTATTTATTTGATTTTTGCTTTATGACACTTAATCATTTTTTAAGTTTTCATAATTTTCTACTAATCTAAGCAAAGCCATGAGGACATCTAATCTACTAGATTGCTTATAAGTTATCATGTGAAGCAGAAATACCTCACAATTTGTTTATTTACAATAGTGTATAGGGTTATTAATAAATCTACAAAAATAAATATTAATATAAATACAATTATATATAAGTGCAGACATATATATATAAATATTAATATAAATACAATTATATATAAGTGCAGACATAAATATATATATATATATATATCTGCATTTGGTATCTGCTATTAAGTTGTATAACTAATCTTGCCACTCTGTCCGATACACCATCAATCTCCACAATATTGTTCTTCCACTTTTTATTTATAATGAATCCTACTCCACTTGTATTTCCAATATGTGTGCCTATATAATAAAGTATATGTCCACTTTTTAAATCAATTGTTTCTTCTCCTTTTCTTCTAACTTCACAAAGTCCAATAATGTCCCATTTAATATAAGACAGTTCTTCTTCTAATTCATGCAATCTTCCTTCACTTGAAAGTGATCTGCAGTTGTAAGTACCTAAATAAAAAGTTGTCATCAAATGGCAGCCTGGGTCTGCAATCGGGGGATTCTTAGCACCCTCCGCCTTCAGCCACCAACCGCTGCCATGGTTGGTGACTTTACAGCCTCCTGGGAATAAGGGCCATGCTTTATTTTTGTCTGTCATAATTGTATATATGTATTGGAAAAATATTTATCATTTACACAAACATTCATTCTGCCTTATCAGGCACTGAGAAGAAAGACCATGGAGTTTCTTGATCTTAAACTCAGAGGTAAAAAGCCAATAAACTCACCATGCTGGCTAATGCGTGTTGGTGAGCAGCCCATCCATGTTCGTATACTATATGAATAATCACATAGTAATAACAGCTGCAACGACAAAAACGTATGGAGTGGACATTAGGAATTTGCCCTGCTCGGTTCCTTTAAGGCCTCCAAGAGGAATCAAAGGGTCTCCTTTCAGTTAATAGCAAACTCCTTTCTGCAGTGATGAAGTAGTAGAAGATTTTCATATGGATGTACAAAAGGCTTTCGATCAGAGTAAACAACATTTTAAAATTGTTATGGGAGACTTTAATGCTAGAATTGGTAGACAAATGAAAGATGAAATTGTTGCAGATAATTTTGATTGTGGTAATAGAGATAATAGAGGACATAGACTTGTGGAGTTTGCAGAAAAAGAAAAACTTTACATTATGAATTCATTTTTTGAGAAAAATGTTAAAAGGAAATGGACATGGAAGCATCCAAATGAAGGTACAGCAGAATTGGATTATATTTTGACTAACAGAAAATACATATTTCAAGATTGCAATGTTCTTAATAAATTTAACACAGGAAGTGATTATCGATTAGTAAGGTGTAAGTTACATGTTAATGTAAAACTAGAAAGGCAAAAATTATTAAGAAAAACAATATTTACAGTTGTTATTCCTAATCTTCAAAAACATTCTAATGAATTTAAATTAGAACTTACAAATAAGTTTCAAGTGTTAGGAGATTTTGAACAGATACAGATTTGAATGAAATTAATATGAAAATAACTGATACACTTTTAAAAACTGCAACAAACATAGCTGGTAGAAAAAAGCAGCAATTGACTAATAAAATTTCTACTGAGACTAGAGAATTTATGAAGAAAAGAAGGAATATGAAGATATACAAAAATGATGTATTAAAAAGAATTGAATATCTCGAATTTTGTAAAATGGTACGGAAAAGAGTTGAAAATGATATAAGAAAGTATAACTGTGAAATAGCAAGGAAAGCTGTAGAAGAAAATAAAAGTCTCAAAAATGTTAAACAACATTTTGGTATTGGTAGGAAATTTATATCTGCAATAAGAAAAAAAGATGGAATTATTACTAAAAAGAGAGATGACATCATGAAATTGGTAGAAGATTTTTATCAAGAATTATATAGTAATAAAGAACAAGTACCTCCTATATCTATTACATCTTCCGAATTGCCCAGAATTTTAAATGAAGAAGTGAGACATGCAATTAAGTGTATGAAGAAAGGAAAGGCTCCAGGAAATGATGGAATTATAATTGATATATTAAAAGAAGCAGGTGAAGAAATAGAAACAATTTTAGCAAAGTTATATATCAATTGTCTAAATGATAAAGATGTACCGGAAGATTGGAAGAATGCAGTAATAATATTAATATTTAAAAAAGGTGATAAAGAAGATATTAGAAATTACAGACCTATCGGCCTTTTATCAGTTTTATAAAAAATTTTACCACGATAATTACAACTCGTCTACAGAGAAATTTGGATTTCCACCAACCAAGAGAACAAGCTGGATATAAAAGTGGTTTTAGTACAATAGATCATATCCAGGTATTGAGAGAAGTCATAGAAAGGACAAACGAATATGAGTTGTCATTATGTTTTGGATTTGTAGATTATGAAAAGGCATTCGATTCTATACACATTTCTTCAGTGATTAAAGCATTGGATCATCAAGGTATAGATCCAGGATATTGTCATATTTTAAAGAATATTTATAAAAATGCAACAGCAACAATTAGATTACATAATGATACTGGAAAAATCAATATTGAGAAAGGTGTAAGACAAGGTAACTCCATATCTCCAAAACTCTTTACAGCAGTGCTGCAAGAAGTATTTTGTGGATTAAAATGGGAAACTAAAGGAGTGGAAGTAAATGGAGAGTATTTAAGTCATTTAGATTTCACAGATGATGTAGTTTTTTTTGCAAATAATGCTTCAGAGCTGCAGGAAATGGTGCAGGAGTTAGCAGATGGAAGTAGAAAAGTAGGACTAAAGAAAAATGTTAAACAGACTAAAGTAATATTTAATCGATTTGCTCAAAATATGAAAATAAAGATTGATTATGAAGAATTAGAAGATGTTAACAGTTACAAATACCTTGGTCAGATTATTAATACAGATGGAAACATAATGGAGGAAATTAATCATAGAATTAAACTTGGTTGGAGTGCTTTTAGTAGAAATAACTTGATACTAAAAGGAAATATGCCTATGTGTTTGAAAAGGATGGTTTTTAAAAAATGTGTTTACCAGTTCTTACTTATGGATCTGAGACTTGGACACTTAATAGAAGAGCAATACAGAGACTTCAGACCACTCAAAGGAGTATGGAGAGATGTAGGTTGGGAGTAACAAGAAGAGATCGAAAACGCAATGTATGGGTAAGACAACAAACAGGTGTTACTGACCTTATTGAAAAAATTAAAAGATTGAAATGGAGTTGGGCTGGACATATTGCTAGAAGAGATGATAATAGATGGACAATTGAAATTTTAAACTGGATTCCAAAAGATTGTAAAAGACCCAGAAAGAGACCACATGTGAGATGGATGGATGAAATAAGAAAATGTGCAGGGGTGTTGTGGAGAAGAGAAGCTAAAGATCGGAGAAGATGGATTAAACTTGGAGAGACCTTCATCCTGCAGTGGATTGATAATGGTTGATGATGATGAGGATGATATATATATATGACAATAGATGGTGTTATACCAAAAACACCTTCAAGCGTTTGTTTACATAAACGTCAGAGCGAGTATTTCACTATCTCTAACTTAATTTCCACCTTCATATCATGATTTCAAGCTATTTGATATCGTCAGTGAAGGACAGAATTAAGAAACTAGATCTAAAACACAAACTCTGAGTGTTTAAGAAACAGTTTCTATTCAGCTTGCGAGCGTGAATCTTTTAGACACGTAATGTCTTCAAACTCAGCATCGCATGCCAGATAGCTACATGGGTCTGATATCAGTTCAGCAACACCACATAGTAGAAATCTCTGCAATATATATCATTGCAAGAAAGACCTCAAAGGTACATTTATGAAAAACAAAAACACAAGTTAAAAACTTGCATACGCTTGTATTTATGACAATAGATGGCGTTATACCAAAAACACCTTCAAGCGTTTGTTTACATAAACGTCAGAGTGAGTATTTCACTATCTCTAACTTAATTTCCACCTTCATATCATGATTTCAAGCTATTTGCTATCATCAGTGAAGGACAGGATTAAGAAACTACATCTAAAACACAAACTCTGAGCGTTTAAGAAACAGTTTCTATTCAGCTTGCGAGCGTGAATCTTTTAGACACGTAATGTCTTGAAACTCAGCATCGCATGCCAGATAGCTACATGGGTCTGATATCAGTTCAGCAACACCACATAGTAGAAGTCTCTGCAATATATATCATTGCAAGAAAGACCTCAAAGGTACATTTATGAAAAACAAAAAACACAAGTTAAAAACTTGCATATGCTTGTATTTATGACAATAGATGGCGTAATACCAAAAACACCTTCAAGCGTTTGTTTACATAAACGTCAGAGCGAGTATTTCACTATCTCTAACTTAATTTCCACCTTCATATCATGATTTCAAGCTATTTGCTATCATCAGTGAAGGACAGGATTAAGAAACTACATCTAAAACACAAACTCTGAGCGTTTAAGAAACAGTTTCTATTCAGCTTGCGAGCGTGAATCTTTTAGACACGTAATGTCTTGAAACTCAGCATCGCATGCCAGATAGCTACATGGGTCTGATATCAGTTCAGCAACACCACATAGTAGAAGTCTCTGCAATATATATCATTGCAAGAAAGACCTCAAAGGTACATTTATGAAAAACAAAAAACACAAGTTAAAAACTTGCATACGCTTGTATTTATGACAATAGATGGCGTAATACCAAAAACACTTTCAAGTGTTTGTTTACATAAACGTCAGAGCGAGTATTTCACTATCTCTAACTTAATTTCCACCTTCATATCATGATTTCAAGCTATTTGCTATCATCAAACTGTTTCTTAAACGCTCAGAGTTTGTGTTTTAGATCTAGTTTTTTAATCCTGTCCTTCACTGACGATAGCAAATAGCTTGAAATCATGATATGAAGGTGGAAATTAAGTTAGAGATAGTGAAATACTCGCTCTGACATTTATGTAAACAAACGCTTGAAGGTGTTTTTGGTATAACGCCATCTATTGTCATAAATACAAGTGTATGCAAGTTTTTAACTTGTGTTTTTTGTTTTTCATATATATATATATAACAATAAAAATAAAGGTAATTAACTATTATATATAATCTTTCAATCCATAGAAATACTTTTGGTTAATTCTTTAACCTGCCTCAACTGCCATTAAATTCAAAAACAAAACAGAAGCAAACTTCATCAACTCAAATCCCATGAATCCCAAATTTTAATGTTAGCAGCTTGTTTACTAATTGATGCATATATTCCTATTTATTAAAATCACTTCCTTAATTTTTCTTTTATTATGGTTTCTCCCTTCATGAAGAATCTTAACACTTTCAATATCAAACTTAAATTCATGATCCAAGAAAACTGAAGCAGTAAGTAAATCATTATTTTTACTTTTTATATGATTCTATAATAAATAATTCATGCTCCTTTAATCTTTTTTCAATACTGCACCTCAATTCACCTATACTAATACTATAAATTTGCTTGTAGATAAGTTAAATAATTTAAATAGCTTGAAATGGACTATTGAAAAGAAATAGGACAAAAGTATTAAATATTTGGATTTAATTATTACAAGAGATAGTAGTACATTAAGTTATAAAATAATATTCAAACCATTACAAAAAAGGGGATATACAAATTGTAAATCTAAAGTACTAGTTATGCATAAGAAGGCAAGTTTTAGATCTTTTTGTTTCATAATGAAAAACCAGTGTGATAAGTTGGAAAATATTAAGATATTCACCAAAGGATGCTCTAAGTTGGTTATAAGATGGATCTAATTAACAATATTTTATGGCAATTTAAAAAGAGTTATAATGGTAAGGAGTTGAAAAATGGTGGTAAAAAATGGAAATCTATATATTTCAAATGCTCAAGTGAAATTTTTTTTACCGATACATATAAGAACGTGTTTAATGTTTCCTTTTTTGTTACAAATAATGTTAATAAATCAGTAAATAATTTTAAAATGTCATACCTGTCAAGCAGAAAAGTAATGTTGTGTATCAAATTTTTTGTGGGTGTATGTTATCATATATAGGTGAATGGAGGTGCAGTATTGAAGAAATATTAAAGGAGCATGAATACAAGCATATAAAAAGTAAAAAAATAATGATTTAATGACTGATTCAGTTTTCTTGGATCATGAAAGGACATATAAATATAAATTTAAGTTTGATATTGAAAATGATAAGTTTGAAGCAGACAAAAAAAGACAATATTGAAAATTATATAAAAGGCTTAATTGATTCAGGTTATAATATTAGTATATGAAATAAAATTCTTAAAAAAATTATATTCATCTTTAAATACCAGGAACATAGATCCACCTTCCTTTTATACCATTTTCATTTTAAAAAATGAGAACAATCTGCTCTAACGAATTCAATATTAGTTTTACAATCCCACCTAATCTTAATCAAATGTTGAACATCACTAAAAATAAATTATTTTTAGACCAAATTCTCCAAATTGTTTAGAAAATTAATTGCAATGAATCAACATGTAATACAATTTACTGTGGTGAGTCTCATGCCTTTGCACTCAGGGCCGGATTTAAGGCAATTGGAGCAATTGGGCTCAATCAGGCCCCACACTTGAAGGGGCCCCGCATATATTGAAATGAAAATGGAAAAACTGAATATAACTGATGATCCTGCTTCTATTTAATATATAGAGGGCCCCACAAAATAATCCAATCGGGCCCCGCACTTATTGGATCCAGCACTGTTTGCATTACAACATTAGTGCAGTACCAATATGTATGAAAACATGCTATTTGGTCTATAATTTTGGAACATGAAATCGAATCTGACCACAATTTCAATCCATTTTATATTAAAGTTGTTTGGCTGAAAACAATGTTCCAAAAAGAAAATATAAAGAGGCTGGTTTATTGCAAATAACATCAAGCAATAAACAAGAAAGACTCCTGCGTTGCACTATCATGTAAATGTTATATTTAAATTATTTAACTTATAAATTCTATTTATAACTGAAACACACAGGCTTATTATATACCTGTAATTCTATTTATGTAAATCTACATTAGTCTATGAATATCACCAAATTGATCAAAGCAATGCTAAACCGTAATTTAATTTTTCCAGCATAATATACCATCACTATTTATTTTGTTATAAATTATGTGTGTGGTTTTCTATTGATGCAATACTGTGTGGGAAAAAAATCATTAGATAAATTAAATGAAAATTTATCGATGTAATTATTTGTGTACAAGGCCCCCTCCCCCGGCCCTGACTAGATGCATATATACTAGCTAATATTCGATAGCCCCATTGATTATTGACCGTTTAAATCCTAGGTGAGAAATCGCTAATGCTTAATTATGACACCATGAAATTCATAACCCAAAATCTTAACTGCAGTGATTAAATTTTTTATTCTGATTTCTTAATAAAGTAATTTATTAGTCTAAAGTAGTTTCATTCTAAACACCACTTGTCAAAACAGATATTAAATTATTAATATTTAATTTTAAATATTTATAAAGCAGTACTTAAATAAAGCTATTAAGTTATATCGACTATTTAGATTACTCATCTCATTCGTATATTGAACTCTGACGTGTTCATGATAATTTTTCAATATTTAATAACCCAAGAAAAAAAATTAAGACAACGATATTCTTTTAAACATTAATATCTAATTTTGTTATCAACAAATTTTCAATTATTTTTTTTTAACATATATTACTGTTGCAATAAAAAAAACCTCGTTTAAAATCCATTTAAAAACTATTAAAACTAAATTTCTAATCGTTTTCGGAAAACTCGAATTAGACAATTAATGTAAAATAATTATAATTTTAAAGAATGTCAAACAAACCTATTACTGTTTTAATTTAAACACGGTTCATCTGATGCAGTTTTAGTAAACAAATTAATAAATATTTCATATGACGTTTTCATTAGATGAATTAACTGAATTTCCTGTGATAGAATAAGGAAATCAGAAATAATCTTTTCACGATCGATTCTCAAATTCATAAATAATAAATATTTTATTATGTGAATGGAAGTGGTTTCTTACTTAACATATTGCAGCAGCTTCCCTTATCAATTATAAGATCATTATTATTGTATGCCTTCAATTCAAAACTAACTCCTGGTAATTAAATGAATAGCATTTATCTCATTTATCTATAGTCTTGCCATTTATTTGACAGTTTTTAATCGACAAAAGTGTATCTATTACTGAAAAAAATGTAAATCCATCCACCTCATTGCTGGTCACCCTCATTGTCTTCACCACCAGTTTTTCCTTACATTAATTATTTGCTCATTTAATTGGACCATTCATGACGTGATCAAAATAAGGCAATTACGGCTACAAGTGTGTATTTAGGTCTAATATAATCTAATTTCTGCTTGATTTTTTTTCTTGCTAATATGAATAAATAGCTACTTTTCTTATATTTCTATGCAAGTTTTTATTCCTAATTGATTTAAGAGTTACAGTTTTGATTATACAAACAATCTTTATCTGAGATGGTTCCATGATCTAATATCCACTTGTTCTTTTTTTTTCTAAAGTAAATAACCAACTTTTTATGCACTCCTAGCATTTTTAAACTCTTAATGTAAAGCATACAGTTTTGACTGTAAAAATACTCCTTTTCAGAACTTATTTCATGATATCATATCTATTTGTTCATTTCTTTTATTCACATATATTTTTTGTTCTTCATTAATTCAATATTTGTCGTTTTGATTGTACACATTAGTGTTTCTTTTTTTTTTTTTGACAAGGAAATAAGGTCAGAAAATAACTGTTGTATATTCCAAGCATTAAGTTAATTAACAAATTTTAAAAAAGTGACTAATTAAGTGTTATTCATGGAATTGTCCTAAGTTTTTACTACAATCACATTTCAATTTTTTGATACATTTTCTATGTATATTCAAATTTTATTGCAGCTTCCAACTTCCACATCAGTAAAATGTCACATCACACGATAACCATTTCTTATGTTTGTTTATAACTGTTATTAAAACAGGCAAAACTCACTATACATATTGCCACTCACAACAGTGAATGGCAATACATATAGTGAGTTTCGCCTGTTTTAATAGCAGTTATAAGCAAGCATAAGAAATAGGGATCATGTGATGTTAATTGGCTTAAAACCAATTCTGCCTAATAGGATAGTGGTGGCTATGGTTATTAAAGAACCAAAGACACAAAAATGTATGAGTACTGAAATGAGTTCAGACCTATATGACTATATAAGCTGATGAGCTTGAACTGAAAACATTATGGTGTTTTCAATTTAAGACTCATAGTTTTGTAGTTGAGCTGAAAGGTGGCTGCTGAAGGGTTGCATTCGATTCTAAGATCTAGGTGCAGTGCTCTCAGATCCAAGACTTCTCACTGACAACAGCCACAAGCCAGAAACTAGTCTAGGGATATTGGATGAATAGTTACTAGATGGGGATTTTATGCCCAAGCCTTCTGACATCCATTGATTACTCTAGCTTGCTGTGAGTGGCAATACATAGTGAGTTTTGCCTGTTTTAAAATGTCACTTAGAAAACATTATTGGTTAAATGATTCTGCTTATATTTTTTCAAATTATATCCCTACAGCTAAAAAACCTTTTCAGATTTTTACTATGGGTTTTTCCTAGTCCAAGTCATTAATAAATATTTTACCACTGGATTATTTTTTATTGAAGATTATCTCAAAAAGGCAAAAACCATTAAATGCTTTTTGTCTTTGATATCAGTTCTACATTCATCAACAGACATCATAATTCTTTGCATTATTCATAATTATGTTTACCCCACCTTGTAACTCTATTTTTTTAGCTTTCCCAATATTCAATGTTTGTAATTATAAATATGATGCATCAGCGTATTTAAGTGTATGGAGTGTTTAATGCACATTTGTTTTTGGTCATTCTAGTGTCCTTCCATATATATTCAGTATAGAAATTGGTGGTTAAGCTAATAATATGTAGGCCTATTATACAACATAAATAAACATTTCAGTCGGTTCTAAGCCTATATTTTAATTTAAGAAATAAAAGACCAGTCTGATGATGTATGTTGGAAAGAAAAATCCAGAGTGGAGAAGAAAACAATCCATTGTGTTTTTTTTTTAATGATAACAACTCATTGATTCAGTTGACTGTGCTAAACTATAGGACTGCCTTAGAAAAATAGATATACAGTGCAATCTAGTAAATAGGTGACTAACTTTGTCTGAAAACCGCATGCAGTGACATCTTTGAAGCAAAAAATGTACTATATAGTATAAATTAGTTGTTCACCACATAAATTTTGTAGCATTAGCATGCCTGCAGCATGAGTTATGACATGAAATATGGTAGGGTGTTTCTTGCCTTAACCAATGATGGAAGAGTGTGCTAACATTAAATTTTGTCTCAAATTATTCTAACTGTTACTGAAAATGAAATATCTGAAATAATTCAAACTGTGCAGGGAAGTAAAACAATAAGTTGATTTTCCAGATTTTATGATGACAGAAAATGCATCAAAGACAATTGGAAAAGGTACAGAAGACATTGGCACATTGATTGAGATGTTCTAGTGCCCTAATATTTTGCAAGGGATAGTTAAACAACAGTCCTACATAACTTATGCAATGATTCTTTGGTGGTATTGCAGGATTCTTGGAAAGAGAACCAATCATCTTTCCACCAGGACAACTATATAGAATTAAAATATAGAATTAAAACCAACAATGCTCAAACATTAGCTTAGGTTGCATAAACTGGCCTACAAATTATTATCCTAACTATGCAACTTCTATACTGAATATATACTAAGGGATACTACAATGATCAAAAACAAGTGGGTATATTTTAAAACAAACTTCTACATACTTAAATGTTGATGAAACCTTATTTACAATTAAAAACATTAATGATCTCGAGATTTTAATTATGAAAGCTAAAAAATAGAGTTAAAAGATGGTGTAAACTCAATAATGAATCATGCAATTATAATGTAAATGTATACATTTGGAAGTTTTCTATAACTGTACACTTTTCATAATAATAGTATATGCATGTGGTAAGATATATAATAAGTCTGATGTTTTAGCACGACTTTGGAATAATATGAGTATTTGAGCTTTTTAATTTGTAGGTCTTTATATAGATTTTCTGAGTAAATGGAAAATTCCTGATAGCAATTTTAACACTAACAGCAAACATCATCTGGTTTTATTATATAAGCACTCATATCATTCCATGTGCATTTGTCATCAGCCTGTTATAAAGCCATATAATATAAGCTTTAAGAGTTGATTTATATCATATAATATAGTGCTAAATCTCTATTGCCATACTCATTCTGATTTTACACTTTTGTCTTTATCAGTGAGGACAAGACACAAAGTTCAATTATTGCTCTTATAAATCTTACATCCGTTCTTTATAACTGTGAGTTTCTATTCTTTGATTAGAAAGGTTATATGACAAATACTATTGCATATCATTCTCATATAGTTACCCATATGTCTGCAACAGTAGTTTTCTTCAGGTATTTTAAAGTTATCTGCAGCAATATAGACTAATCAATGAATAATAGGTGGGGTAATGCTATATGCCTATTTCAAAACTCATTTTAGAAAGAGTATGAGCAAGCATATGAGAAAGCACAGCAATAAACTCCATAGCCAAATGATAAAAGTATACCATAGTTTTTATAAAACTGAGATCTCTAAAAACATAAAAACTGTCCTTGAGTATAACAAAGCCAGCAAGTGAACTTGAATTTAAAATCATAAGAGCTTTTAGAATTACACTCTTACATTAAACAGTACAAAGCAGCAAAATATATTTGATGAGAAACAAAATAGTATTCATTACAGACTCCAATACTAGTTTTTCCTGATGAAGGCAAAAAGCCAGAAACTGACTCATTGATGGTAATGTAGTACAATGCCATTTAGTTTCAGCTTATTATTCAAGCTTCCAGTAGATATTTTTAGAATAAGTGAAGAAAACTGCACTAAAAAATTATTCCTTTTTTTTTTATATTTTGCAACAATTCAGATACAATGACAGCAATATCAATAGATTTATCTTTAACTCTCAGATTAAGATTAATATGTTCTCATATTCAATTATTTAAAATTCTTCTAAATATGTATATTGTACAAAATGACTTAATTGATATCCTTGTAGTATAATTTTGTGGATTTCTTTGTTTAATCACTCTTTTCTGTTTATTCTGTCATCTAGAAACTTTTGTAGGATCTATTTACTGAATTTCTGTAGTGTAATTTTTACTATGCCATTCTCATGCAACATAAGGATTGGTTTCTATCCACTTTTAATATCTTGTGGTAAGGCATAATCATTTTACATGTGACCAAAGATGTGAAAAAAGAAACCAATTTCTACCTTACATGACAGTGGTATCATGAAAATTATACTACAGAAATATTATTCATTAAGTGGATAATCTGTAGTTGAATGAATGACTAATAAAAAATTTTAGGATCTACTTGCATGAAACTTTCTTTTTATCTTACAAAATCTACTGAAAGATGGCTCTAGTCTTTCTTTATTTCAATATCAATGATTTTGAAATACAATTATAATATTGCTTCTTATTTTTTGATTGAATACTCCTTGAAATATTCTATTTAATTTCTGGCAAATATTGCTTTTAATTGTCATTTCATTTCTTTGAAAGTATCCCTCTACCTACTGACATTTCATTTTGATTTTCTGCACATTTCATCTCACTGAAAAAAATCTCAGATTCAATTTCATCTATATATTTTACTTCTCCCAAGATTCATTTTATTCAATAACAATCCCATCCAAAGCCTCAAATCTATTTCTTATTTTTAAAAACAATGGGATCATTTTCTAGGCAGTATATGCCAATCTAGTATATTTTTTGCATAGTTTACACATGAATAAATCAACATTAATTTCACAAATTCTAGTCAACAGTTTACCATTAAAACTGAAATTTGTCATTACTATATATCAACGATATCCATAACCTCAAATATTGTCTAATACTCTGATTTATTGGTTTAGTATACTGAATTTATCAAGCGTTGGTGGCCGAGTGGTCAGCATGGCTGCCTTACAACCAGTTGTCCTGGGTTCACTTCCTGGCCGAAGCTTTGACACATGGAAAAAAAATACTGAATTTACAAAACTTTTGGCCATTCTCTCTTTTTTTTTAAATTTTCAAAACCCATATTTACTGCCAGAATTTTTTTTAATTTTATAATTGTGGCATTTAATTCCTGTAAAACTTGTCTTCATTATATCTCATTATAAACTGCTGTCCTTTTTTTTTCATCTTCGTAAGTTTCTGATCATAGACTTGGATTGTAGTAAAGTTCACCAAATGAATATCAATTGCTCTTCACATATTGTATTCAATTACAGTCCTGCAATATTCTTTCCATAATCAAAATCAAAAAATTATTTTTGTCTATTCAAGGCTCCAATAATAGATATATATTCTCCCAAGTTAAAATCTCCCAATTTAGTTCACTTTACTTTATTAATTCCTAGTAAGTCCGTCCATATATACAGTACATATTTATTTTGAACATATGATTTTTTTTTTGTTTATGGTCGAATTATTCTACCATACTATGATAGTTTACTTAAAATCTTCCAATTTTTTCTTTTTTACATGCCAAATGTTAGCAAAAAAAACATTGAAACAAGTTTTATCTAGCCATGACACACAAGCTAACATTAATGTAAAATATCCTTGCCGCATTTTCAGAAATATGCCAAGTATTTTCAGATTTGGAAATAAACTTATCTTCCAAATATCTAATTTTACTATGTTTTTGTATGCCTAAATATTATATTTAAGCAATATATAAGGGAAGCTCATGATTTCTTTTTGTACTTTAAAATGGTGCTAAATGGTCATTAATTTTATCTCTTATAGCCAAAAGAAATAAAATTCCAAAATTAAACATAACAAGGAGAAGACTGCCGGTAAAATAGAAATAGATTAGTCAAAAAAAAATAAAAAGTATAGACTATTGAATAAGATGAGAGAATGAAATAGTGTAGATTTCAGTCTAAAACATGAAGTATAATGAAAAAGATAATATCTCAATATGTATTAGATTTATTAACAGTACAATTATTTATTTATTTTATTTTTTAAACTTAAAAATTATTAAAGTAGAAGTCAGCCTCCAATAATTCCTTTATAGTTACAAATCTTCAAAGCGCATGTGCAACAGCTTAATGCTGTTTAAATATTACAGTTTATAAACATTGCGCACTATATAAAAATAAAATTATTTATTTTTTAAATATTATAAATCTCTGAGCACCGCCAGGAGTAATTTTAAAAACTTAAGTGAATCACTTAAGTTTAGAGCATATGGGTACATACACCAACTCTCACTGACCATGCTTAAATCAGGGCTTGAGACTATTGTGTGGCTGATGTTATAATCAAATATTGAATTGTAAGCATCTAGTTAACCTATTGCAGGAGAAAGACAATGTCTCATTTTTAGTCACCTATGATTAGTCTTATACAACTTATAAATTATAAATTTATTTAAAGCACATTGATTACGTAAGTAATATTTACTAAGGCAATAAACCTTTAAGCATGTGCATGTGGTGTGATGTGATGTGATGTATTTGGCTTCTCCTTAAACGATGTCAAGAATATCTCAGCAACTATGCCCAGATAAACCTGTTAGCCACTTTATTTTCCATTCCCCACTCTAAGTCTTCCCATATTCTGCCCCATACCATTTCCACAACATAATCTTTGTCAACTCTATGGCCTTTAAATCTAAATCCCCCTTATCTTTTCGCAAACCCAGCATAAAAACTACTAACTCACTTTCTGTATTGTCACTTTGTTCATACCTATTCTCCCATAACTTCATTATCTGTACCCTTTCTGCTTTCAAGCATTTACATTCAATCAACAGATGCCTAATATTTTCTATGCCTTCCTTACACAATTTGCACACTAAATCACCCATAGTTTTCCATTTACATGTATATTCTCTTGTTGCTAAAGATCCCGTTCGAGCCTTAAACAATAAACTACTTTCCTTACTATTATCATAAATTAATTTGCTTCCAATATTCCGTTTACTTTTATATATATTTAAACTCTTCTTACCCTCCATACTACTTCTCCATCTCTCCAACTCCCTATTTTTTATTAATGCTTCTATTCTTTTATCCCATTCCTTACCACTATAACACTCAACAATCCTCCTAACACAATCATCCCACCTTTTATACAAGTATACCGATATAAATTCTTTATCCAAATCTTTTGCATACCGCATTACCTTTCTCACCCATCTTGTTACCTGCTCTTTACTCATAACCCAATTAAACACTATTTTGGCTATTCTTTTACTATCCATAAACTGCAACCTACCAAACATTTTCATTTTACTTTTTGCATCTCTCATATAGAAACTTGACCATCCCATTTCTCCTTGAATTGCCTCCTTTGCTATCCACATCTCTGCATCTAATGCATGTCTTCCTATTTCCCTTTGTACTTTCTCTAAATAATCTAAAATCATTTTACTAACACATAATGCATCATTACCATATGTTAACCCTGCTACTGCAACTCCCCTCCATACAATTCTAGCTACATCATATTTATTATATGAAAATACTGTTAGTTTCTTTACCAAACCTTTTCTTTTCTTTGCTTCATTTACCAATTTTTTCTCCCATTCAACCAAGCAATTTTCCTGATTACATAAGATGATTCCCAGATATCTATATCTTTCAAATAACTCACTCTCTCGATCACAATTTTACTTTCATTCATAATAATTATTTTTTATATGGCTGCTCTCAAAAGATCAATCTCGCACGTAAAGAAAAACAGAACTAAAACAAATTTTAAAAATATCCAAATTCAACTTAGCAAGGTAGGGACCTTTACAGATCTTAACCACAAGCTTAAGAGTAAGCTTGTTTATTGCCTTAGTAAACTTATAAATGTAAATCTATTATTATAAAGCGCTGAAAATTTTCAAATTATTAAATTTTGAAATTATTAAACTTAATTAAACTTTATCTCCCAATTTTTGTGATTTGAATTTCTGATTTTTATATCAAATCTATTGCCATATGAGCAAAATGATAGCTAAACAATTTTTCATAAAAAAAAAAAGCAAATTTACTCTATGTTTATATTCTTGTTCTAATACAAAATATATAATTACATCAGTATATTCAAATTTTCTAAAAGCTTATATTATTAGTTAATTAAGAAAAATTACACTTGTAAATAATAAAATTTCAGCAATAGTAGAAAATAAATTGATATTATGTAATAACCAAATTAAATTTTTTTCCCAAAAAAAAACTGACTGGAATGAAGTCAAAAAAATTAATGACATTAATACTATGTATGAGAAGTTTGTAGAAAATTTCAAAGATGTATATAATAAGTCGCAAGAAATCGTTATCCTTACAAAACGAAAAGTTCGATGCTAATTGGATAAATAAAAAGTATTAAAATTAATACAAGAAAAAGACAACTTATAGAAAGAATGTAAAAAAACTAAACAAAATCGTGATTTATTTCTTAAACATATGGCATTAAGAAATAAAGTTAATTTTATAATAAGAGCAAAGAAACAATTGTTTTATTATATATATATATATATAATTGAAATAATATTTTTAACGGTTTACAAACAATTACAAACAATCTTTAAAACCGTTAAAAATATTATTTCAATTATAATTACAATATTGTTTTTAATTAACGGATATTTTATTTATTTTACATATATATAGAGGGAGAGAGAGGGAGAGGGAGAGAGAGAGAGAGAGAGAGAGAGAGAGAGAGAGAGAGAGAGAGAGAGAGAGAGAGAGAGAGAGAGAGAGAGAGAGAGAGAGAGAGAGAGAGAGAGAGAGAGAGAGAGAGAGAGAGAGAGAGAGAGAGAGAGAGAGAGAGAGAGAGAGAGAGAGAGAGAGAGAGAGAGAGAGAGAGAGAGAGAGAGAGAGAGAGAGAGAGAGAGAGAGAGAGAGAGAGAGAGAGAGAGAGAGAGAGAGAGAGAGAGAGAGAGAGAGAGAGAGAGAGAGAGAGAGAGAGAGAGAGAGAGAGAGAGAGAGAGAGAGAGAGAGAGAGAGAGAGAGAGAGAGAGAGAGAGAGAGAGAGAGAGAGAGAGAGAGAGAGAGAGAGAGAGAGAGAGAGAGAGAGAGAGAGAGAGAGAGAGAGAGAGAGAGAGAGAGAGAGAGAGAGAGAGAGAGAGAGAGAGAGAGAGAGAGAGAGAGAGAGAGAGAGAGAGAGAGAGAGAGAGAGAGAGAGAGAGAGAGAGAGAGAGAGAGAGAGAGAGAGAGAGAGAGAGAGAGAGAGAGAGAGAGAGAGAGAGAGAGAGAGAGAGAGAGAGAGAGAGAGAGAGAGAGAGAGAGAGAGAGAGAGAGAGAGAGAGAGAGAGAGAGAGAGAGAGAGAGAGAGAGAGAGAGAGAGAGAGAGAGAGAGAGAGAGAGAGAGAGAGAGAGAGAGAGAGAGAGAGAGAGAGAGAGAGAGAGAGAGAGAGAGAGAGAGAGAGAGAGAGAGAGAGAGAGAGAGAGAGAGAGAGAGAGAGAGAGAGAGAGAGAGAGAGAGAGAGAGAGAGAGAGAGAGAGAGAGAGAGAGAGAGAGAGAGAGAGAGAGAGAGAGAGAGAGAGAGAGAGAGAGAGAGAGAGAGAGAGAGAGAGAGAGAGAGAGAGAGAGAGAGAGAGAGAGAGAGAGAGAGAGAGAGAGAGAGAGAGAGAGAGAGAGAGAGAGAGAGAGAGAGAGAGAGAGAGAGAGAGAGAGAGAGAGAGAGAGAGAGAGAGAGAGAGAGAGAGAGAGAGAGAGAGAGAGAGAGAGAGAGAGAGAGAGAGAGAGAGAGAGAGAGAGAGAGAGAGAGAGAGAGAGAGAGAGAGAGAGAGAGAGAGAGAGAGAGAGAGAGAGAGAGAGAGAGAGAGAGAGAGAGAGAGAGAGAGAGAGAGAGAGAGAGAGAGAGAGAGAGAGAGAGAGAGAGAGAGAGAGAGAGAGAGAGAGAGAGAGAGAGAGAGAGAGAGAGAGAGAGAGAGAGAGAGAGAGAGAGAGAGAGAGAGAGAGAGAGAGAGAGAGAGAGAGAGAGAGAGAGAGAGAGAGAGAGAGAGAGAGAGAGAGAGAGAGAGAGAGAGAGAGAGAGAGAGAGAGAGAGAGAGAGAGAGAGAGAGAGAGAGAGAGAGAGAGAGAGAGAGAGAGAGAGAGAGAGAGAGAGAGAGAGAGAGAGAGAGAGAGAGAGAGAGAGAGAGAGAGAGAGAGAGAGAGAGAGAGAGAGAGAGAGAGAGAGAGAGAGAGAGAGAGAGAGAGAGAGAGAGAGAGAGAGAGAGAGAGAGAGAGAGAGAGAGAGAGAGAGAGAGAGAGAGAGAGAGAGAGAGAGAGAGAGAGAGAGAGAGAGAGAGAGAGAGAGAGAGAGAGAGAGAGAGAGAGAGAGAGAGAGAGAGAGAGAGAGAGAGAGAGAGAGAGAGAGAAGGTAAAAAATACTTGGAGAAAAATAAATGAAATTTTATTAAGGAAATCAGCTTTTATAAATGATGAAGATTTTAAAAAATATTTTAATATAAATAATAGTATTCTTTTAGAAAATACCCTTAATATTATAATTGTAGAGAGAATTGACAAAGTAAAAAAATTAATCAAGATAGTAATATTTCTAAAACATATAATAGTCAACCTCATTCAATATTTACACAAATTTAAATGAAGAAGATTCATATGAAATAATAAAAGAATGTAGAATTAATATAAACCCAGGTATAGATACAATTTAAAATGGTAGACATAAAAAATAATATTGATATTCTAACAGATGTTATAATTTACATGATTAATAAAATAGTAGAAAGTAGTGAATTTCCTTCATTATTAAAAACATATATATAGTAGGCAGTTTATAAATCTGATGCTAAAAATAATTTTGATAACTATAGAGCTATAGCTATTCTTCCTTCAATTGCTAAAATAATAGAAAAAATATATTTATAAAATAATTAAAAAATGTTTTAACTAAAAATATTTTTAATAAAACCCAATATGGAGTCTTAGACGGAAGAAACCCAACTATATTATTAGAGAATTTTACAGATAACACTAAGTGCATTAAATGCTAAAAAATATGTATCTTTTTTTTTTTTTAATTTTTAGAAAGCTTTCGACATTATTGAGCATATGCAATTGATTCATGGTTTATAAAATTGTAAAATTAGAAAGAAATTGTTGACTTGTTTAAAAAAAAATTACTTAAATGATAGATATGCTGTATCAAAAATATCAAATATATAGAGTAGTAAGCAAAAAAAATTATATGGAGTTCCTCAAGGTTCAATTGCTGTTTTTCTGATTTTCATAAATGATCTAATATATAGGGTATATGAGCACAGACTTTAACACAACCCACCACTCTCCACTCTATCTCATAACAGTGATACACTTGAACACATATATATCGAAAAGATAAATAATCATCAACATGCTAAACCAGCAATCATCAGTTGGTCCAGATTACCATCTTTACACATATATGCTATAGGTGCTCAGATAGATATTAAGATATCCAATCCTCATACTTTAATGGACAGGCTTCAATCGACTCCACACTCCAACTCTTCAACTGTTCATCCAATTGAAAATCTGCTGATGAAATGCCCAAAGGCCACCCTGAGGCTGAGATTCTTGTCACACCCATGTTGACCTAAGGTCAATCTGACCCCTCATGTACAGGATATAATCCATTTAATACATATACAAGGGATGGGCAGACATCTCTACTATGTAATAACTGAAACACAGATTTATTATATACCTGTATCTAAATATATAATATATAGGGTATATGAGCACAGACTTTCACACAACCCACCACTCTCCATTCTATCTCATAACCTTGATACACTTGAAAACATTTATGTCGAAAAGATAATTAATCACCAATATTCATATTTAATGCTAAACCAGCAATCATCAGTTTGTCCAGATTACCATCTCTAGAATGATCAATATTTCCAATTTGCAGTTAAAACTGTTATTATGAGTGTAAGTACTATTGATATTGCAACACAAGAATGTTAATAAAGTCTAAGCAAAATTGCCTTTTGATTGTTTGAGAGAGTAATATATATATGGAGAATAAACAAAATGAATGTTAATATGCTTTCCTCACATGAAATATAAACATATTGATATGCATTCGCATGAGTGTTTATATGACAATAATGTAATATGCAATAAGTAATAAATGCATAAAAGTAAAAGAAGTGAAATGTATTAGATGTCTTGGAATGATAGGTGAAAAACTGTCTTGGAATCATCATATGTAAGAATCAATAAATTTAGATATTTTATAACAATGTTCTACAAAATCGAAGATATTTTTCCTTTGAGTAGAATAATGTTTGGTGGTTTTGGAAGCTTTTCTAACTTTAATACATTAGCATTATAGCAAAAAAAAATAATTTATCTAATAGAATGAAATTATATAAAAAATAAAAAGTGGATACAAAAGTAATATTTTATTATTCAATCAACTTTATAGAAAAACATTTTTTCATACGGTAGTATTTTCAAAAAACCTTACGTAAAACAGTTCAAACTGTGTCTATGAAAAACGGATACATTCATAGTTTCAACATACTGCAATAAATATATAACTAGTGTAAATGATCACTGTGCTGCTAAATTACTTAATAATGTATCTGTTAAATCAAAACACTTGCAACATCATGGAGAAATAAAAACTCAAATTAAAAATAATATTAAAGAGGGAACAAATTCGTATATATGTCAGTCTTTTACTAAACCCTAGTTGCTTCTATGAAAAAGAAAATTATAACATTTTATATATTTACGTGTAATTTTAAATATAATACAAAATATTCTAATAATAACAACAAATTATGTTTTAATAATATATTATATAATAAAAATATCGATTATATAACATTAGATAATTTGAGACATATATATGAGTATCTAATGATATATAATCGATATTTCTATTGTATAATTAATATATTATTGAAACATAATTTCTTGTTGTATTTTTATATTGGACTATTTCCATCATCTATTATATGTATTAAATGTCTTTAATATAATTTAACTTTATGTAAATATTCCAAACACATTCAACTGTTAGTCATGGCACATCGAACAGGTAAGTATATGCATAACATTTCGAAAGGTTTTATCCCCCCCCCCTTCTTCAGATCTTGCTAGTCTGACTACTGACAGTACTGTCATGTGAATCTAATCTGGATCCTTAGATTCTTGAGTATTGAATTTTAAGGTGACAGTCTAACCAAATAAGCCATCCTGCTAAAGGCAATAGTCAGTATAAATTTCATATTCTTATCTATGAGATTTCTCCTGATTTCTTAGTTAGTCAGAGTGTTACCTTAAAATCCAGTAATCAAGAATTTAAGAGTCCAGGTTTGATTCCCATGCTGTCACTGGTCAGGCTAAAAACACCTGAAGAAGAGGGGAGATAATACATCTTGAAATGTTGTGCATATACTAAACTGTGTGCTTACTAACAATTGAATGTATTTCATATATTTAAATAATTTTTTCTAAAGACATTTAATATTCATAATACAACTAAAACACCATCATCATAAACCTTCAGGAAAATAATTTATTGTTGTTACTATTAGCATATTTTGTATTATATTTAAAATTACATGTAAATATATAGAATGTTATAATTTTCTTCTACATAAAAGAGCAACTAGGGTTTAGTAGGAAAATAATGACATATAAATGAATAAAACAGACAAAACTTTCCATATAGATAGAAATGAATACTAAACTAAGAAAATTATTCGAAAGCAGTCTAAAAAGAAAAATAGTGACCACTGACTGACTTTTATTATATTTGGCAAGCTTTCATTGGTAAATGTAATAAAAAGAACCGACTTATAATATATATATATATTCCACTTTGATCTCTACAAGTGTCAATCTTTCTGTATTCACAACTTTGACAGCAACATAACAAGTCATGGATAAATATATCTATACTATGAAAAAATGAGCTATGGTCACATGGGAATGACTACAATGAGAGAATGAACTTTTAAAAACACAACTAATATTTATTAGATAAAGCATTGTGAAAACGATTCCATTTCTTTCTAAATTTAAGCTTAAACTAAGATTTATTGACTAGACTACTGGTATATGACTCTGTGATATAATACATTGTTGTTATAAAACCATCAAAACAATATGATCATCATTTCATACGTTTAGACATGCTGTTAGTAAAAGAACCAAACTCTCCATGCAGTATTGCCATCAAGCGCAAGCCTTTGTAATCAATGAAATGTTGGAAGGTTTATGCATAAAACCCCTATATAGTGTCTACTTATCCAACATCCCCAGAATAGTTTCTAGCTTATGACATTCATCAGTGAGGTGTCTTGGATATGTGAGCACTGCATTTTGACTTTACAATATACTGCAATCCAAGATAGGGATTTTATGCACAAACCTTCCTGCATCCATTGCTTATGAAGACTTGCAAGTAGTGGTGCTATTGTATGGAGAATTTGGTACTTACTAACAGCATGTGTAAGCATGTGAAATGTGATCATGTGATGTTTTGATGGTTTTATATCTATCCTGTTCATAGAATAATGGTGACTGTAGATTTTGAAAAACCAAGGACACTAAAATGCATAGATGCTGAACTGAATTCAGATCTATATGACTATATAACTGAAAGAACTTGGGTTGGAAACATTATGGTGTTTTCATCTTGGGTTTCTAATTTTATAGTTAACCAAATAAATAAAAGGTGGCTGCTGGAGGGTTGTATTAGATTCTAAGGGCTCCTCACTGACAAAAATCACAAGTTAGAAACTAGTCTGGGGATGTTGGATGAGTAGGCGCTAGGTGTGAATTTTATGCACAAATCTTCCTGCAGCCATTGATTACAAAGGCTTGCACTTGGTGACACTAGTGTATGGAGAGTTTGGTAATTTTATACATTGTTGTTGTTTTTTAGTATAGGCAATTTCTATTAATATTGTAGCTTAAAGATATTAAAGTCTCCTACCCTAAAACTGGCTTTGAAAGGAGATTAGTTAAACTTTTTTTTTTTTTTACATTTTAATCAGACTTAGATTTTTTTGTCAGGTGACTGACTCTTAACAATTCCATTTGATCATCCATTATTAGTCAATAAATAGGTATCCAACTATTATCAGTTAAACTCTCAAACAAAAACGAAAAACACTCCAACTCTAATCACCCAAGCCTCTGGCTAGTGTATTCTTCTTCTCAGTTCCTCCGTGAGTTAATGTTGGCAGTCCTTACCTTAGTGAGATATTATTATTACATTTTGATTTACAAATGTCAAATTTTCTTTACTTACAACTTTGACACTAGTCCCTTCTGATATGTTAATGATTATTTTTTTTATCTATTCGTATATACAACACACTTTCATTATTTCAAAAAAGTAATCAATATTATGTTCATACATAGACATCAATATGCAATAAATATCTATTACTCCCCCTTGTTCTTTCCACACGTGTTAAGAATCAATTAATCCTAATCTTAATTGCTTTGTAAGCAGAAAAAAATAATAAAAGGAAAAACCTGAAAAGAAAAAAATACGTAATTACTGGCTTCATAATTAATAAAGTCATTATAAGATAAATATTTCGCTGAAAAAAATGCGTCATTTAAAAATGTATATAAATCGGCCTTCTTTATATCTAAATCATTCTGAAAAATCTTGGACCGAAAAACTTGGATGACGTAAGTAAAAACTATTCATATTTTCAATTGGCCTCTTTTCTTTAATATTCGGTTTATTAAATTTTTCTATTTTCTTAAAAGAGATAAGTAATATTTACTGAGGCTGTAACCCCGAGCATATGCGTATAAAATGCGATAGTAGGGACCTCTACAGGATCAGCTTAAAATGACATATTAGAATTAAAAACTATAAATAATTAAGAAGTGCAAAAGATATATAAATTAATCAACAATGTTTTTCATAAGTTATTCCCCCATCTATAGCTACATTTCTAATCAGCAGTGAATAGCTTTAATAGATAACAGGGATTTCCCAAAGAAATGTAGTTATTTTGACTAGTTGTGAACATCATCATCAGCCATTATCAATCCACTGCAGGATGAAAGTCTCTCCATGTTAAATGTATATATTGAAAAAATATTCTTAAACTCGGAGGTAAAAAGCCAATAAACTCACCACGCTGGCTAATGCGTGTTGGTGAGCAGCCCATCCATGTTCGTATACTATATGAATAATCACATAGTAATAACAGCTGCAACGACAAGAATGTATGGAGTGGACATTAGAAATTTGCCCTGCTCGGTTCCTCTAAGGCCTCCAAGACGAACATAGGGTAAATAAAATTTAAAACAATCTCAGATAGTCAGACGATTGCAGATGAGTTGACTCATAATCGTAAGGAAGAGTTATCACACTCTTATAAATTCCGACCCCATGATTCTTGCTCTTTCAAAACTCAGGGGTAGTAGTTATTCTATTCAGCAAAAAAAAAAAAAAGCTTTATCCTAGAAAAATCAATGTTTTGTTGTCCTTGTTTCTATTAAATAATAAACTTGATATAAATTTAAATACTGTCTTTTTTTCCCCCGTGGGTCCAGGCATTACACTATTTAATAAAATTTCCAGTTTCCATAATAAGTAAAAGAATATTCAAGTTTCAGTTTTGGTTTATTCAAAATTACATTCCTCTATAGTTTAATATATATATATATTCCTATATAGTCTAATGTAGAGTTAGAGTCACACATTGGAGAGCCAAAGAATCTAGGACTCATCACTTCCGGTTCTCGAGCGTCAGATCTTCTAGATTATTTTATATTTAAATTAATATCATCAAAAACTAGTCAAGACATAGACAATCTCAATATCAATAACAATCAACAATTTCAAACTGTTGTCAAGGCAACCTTCTTTTAACAATAAAGGTAGAATCCCCACCATTAATGTTCTAATATATTTATATAGACACTAAAGATTGCAACTTTGACAACAGAGATTGAAATTATTGATATAAAGAAGTTTAAATATATACAGTGACTGCACATTATATATATATATATATATGCATGTGTGCGTACTGCAGATCATATCAAGTATGAGGCTGTATGAAATAAGAATAAATTGCAACTAACCCTATGCAAATTACTTACTTTTTAAATTACATATAATAATACTAATTTTATAAATAACAATCAAGTTGGTTTCCAAATTTATTTATTTTTGGAATAACTTTTATACCTCAGAGAGCCTACAAAATGTTTACACCTCAGAAAGTCTATAAACAAATTTTTTTTTTTTTCATGTGTCATAGCATCGGCCAAGAAACGAACCCTCTAACTCGGGATAACTGCTTGTAAGGCAGCTGTGCTGACCTCTCGACCACCAACCAGTTATGCAATAAAAGAAAAAAACATTTTTACTGCTTGAGGTTTAATATATATATATAGTTATATGCTTGAGAGAGTTAATTATTATGTTGTTGTTTTTTTGTTTACCCTCCAGATAAGAATGGTTATGCACCTATGTATTGATCAAGATCAGTATGATTAGCTAAGTTAACTAGGTACAATTACGGTCATTTTTTTCTAACAAGGCTTATCTGAATTTAAACATCAATTTTGGACGTGGCAGGAAGATATATGTATATATTTTTAATACAGCTAATGATTTTAATAAATTACAATATTAAGGAATTGTTATAAATCATCGATAATAAAATTTACCTTCTCTTTTATTTGACATTTGTTAAACTTGATATAAAAAAAACTATTTATTCTGTAATACTTTAGGAATTAATTGAAATAGTTAAGATTTTACTTCATTAACACTTAAATAAATTAATATATATATGTGCTCTGCGCACAGATAATGAAGCTATTAGTAAATTGTCAATGAAATTACTAAAATTTTACCACCAAGCACTTTCGGGACAGTCTACAGTCCCATATTCATGGCGAGTTATTCTGTTAATAACTGTAAAATTATGCAAATTTTATGCAAACTTATGTGCAGATGTTACGTGGACCATTTACGAGATAGGGAATAGCAGGCCTCTCTTCTGTTGATTGCTGATGGGTTAGCCGCAATGAAGTAAGCTTCCCTAACTTTACGTTTGGTGTCATTTGTTTCAGAGCAAACGACACTGGCTGTGGTAGGTAGAAAAGCATGTCCAGTGTTTATCTCATGTTCAACAAAAATCGAATTACCTTCAAACTTTGTTTTGGTTTTATTGTAAAGGTATCGGTGTTGAGCTACTCTGGTGGCAATGTTAGTTTTGGTCTCTCCATAATATGTTGTTGCACAATTTCTTTGGGGGCAGATAATTTTGTACACAACTTGAGGAGTGAGTTCAGGTTTGATCCTGTCTTTGGTATTATTTATTAGTCTATTGGTGTTGGGAGGTGAACGGAAAGTGACTTCAAAGTCACATGATAGTTGATTGATAAGGCTTTTAGCTGTAGAGTGAACATATGGGATTAAGATTCTTGGTTTGTTTTCTTTCTTGTGATTGCAGTTTATTTTATAGGAAAATTTGTTAACTTTTCTGTTGATGGATGAATAAGTGTGTCCTATTTTCCTTAAATCAGTTATATAATTGATGAGATTTTTTCTTTTATCTGCCTCATATTTGCACAAGTTATGGTTCCTAAACATGAATGAAGAGAGAGCTGCAAGTTTGTGTGAGTGTGGCACATAAGAATTAGGGTTTGTCAAGCCTCTTACTTCCAAAGGTTTGACTACCATTTGGTAATCCAGCTTATCTATATTTTTGCCAACACATATGTCAAGGTATTTGACCTGTTTGTCTTGGTTTTCCCAGGTTGTAGTAAAAGTATGCTTGGTTTTATTCTGGAGGCTATTGTGAAGGTTAGTAATGATGTCTTCTGGGGCAGCAATAAATATGTCATCAATGTAGCGTGTGTATATCATATGTGGGATTGACATGAAGAGTGTGGGGAGTATTAGCTTCTCATAATGGTCAAGTACAACACTTGCCATTAAACCACTCAGTGGGAGGCCCATCGGCCATCTGTTGTTCATACTAAACCACTTATCTCTGAAAACAGCAATTATATTTAAATCAAGCTATTTTAAAAAATCAATGATGAATTTGGCTCATGTAGGTGGACAGTTTCTTGCAATTAATGTATAATTGATTATTTCAATAGATTTTTTATGGTCAATGGAGCCATATAGCTCTGCCACATCAAATGATGCGATTTTAAAATTAGCTGGTATAAACACGTGTTTAATTTTTCTTACAAACATGAAGGTAATTTGATTTTTGTCGAACATGAGAGAAACACTGGACATGCTTTTCTACCTACCACAGCCAGTGTCATTTGCTCTGAAACAAATGACACCAAACGTAAAGTTAGGGAAGCTTACTTCATTGCGGCTGACCCATCGGCAATCAACAGAAGAGAGGCCTGCTATTCCCTATCTCGTAAATGGTCCACGTAACATCTGCACATAAGTTTGCATAAAATTTGCATAATTTTACAGTCATTAACAGAATAACTCGCCATGAATATGGGACTGTAGACTGTCCCGAAAGCGCTTGGCGGTAAAATTTTAATAATTTCATTGACAATTTACTAATAGCTTCATTATCTGTGTGCAGAGCACATATATATATTAATTTAGGAATTAAACAATTCCTACTCGAAAACATTCTACTGCAAATATCACACCTTAAAACAAACAAACAAACAAACAAATTCTTCAGTCTCATTTTTTTTTCATGTGTCATAGCATCGACCGGGAAGCGAACCCGCTACACCGGGACAACTGCTTGTAAAGCAGCTATGCTGATCTTTCAACCACCAACGCTTGACAAGTCTCAAATTTTTTTGAAACTAGCTTTAAATATAATAAAATACAAAATAAGTTTAAAAAAATATTGAAATGTAATTAATGATTATAATAATATAAGTATATATAATAAAATAAATAGGTAGGGAAGTAAATAAATATGTAGATAGATAAATAGAAAGCTCCATAGATAAATAGCTAGGATGGTAGGTAGGTAGTAGATAAGTTGATACATAGATAAAGAGATTGATAGATAAATACATATACAGATAGATGGACTTGTGAATATTGTTTGATTACATATTTATTTGTCAAAAAACAAATTACAATAATTTTTTTTATTTTCCACAGATCATTTACCAGAACAATGCTATACAAGTGTATGCGTGTGCAAAAATAAGGATAAATTAGCATAAATTCTAATATATATAATTTATTCAATATAATGCTAAAACACTTATAATTATGTGTAACAATGTTATTTTATCAAACCTATATGTACGCAATTAAATGTATTAGCAAGTAGTCATTCGTATCAATGCATAGACATATCAACAATTGGAGTGTCACAATTGTTTTGTGTGGGTATATATAATAATTAAAATACTCTGGAATAAACAAGGCAAAACTCTCTCCATACAGTAGTGCCACCCTGTGCCAACCAGAGCAATCAATGGATGCCAGAAGGCTTGTGCATAAAATCCCCATCTGATGCCTACTCATTCAATATCCCAGACTAGTTTCTGGCTTGTGGCCTTCGTCAGTGAGGAGCTTTGGATCTGAGAGCACTGTACCTAGAAACTAGTTTGGGATGAGTAGACATTAGATAGGGATTTTATGCACAAACCTTCTGGCATACATTGATTATTCTGTTTGGCATAGGGTGGCACTACTATATGGAGAGAGTTTTGCCTTGTTTATAAACAATTATGTGCTAGTATGAGATGGTGATCATGTGACTCTGGAATAAACTTACAATATTTAATATACCAATATAAAAAAATCAGTAATAACTAGTTAGCTTATACCATCCTGAATGCCATTTAATATTGGTATATTGAATGTTGTAGAATTTATTTCAGAATATAAAGATTATTATATTTCTTTGATGTAATTTTATATATATATATGAAAAACAAAACAAGTTTTATATACGTAAAAACCTGCTATCGCTTGTATTAATGATCAATAGATGGAGCTTTACCAAGACCTCCAAACAAGCGTATTTGTTTACATAAACGAAAGAGACAGTGAATATTGACTCTGACGTTTATGTAAACAAATACGCTTGTTTGGAGGTCTTGGTAAAGCTCCATCTATATATATATGGAAATATTTGTGTGGAGTTATCCATTTATAATTATATACTTAGAAAGCTCTTTATTTAGGGTTGTAGCAAGGTAAAATTAATTGCCCTATGCTAAGAATGCAAATAAAACTGACCGGCTATAACTTTCAATTAGAGAATTCTCTTTTGAATTCGTTCTAGCTCTAATATACAAAAAAGCACTGTAATTTACATATATGTGTAAGAAATCAATCAAGGCATATTAATAGTCTGACTGTTAGTCTGGGCTACTTAACCTTGATTAGCTGTTATCCTAAATAAAAAGTTTTCTATCCTCACAAATATTTTTATCAAACATCCATTAAAATTATTATATATATATATATTGTAGTGGTATGGTCATTATCATATCACATATACTGTTACTTGATTCATTTCCAGTTTTGCACAATAAAAGAGCTTTTTTTTTTTCTTTTATCAAAAATCTATAAAATATAAAATAAATCCTATTTATATAGAAAGTAGGTTGAAGTTAAGAAGGATTCCCCTCTTTTCTTCCTAAGCGTAAGCTTGTGATCAAGACCTGTAGAGTCCCTACTATCGCATTTTTACTCGCACATTCTTGGGGTTACAGCCTTAGTCAATATTAATTATTAAGTAGAATAACACTAAAAAATAAGTGTTTAATACACTATCAAATAAAAATTTTAAGAAGGAATTACAACAAAAAGCAGCTTATTTCTTTAAGAAAAAAAGTATTAAAAAAGGTCAACGAACAGGTGTTGTGTTAATTTATGTATATGCTATAAGAAGTTGAATAATTTATTACAACAAAAAGGTAAAATACTATCTAAAAATTTGCATTATCATTTATTGGTAGAATATAAATTTGAAAATATGTATAAATATTATAAATTTAAAACACATTATAATATTATTATAAACTTTTAATAAATTTGTTTATAATGATTAGGTAAAAATGAAAATTAGCATTAAAAGAGTGAACTGATTTGAAAGAAAAAATGTACAAATTTAAATAGTTTTGTTTTAAATTGTCTAACATACTAAGCAACTTGTTAAGATCTTTTGTTAAACAGATAAACGGCTGAAGAAATGAGTCTGAATTACACATTAAGGCTTATTTATAGATATATCAAATTTATCTTTAGTTAATTAATGAAATTGTAATTTAAAAACCAATCTGGGGATTATTAAACAAAGTTGTTGATATTTGGTCTGTTATATCACAAGTTGATGGATATATAAAGTCTGGATTCAGGTATTAAAATTTATTGTTTTGTAAAAGCAGAAAGTAGTTGTCTACTAAATTCGCAGCAAGTTGTTCCAAAAAAAAAAGATTTAGCAGCAAGTAATCTGACAGAGTGCAGTTTAATCAGTAGTTGTCATGAAATAAGAAAAACCTAATAATCCATATAAAATATGAAATTATTTTAATATGGAACATTGAAAATCTTCACTATGTATCTGTAAACAACAACTGTGTGTCTGAACAGTGATAATTTGATGAGTTGTGAACAATCTTGTTGAGATATAGTTTGCAGAATCTTTCAATACTTTAATCCCCTGGTGTTGAACTTACCTTTCTCTCTTATGATGCAACCAACCAAGTATAAAATACCTGCCTTTAAAATGTCCATATTAAATGATGAAAGATTCTTAGAACTGTAACCACTGAAAAGTGAAGTAACTTTAAAGCAAGAATAAGGAGTTTGCCCAAGAAAGAAAATTGGTCATCAGAAAGAAGGAATTGTAAATATTTGAGCCTTTAGAAATATTATATTTATGTTCACACAATCATTTGAATAATCTTGTAAATTCAAACAATCATGTGATAAAGTCCAAAGTTGAAACTAAAACTTGCACTTAGATGGTGATTTTCTGATTTATTTCTTTTAATCAAGTTATGCAATTTTTTATTACTAATTTTATTAATAATGTAGTATTTAGTTAATGAAATTTAACGTTATTAGTACTTGGAACATTTTTATTACTACCTATTTGTAACTAGGAAGACTGTAAATATAAAAACTTGAAATGTGTGTACTTTATTGCTTTATACAATTTTTTCAAGAGCAAAATGGAGGACTGCACTTACCTCACAGAAGAAGGAAGTGTAATAGAAGAGATGGATGGTTACAAATTTTCTTGGAAAGACAAATCAGTCAATGAAAAATATTGCATGGTGTTGAATTTGTTGTTAAATCTAATTTAGTATCTTCTAATGTTGCAATATTCATTATATCAATGAAAGATTAATGAAGTTACAATTCACTTTGCACTATGGTACTACTGCTCATTTTACAAGTGTCTGTGCTCCATCCTTAGATTTAGAGAAGAAAAGCTTTTATTCCTTGTTGGATGCCATTATTACAACAATACCATAAAAAGATCAAGTGTTCTTCTTAGAAACTTTAATGCATATGCTGGAACAAATGGTAGATTTTGCTCAAAAATTATTGGAAGTAATTATACCGAGGCTTTTAATGAAAATTGTTTGTAGTTATTGAATTTATGCACATCACATAGATTGACATTGACAAACACTTTGTTTAAGAAGAAGAACCACTACTAAGAAACATGGTTGCATCCACACTCAAAACAATGACATTTAATAGATTAGGTTATAGTTAGTTGTAAAAATATGAGAGAAGTTCACATTATATTAGTACTTACAATCTCAGATTATTGGACAGATTATAGATTAGTGCACTTAATTAAAAATGATAGTTGCATATATATATAATAAAATAAAGTCATATATTACATGACCTATATAACTTGCATTTACAAATATGGTTATATAACTTGCCTTTACAAATATATAAATAAAGAGAGTGTTAATAGCTCTAAGAAAGCATTCAAATCATCTTTATCTAGGATTGTCCCCATTGCCAGACCAGTTTCAAGCTATGGCTCTCTTCAGTAAGAGTTAGGACACCAGATTTAAAGCACCAACTAAAGCTAAGCATTTATCTAACAGTTAACTCTTAAGAAGATCTGAAATTTTCAGATATCTATATGTCTTTAAATTCAGTTCTCTAACTGAAATAATTATATGGGCCTGAATTTAATTTGGATACACCATTAGGCTTAGCAATTTAATCTAGCCAAAAACCCAACAGGAAAATAATAATACTAATAAAATCAAGTCATATATCACATGACCTATATAGCTTGCATTTACATATATGTAAAATAAAGAGCATGCTTTGTTCTAAACAAGCTTCTTTTTTTAAATGATACATGCTACAAGAAAACACATTCAAATCATCTTTAGCTAGGATATAAAAAAACCTTGTTTAGAGCATATTAATATATGGTGTATCCTAATTAAATTTAGGTCTGTATGATTATTTCAGTTGGAGAGCTGAATTTAAAGACAAGTAGATGTCTGAAAATTTCAGATATTTCTCTTAAGAATTAACTATTAGATAAATGCTTAACTTGTGTTGGTATTTTGCATCTGGTGTCCTAGCTCCTCGCTGAAGATACCCATAGCCAACACCAGGATGGGTACAATTCTAAATAAAGATAATTTGAATTCTTCTCTTGCAGCATTTATCACACAAAAAAATAAAAGCTTGTTTAGAGATATTAGTACTCTATTATATATATATATATGATAAACAAAACAAGTTATAAATTTTGTAACTTGCTTTTAGCTTGCATTTTATGATCACTAGATGGAGCTTTACCAATAGCTCCTAACAAGCTTTTGTTTACATAAACAATGAGAGAGATAGAATTCAATATCTCTTTCATTGTTTCCACCTCCAGACCAGCTTGTTTCGAGCTAGTAGGCTCACATCAGTGAAGAGTAGGGAGACTAGCAACTAGATCTAAATACTAACTCTAAAATCGGCATTTATCAAACACGTTTCTATCAGTTTGAAAGCATGAAATATATCAGACATGTAATGTCTTCAAATCCAGCTTATCAAACTATATAGCTATATGGGTCAACTAGTTCAAAACCAGCTGATCTGAAGGTGGAGACAATGAAAGAGATATTGAATTCTATCTCTCTCAGTGTTTTGTAAACAAAAGCTTGTTAGGAGCTATTGGTAAAGCTTCATCTAATGATCATATATATATATATATATATATATATATATATATATATATAGTATTCCAACTATATCCACATGAAATTTGATGTTCACTCTTTAAAAGTACTATATATATATTAAATTTCAGTAGCAATTAGGCAATGAAGTTACCAATTTGAATCTTCAGGACTGTCATACTAATGAAGTATGGAATTTTCTTAAGGAATGTGTCTTATGGATACAAGTAAATCTGTTCTTGAGTTCACCAAAAAGAAAAATCATGAGTGATTTCTGGCAATTATATTATTAGTGATTTAATTAAAAGATATTGTAGATTGCATGCTTGGCAGAACAATGGAGTAAATCAGCAGTAGCAAACTTTCCATACAGTAGTGCCACCTAATGCAAGTTTTAGTAATCAAGGGATGCAGGCTTGTACTGAGTGCACTAATGTATGGAAAGTTTGCTGCTGTTAATAACAGCTTGTGTAAGCATAAAAAATAGTGATGACTTGAATAGATTAAATGTGGAACATCACAATAGAGATCTGAAGGCAGATATTCAATGACTTATAAATGATTTTTGGAATAAGACTGCAACGAATTTACAGACATTCATAATCCTGCTTATTCTAAACCTTTTCTGATGCATTGAAAACAATGCATGGACATGAGAAATACATCTTAAACTGGTTAAATCCAGAAATGGTGCTCCCTTATATGATGACAGTGATACTTGAACATGCGAAAAGGGTACTTTGATGACATTTGAATACTGATACTAGAATTGAGATGAAAACCTTTAATGATATATCCATTTTATCTACTCACTTGTATTTGGCCAAAAAATATACAGTTTAATGAAGCCAAAATAACTTTCTGTACTCTTAAAAATGAAATTTTTATAATGTTAGTTTTAAAAAAATATTGAATTCTTTAAAAATATCTGGAACACTAAAGCTGTGCTGCATGATCTCAATGATATTTTTATTGCGTCACTTTTTTTTAAAATGTAAGAAAATATACAAGATCTTGGAATATCATTATAAAAGACTATAACAAAAGGTCTTTCAAGAATTTTGTTGAATAGTTTTCTTCCAGAATCTTAATGTAGTTTTGTAGAATCAAAAAGCACTGTATACATAATTTTTGTTATCAGGCAAGTGAAAGTGTTAGAAACAAAGCAGTCATATATCATCATCATCATCAACCATTATCAATCCACTGCAGGATGGTCTCTCCAAGTTCAATCCATTTTTTCCAATCTTTAACTTATTTTTTTCATATCACCCCTGCACACTTTCTTATTGCATTCATCCATCTCACATGTGGTCTCTTTCTCAGTCTTTTACAATCTCTTGGAATCCAGTTTAAGATTTCAATTGTCCCTCTATATATATATATTGTTTTTATTGATTTGGTTAAGTCATTTGATTCAGTTAGTAGGCCATGTCTTGGCAGGTCTGGCATTGTTTAAATTAGTTAATTACCCACCAACATTTATTCAGATTATATAGCTTTTATGTGATGGAATGAGAAGACGTGTAATTACAACTGGTGGAAAATGTAAGATACTTGAAATGAGTGCTAGAGTTAAAAAAGCATGTGAACATGCTTTAACATTGTTTTCAATTTTTATGGCAGTGGTTATAGATGGCTCGATCAAATAGGAGTTAATATATCCACAGGTTTGATGATGAAATATTTAATTTTAATCAATTAAAGGCAAAAGCATGAACTTTGTCTTCTTCGATTCTCGATTTGCAGTATGTTGATGATTGTGTTATTTTTGCCAATTCAAAAAAAAACATTTATAAAATGTTCTTAATGTTTTGAATGCAGCATATAAAGATCTCGGTTTATTAATTAATATTTTAAAAAATCTCAACTTCTTTACCAGCCAGTGATGAAAGAAAAATGCCCAGTAGTTTATCGTTTTGATAGTTATCATCTGAGTTTGAATGTTTTGGTAGTTTTATAAGTAAAAATGTGGATTCAGATGATGAGACCCAACACAGGATCCAAAGTACTGCTTATTGAAAAGGTGGATTACTTAATCACAGGGAAATAACTACTGCATAAGCTATATATAGAGCTGTTATTTTACCTTATTTATAATATTGAAATTAAACATGGCTGCCCTATCGGGACAATATAAAGATGAAAGAAAAGTTTTATTCAAAGATGTTCTGTAAAATTTTTAAAAATATAATGGCATCATCGCAAAAACAATGAATATATTCTTTAGCTTGCTGGATATACTACTGAGGACACACTTTTGTCAGATTGGACATGTAAAATAAAAGAATAATGGAAGACTTCCTAAAAGATTGTTTATATTGAACTTTGACATGGATTATGTAGAGTATATAGATATCTTCTACGTTATTAGGATTATCTCAAAGACTTTTTAAAGAAGTGTAGTGTCAATTGTTTTTATTTGGAAGTTATGGTAGAAAACAGAAATGCATTGGAGAGCTAACAATTAGATAAGATGCTAAAGTATTTTAGAAAGAAAAGTTTTCTGCAGAAGAAACAAAAAGACAACATCGTAAAACATAAAATAAACAAAAAAAATGAACTAGCATATTCTATACGTAGACATTTTTGTGAGTCAGATATTGAGTTGCATATTCATCACAAAACTAATATCTAGAATATTTTTTTCTCTCTCTTACTCTTTAGAAGTTGGAATAGTAATAGTCGTTTTTGAGTGATTTTTTTTTTAAATTTGTAAAATATGAAACATTAACATATATTGTATATATATGAATAATTGTGTTGGTTAATACAGTAGGTATCAACGTATTAATTCTTAGAGAGAGTAAGCTTTCGAGTAATATATATTTTGATATTATTCTTTATATACCTTATTCTATACATTCTCTATATTCATTATATTATTGTATTTTTTTTTTTAAAAATGGTGTATTTATTTATATGTAATATGAATATTAATATTATTTCAGATTTTATACAAAATGAAAATCTTTATCATCATCTGCATCTCTTTAGTCTTATGTTATGGAGCTGAAACTACTTATCTCAGAAGTTGTCCACCTTCTAGAGATGACATTTCCTGCCAATGTGCAAGGTTACGTGTTTACTGTACAGGCATTTCTGACATCACCCAACTTCAGACATATTTAGAAGTGCCAAGAAGTTTGACAGAAATTCATATTTCTAATAGCAATATTGAATCTCTCTCTAGTCAGGTATTTGAAAACATCAGGGTATCCAGAATTATTATAGATAATTCTCCTTTGAAATCCATCACTCCAGATGCCTTTGATAAAATGGATGGTTTAAGTCTCAAAGAGCTAAGTATAAGTCATACTCTAATTTCTAGCATTCCTTTAGAAGTGTTTAGCAGTGTACCAAATTTGAAAAATCTGTTTCTTGATTTCAATAAAATTACTCATATTCCTACTCCTATATTTTCAAAGTTACCCAAGTTAAAAGGTTTGGGATTGGTGGGAAATTTAATAACAACAGTAACTCAAAAAGAACTTCAAAACATACCAGACAATCTGGACTTTATTGATATACACGGTAACATGCTTAATTTATTATTAGAAATATATTTAGATTTATATAAATTTTATATCTATTTTTTATTCTTTTTACTTTCTAGGCTAAAATTTTTGAAATTTGACTATGCTATTTTATCTTTTTTTTCTTTTGAAAGAAGCAAGCACTAGATGATAGTGCGAATGTATTCTCATGATTAATTATTGACGTTAACCCCCTCAAAATATTAAAATCACATAATTTTATTTAATCTGAATTTGCCGCTAGTAACTATTTCTTCTTACTCTAACATTAAATTTAAGTTAAAAAGATATATAATACCTTTGTTATATACATTTTGTGTTGTAAAGGATAGCTTACAATGCACATATTCCTAAAAAGATCAAGCATATTTATTGAATCCAATCCATTTGGAATTTATAGTAATAGTGGGAAGATTATTTGTTATTATTATTACCTATATACATATAATACACAATAAATTATTATATTTATAAAATAAAATACGATCAATATTTTAGAAAGTACTATTGTGTATATATATAAAACTATTTGATTAAATAAACTGTAATGTATATATTTTTTTTAAATTCAAAATTGAATATTAATTAATATATATATATATAATGTGGGATGACTTGAAGTTAATTAGGTGGGTACATATGTGTGAAAATAAAACTGATTTTATTATTTTAATATTTTTTTTTATTTATAATAAATCTAAATTTATTTAAACAATAGGCAGTTAAAGATATCGGCGTTCCTGAAAATCTACGCGCGCGTGAAATGTATAAAAACAAGACAGTTTACAAATCATTCTTCTTATTGTTATAATAACTGTAACAAAAGACAGCAATTAAAACTAAAAATTTCGAACGCTAAAATGGAATTTCTTTTTTTTTTTTTAGTTAAATTATAAACATTTTAAAAATCGAATACTGTAACTAAAAGTTTATCAAATTCAAGGGACAGAAAGTGAAAAGAAGTAAGAATAACTGATTAATTCTTAAATAATTAAATCGTGTTTAAAGAGTGAATTAGAATTTTTTTTTTTTTTATCTTTTCAAAAACAATAAATTTGCTAAAAATTGGAGAAGAAAAATGAAATAATTTTCTTAATATATATATATAAGCGCTTCAATATTATTAATAAAAAAAATATGATTATAAATAATTATTAAGATGAACTTTAATATGAAAATGGGCTAGAGCAAAACATGCTATTGGGTGTCATGGTATTTTCCTGCCAGCTGCATTATATCTATATATTTCTACTTTATTGTAAACACACAAGAAGATGCCTTCAGTCCAAAGTAAACAAGGATTGGAATACATTATGGTGGATCAAATGAGGATCAAGATGTTTGCCATTAAACACAACTACAGGAGACACCATTGTACCTATCTATCCTTGCTAAGGAGAATGATTTACTAAGTGAAACTGCTTTGAAGAACAACTTGCCTAACTATCAGCTACTACTACTTTTATTATGATAATTGTTATAAACTTTATTCCAATAACAATTTTTTTTTATCAAAGAATCAACATTGTAAATTTTTGTTTATTTTTATTTATTTATATTATCTGTTGTATTTTCACACTCTGATGCTGAAGCCACATCTTTCAGAATTAGCAAAGAAGAAAAGGGGGGATTATTCATTTTGATATTTTTTATATTTTCATTATAAATAAAATTTAGATAATACCACCTGCTTCACATCAGGTCATCCACATAAATGTTGAGGTAAGATTCTTTAAATTTATATATAGGTTAAATTACTACACATACAGAATACATATTATATGTTTTATTTTGTGATTAACCGTGTACGTATATTTTCTAGTATGTTTGACTAATCAACTGGTATCTGTCTCTATCATATATATAAATTGGGGAAACTTCTTAAATAGATTAACATTTGTAAATATATAATTTAGCTAGCCAGCATCTCGATTATATTAAATAACTAAAGTTGATTTTTCTATATAATTATGATTTGCAGAGAATGAGTGACATATGTGGATTTCTACCATGGGGTATAAGGATTGGATCTAGAGGATAATTAATTATTAAGATGGTAGAGGTTCATTTGTGACACATGTACATATGACGATTATTATTATATATATATATATATTTTATCATTACTATTGCTGTTATACTTGATTATTTATTATTGTTAATAAATGTTTGAGAGTTTATATTATTCTGGTCTCTGGTTTATTGAGTTGTCCTGACATTCCACAATTTATAAATAATTATACATGCACACACATCTATTTTTCTTATTATATAAAAGCTTGAAAATAAAACAAATATTATAAATGCTAGTTGTAACCTATATATAAGTGCAGGAGTTGCTTTGTATATCTGCTCATACCTGCTAAAGGAGTTAAAAGCAATATTCTCTCTGGGCTTGAATATTAGGGAATAACGGAATTAAAAAGGGGGAAAGTGGATTAACTAACCTAAATTGCATTTAATATTATTAAATAGGGATAGAGTTAGTCAATTAAAGGGTATGCAATCATTGGTTAAGCATTTCATCGGGTTCTCGTTAGCACTTTATCAGATGACCCACAGTCTGAACATAGTTGGATGCAACTTTCTTCCCTTCTAAGCCTGGTAGGTCTTTGCGGATTATTTCATTAGGGGTAATAATTTAGAGTATATTAACTTATCCCCTCACCATATTGCTACATCTGCATAGTAGTACAGTCTGCAAGTTAGTTGACCATCCATTACATCTGGTGTTTGCAATGTTTGGGGATTGGTTGTAATCATTCTGTATGTTATATCTGGCGTCATCAACTTTTGGGGCAAGTGCTAATCATTCCGTCCATTATAGTGTTAAGAGACATTTTGTAATAAACGATTTACTTTGCCAATTGTTCTTGATAATTATATTGTGCTTAAATGCAAATTGGTGAAGTTATTAAACTAATAAATAATAATATTTGGCTTAGCACTTTTGGAGTCTGTTAACTCACATATTCATAACCTTTGTCGTTAGAGATACAGAGTAATTGTTTTATATGCAAATGCTTTAACTTAACTATTTTTTTGAAATCGTGAAACATGTATCTCGTCTATTGATAACATTCAGAAGTTAACATACCCCCCCCCCTGATAATGCTAAGCCAATTATTATTATTTATTAGTTTTATAACTTCACCAATTTGAATTAAAGCACAATATAATCATTAAGATACATTTTCTAGTTAAGCATTGGTGGTCGAGAGGTCAGCGACAGCTGTGTTACAAGCAGTTGTCCCGGGTTAGCAGGTTCGCTTCCCGGCTGATGCTATGACACATGAGGAAAAAAAATACAATTTCTATAAACATTTGCTGATTTTCACTGTAAGTGGGTATATATATCTCAATTTATATTTTCCTAAATGTATGATTTTGGTGTATCACACCGAAAGTGCACTCAGCTTTCCCTAAAAAAAAAGAAACTAATTGATATGAAGAAAATAATAAAATCTTTTCAGTTGCAGACAAAACATTTTCTAATTTATTAAAAGATTGCTTTATGTCGTGTAATAAATGAACATGTTTTGGGAATCCCACTGACAATGAAAAATTATTAAAATTAAGTTTTACAGAAAGTTCTGCTCTGACAACGTTTATCTTTGTTAACATTTTAATTTGATTTGTAATGTATATATTCATTTTTAAAAATTTTTGGATTTTAGCTATATTTTTCATCAAAGGAAATGGGTAAGCCATTTTAAAACAAATTAACTTTATAACATTTATTTTCTTTTTGTGATTATTACTTTTGTCAGATATTTTTAATTTACTTCATTTTTAATGCAATTTTTTTGAAACTTAGGATTTTCAGTCTATATTCATCCTCCAACTGATGCTGACAGGATAAATGATCTCCAATATATAAATTTTGTGCTAAACTACCACTCATCACTTGAGCCAGATCATGATCTCCGACACATATATACAATCAGTGCTCAGCTTATATTTGGTAGCAATTAATTAATCTTTAAAGGACAGGCTTCAAATTTCCCACTCCTCCAACAATTCACTTATTTATTTCATTGAAAAACCCAATGATGGTATGGTGGATTACATCCATCTAACCTCTCATATTATCAAATGATTATCTATTCATTTACATTAATTGGAAACGGATGGGCTAGACTTATACTATGATGTAACTTATTTTCAAGGCAATACATAACTAACTTATTTATTCATTATATTGGAAGTTTACTATAATAATTAGATGGATTTGAACCTAGGATTTTCAATCTATATTCATCCCAAATAATCAATACATATGACCAATACACGTGGAAAAGATAAATGTTCTCCAACAAATGTACTTCGTATCAAACCAGTACTCATCAGTTGGACCAAATCATTATCTACCATACATATATATAATCAGGACTCAGTTTATGTTAAGATAATAATCCTTAATTTTTAATGGCCAGTTTCCAAATGTCTTACTCATTCAAAAATTCAACTATCCATTTCATTGAAAAACAAATGATGGAATGTTCAAAGCCCTTCATGGATTAGATCTTGCCGACATACTCATGTAGATATTATTTCACTCTAATCCCTCATATTATCAGACCATATACATGTGGAAAAATAAATGATCCCCAATTTACATGTTGAAATGTCAGAGGAGTGAGAAGTTTGAAGCCTGTTCATTAAATATTAAGGATTTTTCATACCTGCATTCCAATATGTAATATACAGGGCGTTTGAACTCAGACTTTCACATGCCTCTCAACTATCCATGTATCCGCAGTATGAGATAGTGTGGATAGTCTGAGTTCAAACCCCCTACATATAATTCATTATTGTATATTTAAATGCTACTTATGAAAAAAAATCTTGATAATTTTAACAAGTATGTACCTGAATTATGATTTTTATCAAATACATAATATAAACCTATTCATGGATCAAAATTTATAAGCTGGATTCCTAAAGAATCATTTTAAATAAACTTGCAGGTAATATTTTTTTTAATCTAACAAATAGATTGGCATTGATTTAAGGAAGGACAATTTAAATTATTGTTTAAGAATCTTGCTTATGAATTATCATGGTATGTTTTCAATTTGGTTGTTCTGTGAATATGTTTGGAAAAAATATTTTATTTGCATTTGCATAAACTTTGATGCATAATTAAATGATCTATTAGCCATAAAATACCTTTGCAATGACATCTTTTTATGTTGCAGCACATTAAAAAAGTTTTATTTTCATTCATGTTTCATGCACCTTAGCAAAGTTTGGCGCAACTTTAAGATCACTATCTGTTCAATTTTCATTTTCTCCCATCTCCCTCATGGACACTCTTAGACTCTCTTACAGCTACTGTATTAATTATACAACACTGTAGAAAAATTAGCATATAATAAACTAAAATAACTGATGAAAGTATAAACTCATAAAATTATGCAGAATCATTTGCAAAAAATAAAAGCTCAACAGTGGCTCCATCTGTGATGAAATATTACTGCAGACAAAAATTTTGCATGTCTTCATTTAGTCCAAAAAAAAGGAGAACAAAGCAATCTGGACACCATTTTAAATTTTGAAAATTACTGGCAGTGATCAACATAATAACATGATAGTCTGAACATCATAGGAGCCAAATAAAAATAGCATCGCTTCATATCGAGTTACTTCCAGGAGAAAGCATACCAAATAAACCATTCTAAAATAACTAAGGTAAGAGTAATGAAGTGACTAAGTTACCCATATAATAATTAATTACATTAGAGATTATAATAAATATATTACATCTGCTAACATTAAATACCCTAACAAAATAGTTGTATTTAAAATCTTCAGAATATCTAAGCAAAGAATAAAACAAATAAATGAATATTAGGGGCAGTTTCTTATTCCAGGAACACATGAAAATATTTGTTTACTTGAAATATGTGTTGTGCCAAGATATTTGACTGTTTTATTCTTTGCATATGTACTTGTGAATTTTTTTTTTTTCCTGGGGGAAGGGGTTTAAAAATCAACAGTTTGGTTAGAGTATTTAACATTAATAGGTGAAATCTGTATACATACACATAGGTGTGACTTCCTTTTCCATGGAAAAAAATTTTTTTTCCACCATCTTACATATAATTTGAAAATGCTTTATTTGTTATTATTATAAATATATATAATAATAAATAATTGGCTATTTCAAATTTGTTGTGAAAAAATTATGTCCTAAATATAAGAAATATTAAAAATATGCACACTTGTCACCTTAAAATATTAACAATAACAAATATTATAGTGATTTGAATAATCACAAGTTACAAAATGTTTAATATAATTTCGGACATAAAAATAATTAAGTCTCTAGATTTAAATATGCCACCAAATCAAACTTATACTAATGACATTTATATTCTAACTCTAGAAATCATTACATAAGCAATGAGGTGTGTCAGTGCATCTTAAACATTAAATGCAATTAAACAGATTCTTTCTCTAATTAGCCTTTATATAGATGGCACCAGGTTTGACCTGTTCTATATCCTAGTGCTACTTTTTATATTGCAAAAATTTTAATTATTAAAATATGTACAAGCTAAATAAAAAATCACTGAGATCACATTGATGCATGAAAGCATGCATGGCAAGTCAAGAATAATTTTATTCAATTGATGCATCTAAAAATGTTTCAGTTTATTCAGATATTGATCAGGGTACCTTTAATTTTTGGTGCCAATATTTTACCACTTTTCTAACTACACATGGCCAGATAGGTATTTGACATAAATTTCCAAATCTTTGGCTCCAGTAAGGCAGGGGTCCCCAATCCTATGCCCACGGGCACCATGGCACCTGCAGACCACTTTATGTGCGCCCGCCGCTATTCGAAGACGATAAATAATTATTTATCTGATACAAATAAATTTAATTTTTAAAATTTCTTATAAATTATTGTATTATATTGTAATGAAATGTTAAATTATTTTTGAAATAAATATTTTTTTGTACATTGTGTATTATTAGCAATATCAAACTATAAATTTACATTGAAAAAATGGTGCCCGCCACTTGGCCAGCATTATAGAATGTGCTCTTAAGTGCAAAAAGGTTGAGGACAGCTGAGGTAAGGTAACCATAAATGTTTTCCACTAAGTAGCAAAAGGTGTTATTTTGGTGTCTTCTACCAAAAGAAGCCAGTTATTTACAAGATATCCATATAAATCTACCTATGCTATTACTTCACCTTCATTGATCCTGTTCAATATTTAAATAATAACTTCCAGAGTTTAAAAAATGTCATTACTATCAATAAATGTAAATTGGCACCAGGGAAAACCAACTCTAATTCAAAATAAAAAGAAATACAGTATGTGAATATTTTATTTTAAAGATACCCCCCCCCCCCCCGTAAAAATAGAAGTGCCATCAAAAAACAACAAATGGAAACATGTAGTTTTATAAAACCAATCAAAAAAATATTATGTAATAATTGTTTAATACTATCTTTAAAATGTTTTCCTTTTTTGCTTTTTATAGAAAATCCATTTGTATGTGACGAACGCCTGCAACCTTTCTTAGATTTTCTGAAAGATCCCGCCAAAAGTTCCCAAGTCATCAATCAGTTCTTAATGAAATGCGCCACTCCTTATGAAATGCAAAATAATCCTTTAATTAATATAAACCTTTCTGAATATTAAAAATTAAATGTATATTATTTCAAAATAAAGTGATTTAAATATAGAATTTGCTGTGAAATATTTTATTCACCTATAGACAATCGATACACCAGACATATATACATGTGTATAAGAAAAAACAATTGATGTACACACAGTTAATCTACTTAATTTTTTAAATACAGAGGGTTAAATACCTTTCATTGATTCATTAGTAACAAACTAATTTTACTTATTGATTCTACCAATCAAAGTTAAGAAAAGGGGAGAGCGAGATCTCTTTCATTCCCGGATTAGCTATGAGAATAAATTTTATTAAATGGGAGGTTATTCATTACAGAGAAAACATCACATATGTTTACTATTAGTTAAAATATGACACTTCAAATAATAACTTCTTTATTAATTTTTTTGTTCACAATTTAAACACTTTCTAAGTGCATTCATTAAAAGAAGATACTTTAATATGTAAGAATAATAAAAGTTTATAGTTTCAGTGTGCACGTAATTATGAAATCTTGCATGCCAAAATACACAAAATTTATGACTTTTTAAATTACTGTTAAATTTTAAAAGGACTCCTAAGGTAAAGCAAAAAACATTATAGAACATATAAAGGCTAGTTATAAATAAACACATAGAAGAATCCAGTTATAGACTAGGTTAATTTATAAATATGTCAGCACTAAGCATAAAGTAAGCCACCTGGTACCAAGTTTTACTACTAACAGAAATAAATCCATTTAATTTCGTTATTTGATTTGATATTGACAAGCTGTAAATTGAAAAAATTTGTGAATGTTAATTAAAATAATATAAAGCAATTTGAAATATAGCTTTAATAAATTAATATGATTGATTTAAAAACTCTATGCTTTTTCTCTAAAGTGTTTTAATATTAGCCTCTATATAATAAATTGATCTCATTGAAAAAAATAAGACTGAAGTGGAGTTGGGCTGGATATATTGCTAGAAGACATGATAATAGATAGACAATTGAAATCTTAAAATGGATTCCAAGAGATTGTAAAGACCCAGAAAAAGACCACATGGGAGATGGATGAATGAAATAAAAAAGTGTGCATGAGTGTTGTTGAGAAGAGAAGCTAAAGATTGGAGAAAATGGACTGAACTTTGAGAGACCATCATCCTGCAGTGGATTAATAATGGTTGATGATGATGGTGATAATAAATTGAGATAAAAAAAGATAGAACAATTTTTTATTTAAAAATTTTTTATCCTGTGCTTTGGAATGACAGTATTTCATTTATTTAATAGATTAGTGTTGGAATATTAATGTCAGTGTATTATATATGTATTGTAATAATAATTCCACAGAGCAGGTTTGAATCCATAACCAATGATATGTGTAATGATATACACATAGATAATAAGATCTGTAAACTTTAGTTTTAAAAAAAACATGAAAGTTGAATGGTTAAGAAAATTCAAATAAAAAAAATTTAATTCAAATACATAATATTAACCAATGTGATGGTGATGACTTATAAATACCCATACTCCCAAAAGTATTTTATTTGTTTTTCAGTTTCAATGAAAAATAAACCCAAAGACACCAAACCTTCTAAAAACAATGTTTACTCCTGGGAAACTTTTAAAGGAATGACCATTATCAATTATTACTGCCATCCCCGCCAAGGTCCCTCAGCGGATTGCATGATTTCTCAGGGCTGTGAATATTAACTAGCATATGGGTTTAGAAAGCATATATTTGGAATGAGTTACAAGCACAAACTAAATGGATTAATAAAAAAATATGTAAATTTATTAGTAATGAATAAATAAAACTGTTGCATATATATAGTTGCAACTATTAACACATACACAAAATATTAAATATGTAGTAGCAAAAGATATTTTAAATTTAAGTTTAAATCCAAGGTTAAGGCCTCATAGTATTTTATAATGATGAGATCTTATCACCTTAAATATTGAAATCATGGATTTTCTGATATCATTCTTTTACTATTTTACTGTCGTCTTTCTTAGTCCCTTTAACAATGGTAGTTCTCTTTGAACATTGATGAAGTTAGAAAGAGGAAATATAGCAATTCTGGTGGTTATATCAGCAGGTCTTAGATAATCCAAATGGCATTGTTTCTTTTACCTTTCACAACATTATAAAGGCAGTGCACAAGCTAGTTTTGCAAACTTTAGCATCAGTCTCTGAATCAGACTGCATTTTCCAGGCATTATGTCGGGTGTGTTTTTTGTTTTCTTGGCACACATGGTAGATGAATGTATTGTAAATAAAATCATCATACTGACTGTTTAATAATCAATAATTTTTACTGGCGCAGTGATTAGATTGTAATTCTATTTAGATTCTCACTCTTCCTCACTAGCACCATGCTTAAATACTGATGTTAATAAGGATACTGTCGCTCCAGACACAAGATAAAGACTTTTGAAAAAATAACAATGATCATCTTATTTTTAATCTCAAATTTACTTATATGAGCCAATCTTAAGTGTCTAGAAGTGACAGCATGAATATATAAATCATTCATTTTAAATCCATTTCTTTTTAATAATCTTATCAATACTTATGTTAAACTATGTAGTAGTCAGTAAATTTTACTAGCACAGTTAGATTGTAATTATATTTGCAAAGTAATCATCCCTCCTCACTAATGCGGTACTTGTAATATTAAATACTTAACACTGATACTCTTGTCCCAGCTACAAGGTAAAAACTTTTGAGAAATTTAATATAAGTAGGTGCTAACGAGGAGAGGCGATTATCTTCTAAATATAATTACAATTAAACAGTGTTACTAAAATTTATTGATTATTACATAATTTAACATATAATATTAGCACTAAGTATATTATAATATGTCTTAAGTGTTGCTACATCTATATCTTGTAATAGTCAAAAGTCAACTAAGCACATACTGCTTAAAAAGTAAAAAAAAAAATATGACTTTATGAAAGCTTTTCCCTATACCAGTGGTCTTCAACCTTTTCACACCTGCGGACCGGTAAAAATAAGGATAAGGTTTCGCGGACTGGCAAAAATAAGGATAAGTTTTCATGGACCAGCAGAAGTCTATAGATAAATTTTCTTAAAAGTTATATATATATATATGGAGTTCGTATAATAAAAAACTTTTTTTTTTTTAATTTTTTTAGAAAAGTAATAAAAAATTTAATTCTATCCCCCTCCTCCTCATAAACATCTGTGATAACTAGAAAAACAAATTAATTTATGTATGACTGATTAGATTTTGTTCTGTTTCTTTTTTTTTAATCAGGTAAAAGTGCGATGAAAAAAATAAATAAAAATTGTTTATATTAATTAAAAGTTTAAAGTCTTATTATTTTGTTATTAAAACTTTCTTGCCAGTCTATCGCGGACCAGCAAAAAACTTCTACGGCCGGTACCGGGCTGCGGACTGGTGGTTGAAGACCACTGCTCTATATGGTCTTTGTATATTTATGATTACATTAGTCTGAATTAAAGCTTATACTTTTATAATTAGTTTAAGTAAATTATAATATTTCATACTGTCTGTTGTAACTTAAGTGTTGAAAAATACTTTTAATAATAGTTCGTAAAATATGGCTTATAGTAAAGTTTTAATTAGGGATTTTCTTAAGCATGGATCACGGCCTCAATATTAAACTACACTCCAATGTAAAGCAATATGAAATGAACTGCTCAGCTCCTAGAATTAGAACAATGCTTAATTAATTGTTTGACCTAGGGAAATTATGACCTTTACATTATTACAATATATTTATTGAAAAACACGTCTTTATTCTCTTCAAGACATCTTGTGGATACAAATATTATGTGCATTATATCACAATTTTATACATAAATAAGTGAAATAAAAAAAGTTTTTCTCTTTTTTTTTATTTACATTTTGTTAAAATAGAAAAAAAAATTCACTGCCGATTTTTAATTATAGCTCAATAATTTCTAAAATATTATTAACTTCAAAATGTTAATATTATATTCAAATCCACCATCATATTTTATATAAAAGTGAACAAGTTGTTTTATTCAAACAAGATTCATTTTATCACATGATATTCATCTCTATACTAGCACATAATTGTTGTAAAAAAAGGCAAAATTCTCCATACAGTAGTGCCACCCTGTGCCAAACAGAGTAATCAATGGATGCCAGATAGGGATTTTATGTACAAGTCTTCTGGCATCCATTGATTACTCTGTTTGGCACAGGGTGGCACTACTGTATGGAGAGTTTTGCCTTAAGATTCATTTTAGTTTATTTAAAAAAAACTACGAGCAATTCAAATTCTTTCATGTATCAAAGGCAATTTTTCCTCTTCGTTTACAATGTAATTTATCATTCAGTTTCTTATATATTATAAAATAAATATGTAATAATCTTTAATAATATGCATACATTAATTTTTCTCTTAACATTTAGGCAGTTTACATTTTTACTTATCAAGTGACATGCACCTACAGGCAAACACTCAAATGGCAATTTCTATATTTATTAGTCAATTTATATAAGTTTTTATGAAGCAATTTTTCTATACAGCTTTATTCTCTATTTAAAATATAAAATTGAGCAAAATTTATTGTACCAAGTATACTTTCAATGCTCCTATGTCATATTCATGAATATGATATGAAAGCCTTTAAAGTATACTTGTTATGATAAATCTTTCTACATTTTATATTTAAACTCCGTTTTAGTATTTTTTACATTAATATTTAGAATGGCAGAGTTTCAAAATGTAATTAAATATATCTATTAAATATATTAACTAATTAATATATATATAATTAAAATAAACACAATTACTTCTCTACATAACAACTTTATTATTTCAACCAAAAACCACTGGTTTTCATCAGAACTTACAGCAAAATGATTTCCTCCAAAACATTAAAAATCATTTGCTTATCTGATACACAATAAATTTCTATAGATTAAAATCTTTAAGATTTGGCCAGGCAATGAAGCGGAACTTCCTACTTTCTTTGAGTACATAATTTTAATAAAATAAATTTACAATGAATTTTTAATTATAAATTTTATTAAACGCACATTATTATATTAAGTAATATTTACTAAGGCTATAACCTTAGGAATAAGCGTCTGAAATAGTAGCCCATTTTCTTGATGTTCAAATTATTTACAGTAATAAAATCTTTAAAATTAATTTATATATAACAAGCTAATTAACAGTTAAAGGTTAACCCCTATTGTCAATTTTTAACAATTAAACAAATTTGTAGGGGCAAAAACTTCTTGAAAATAGTTTTATATAAATTTGTAAATATAAAATACCTTAAACATTATTGGATAGGAGAGTAATACAATCTTCAGAAACTGACAAAGGAATTTCTTTTAAGAAAAGGGCCATTTGGAAGATCCATCATCAGTTCTTATTTTTTTTCCATATGGCAAAGCATCGGCCGGGAAGTGAACCCGTGACAACTGTCTGCAAGAAACTGCTTGCTTGCAAGGCAGCTGTGCTAACCTCTTGGCTACCAACGCTTAATGATAATTTATCTAATATTAACTAAATACTGAAATGACTATAACAAATTAAATTGCACAGATTACATATCTATTTTTCCAAACCCATTTAGTTATATATTGAAGACACAAAACATAAGGATAGATTTATAAAAACAGACTTTGTTGCTAATTTTGCGTCAGAAAAAGAATGTTTTTTGTATGGACATAAAGATGTCTTAAATGCGAACAGTTACAAAAATGGTTCAGTGTAATACTATTAAGGAATTTAAATAATATATCCCCAACTATATCAATTGTTTAAACTTAATATATTTAATAGAATGTATCAGATACTTGAATCGACACACAGGTGAGTCAGCAAACAGTCTACATGTTAGAATAACGAACTATAGATTTGACATTTTATATAAATATGAACAGACCAGTTCTAAACACTTCAATTTACCATATCATTCAATGGATGATTTAAGAGTGGTCATATTCCTCCAGAAGAGAGAAAAAAAATTTATTTATAAATTTAAAATTTTACATACTCATGGTATGAATAACATAGGCACTATTATATCATTGAATTAGCTAGTTTCCCAATATTCTATTTTCCTTCTATTATTTTTATTTAATGTTACCCAATAAAATATATATATATAGTTTATATATATTTGAAATTTAATTTGAATATACAATCTTTTGCAGACATGTTTTTGCATAGATATATATTACAAAGAAATCAAGTCATGTCACATGACCAAATTTAGCAAGCTTGTATTACAATCTAATGCTTGAATATCCTAGCATTTCACTGAGGAAGCCAGTAGCAGAAACCGGTCTGGGGTTGGGAATATTCTGCAAAGCTTGTCAAGAGCTCTATATATAACATATATTTAAATTAGCAAAGTAGTACTTTTGTCAAGTTTCGTAAAAATATAGTAAAGTATTTGTCTTTTTCTAAAAAAAAAAAATAATTATAACATATTTATCACAACAGATCACCAATCAATTGACTGAATTTTTTTTTTAAAAAAAAGCTTTATAACCTATAGGAATTTATTGCATTATCAGATAAGCAAATGATTTTTAACATTAGTTTTAGAGGATGTCATTTTGTTGTAATTTCTGATGAAAATCAGTCTTCTGGTTGAAACATTAAGGCAGCTATTACATTTAGATATTTCTTAGAATTTGACAATATCCTGGGTCTACATCTTGATGATCAAGTGTTATTAACACTGCAGAAATATTTATAGAATCAAATACTTTATCATAATCTAGGAAGCCAAAAAATGACAACTAATATCTTTCAATATTTGGATATGATACAACGTACAAAAATCACTTAAATCTAGCTTCTTTTGGCGCATTAAATATCAATGTGCTCTCTAGAGGTTAATGTAATTCTCTTGGTAAAGATTTTGTATAGGACTAACGGAAAACCCATAGACCTATAAATTCTAATACCTTCCTTGGTATTTCTTTACATTTAACCATATGATACATAATTTTACCAATGATTTTCCTATTTGTTTCTCTTAAGATATCAACCTTTCCATAAATTCCTGGAAATTTTCCTTCTTTATAGATTTAATTGCGTGCCTCATCTCTTCATTTAAAACACTTGATAATTCAGATGTACTTACTATAATGATTTTTTCTTGTTCTGTATTATAATTGTAGAGCCCTTCCATGCATTTCATATCAACCCTCTTCTTTATAATAGTTCCATCTCTTCTTATTGGTGAAATAACTTTTTTTCCAATATTAAGACATTATAATATTGAAACTTCTTTTTTGCTTTATCTTGTCAATTCGCAATTGTCATTTCTTTTTTATATTATTTTACAGAATCTTTTCAATATTTTCTTTAATCATTATATATATATATATGATTCAGTTGAAAATTTGTGGTCAACTGCTTTTTTGTACCAGCTTATATCATCAGGATGGTCTCTGCAAGTTCAATCCATCTCCAACCTCTAGTCTCACTTTTCCACATCATTACTGTAATCTTCCTTATTTCATTCATCTATCTCACATGGTGTTTCTATCTGGATTTTTTACAATCTCTTTGAATCCATTTTATAATTTCAACTGTCCATCTATTATTATCTCTTCTAGCAATATGTCCAGTTGAACTCCAGTCTCTTCTTTCAATATCAGAAACAGTTTTCTTATCCACGTATTTTGATCTCTTCTTGTCAATCCTAATATGCATTCGGTCTGCAACTCTATATATAGTTAAAATTTGTTTGTTTTTTTTTCTAAATAAAATAACCAGAGAACACTAATAAAATTGTTCTTTTAAAAAATAATTGCAATTCCATGAAATAAATTATTTAAATTCAATAGTTATTAATAATGTGTGCAATAAGATTAAAAATATGCATCATGTTTTGAAAAATATCTCAAATATCTAAAATCTACTAAAGAATCCCATCACACTAGTTTGACAATCTTGGATTTATGTAGTTGATATACCAGAAAGTAAATGTTACAAGTGATGTGTAGTTTACCATAGTTACAGAGGGCAGTGGCAGGATCAGTTCATTGAACAGTTGCCAAATGTTGCATCAATTGTGGATCATGTCATCTTAGTGCTCAAAACAAACACCTTCCCAAGCAAGTATTTTTTATTCATAGTACATTGATAGGCTTTACTTAAAATTGTCCAGCAATTTAAAAATACATGGTGCCCAGTGCCATCAAATTAAATCTAATTAGTAATCAAAGCTACCTATAATTATAAACTTATTTGCATTTACTTGACCAATGCAAACTATTTTGGAATACACCCCCCTCCCCCCAGTTACGATAACCAATTTCTGATATTAGAACTTTCATTATCTAGCTCCGTGAACTGATTCTAAGCTTGTTTGTAAAAACAAATCTCAAGATATTCCAAGCATCATTATGTATTTAGTTCTGTCATACAAATCCATTAGTTTTTGGATGAAGCCCTTCCAAATGTCATTGACCTGTTGTATCTCTTATTTCTAGTATACGATTACCTAGTAGCCTAATGGCAGTGTTAAATGTTTTTAACCATATCCATAATCTAAGGTTGGAGTCAGTCAGGTGATTTTCATATTCTGACTAAATATTTTTTTCATTCAGGTGGCTATCTCTAACTAGTTATTAGTCCATAAACAGTAAAGTACATTTTATTAAATAGACGATTCAGGTGTTTAATCTTGATGGCAAATAATTGACAATTTCGTGAATGTAAAAAAAAAACTATGATTGTAAATATCAAACTTTCTCATCTAGCAAATGTAATATATTCTCAAACACTAGATATAAAAGGCAAATTTCATTAATCTAATATAAAGTGCTAAATGCTTTTAGAAAAAATCAAACTATTTAAACTTTTCAAATACGTTCAATTGTTAATAATTGCACATAGGTTCCTATATACAGTAACAGTTTGAGTGGTAATATTCTCCTTTTTTCATATGTTGCTTCCTGACCAGTAACAATACTAGCATTGGAATTGAATCTGAAACTTTTAGATTCATAAATATGGAATATGTGATATTCTAGCCAAATAGATTATTCTGTCAAAGGTCAATAACTAAAATTTTTACATATTTATTTATCTACAAGGGTCCTCCCAATTTCTCCACTTTTTCCTTAAGGATGACTAGTTTCCAAAGTATGGATTATCACACTAGACTGAAGTATAGAGTTGAATGTATGAAAAACATTTAACAATATTAGACGATGGAGAGTCCAAAATATAATTCAGTAAATTATCATCACAACCTGAAGTAGACATCAGTTTCTTCAATGAGTTAATGGAAGAATGAAGCAGAATGGCAAAAAAGTATTGTCATTTTAGTCAGCAAACAATTTTCACAAATAGAATTTGGTGAACTATAACACATCACTTACTACACTGCATATTCTTGAGGGTACAGCCTTAGTAAATATTACTTATGTAATCAATGTGTATTTAAATAAATTTATAATTACACTGATTTTGGTAAAAAAAAAAATGACAAGGTTTATTTGGGGAGTTCACAAGAAGTTTGAGATCCAGAAATGGCAGTTAAGTGTTTGATCCCTAGTCTGCCATTGCACTAATTCACACCAGGGGACTTTACTGACTTTAAAAACTTGCAATGCAACCATAAATTCTACTCAGTATTACAAATAGTGCTATTTCCTGATGTTCAGAGTGGCTTAAAAACTGAAGGCATTTGCAAAGTTTATCAAAAATAAGTAAAGCATCAAGATTAAAAAAAGAAACTACTGCAGTTTATAATGTATTCAAGCACATTATAAAAAAGAATGAGTAAATAACCCCTTCCTTACTAGTCACATTGATAGTCCTTCACAAAAACTGTGATACATCATATTTGACATTAGGTGACATGATCGCTTCTTTTCTACATTTTAAAGCATTGTTAAATTGTAGTGAGACAGACTGTGATTCTATGAAGCTTCCATTTATAATGTATTAATTTAAAAAAAAACTCAAGAAATGTCAGCGTATACAGACCTTTGTGACCGACTTGTTCTGAGAAAGCTATTAAGGTTGTGATTGGCTGCTTTAAATTCTTTTCCTCTGTGGCACATGATTTTCAGTAATTGTTAATGATTATGATGCAATATTTTTATAACATTATTAAATCAAAAACGTTACTAGGAGGGGTTTATCTTGAAAAATACTTTATTTTTAAAAAGATGGCTCTTAGAAAGTACATTATGAGAATTAGAAATTAGCAGGAGTTATTACAGGCTAAAAAGATCATAACTGTAAAGGGAAATATTTTAATAATTTATTCACTTTTATAATTTTTTTCCCATAACTTTCTTAATATATCATTTTTTACTAGCATAAAATTATAATATCTAATTCTTCCTTCTTTTTAAATAAGTATTGTGAGCCAATAATGATGTGTTACTTTGTTATCAATAACCCTTTCAATTAGATACTTATTTTCATAATTTTAAAATAATTTAACATATATTTAATTTAATTATTAGAAGGCTTAAACATTTAGAATGTGGTATATGTTTTATAATATATATGACTTACATGCACAAAAACGATCAAACAAGGCTTCATAGTAAAAATATTAATCACGTATTTGCAAAAATTTGCTGGGCACAGCTGACACTGACGTGGTTAAGTCACTCATGGATATCTGTAGCACTCATTTTATAATAAAAACTGGAATATATATATATAAATTAATAATTAAAAAATTTCTCTAGATAACAATATTGTACAGAAAACAACATAATACCAAAGGTTAGTTTCCTTTGTTTTCACATCACATTTGTTAGAGATCATCTTTTATTCAAATCATATTTTCCATACTTTGTTTATATTTAGAATTGCAGAGTGAAATGTTTAATTTTTGATGTGATTGGCTAAAAAAAACACCTCTATAATGATTGCAGTATATTGTAATGGTCAAAACATGTCTATCTTGCCAACACCCTGCAGAGTTTAAACCCGGGACATAGAACTCAACACTAGGATGGTTACCTCCCAGAAATCCCAAGTTCAAATCCAAAGTCCAAACTCTACAATACCCTCTACATGATAACACATTTGATGCTACTAATAGTATAATTTCATGCCAGTGATCAGGGAGAAAACAAGACTCTAAATCTAAAATAGCCCTAGGTTCATTTAACAATAACTTATAGATGTGCCCGAGATAAACCCACTATGGTATGTTACTTAAATTGCACCCCGAATAAAGAGAAAAGAAATAAATTTACAAATATTTTAATAATTAGATATAAAAAATAGTTTAGCTATATAAATTGGATAGCTATATACAATAAACAACAAGATGGCTGATACCTCGTACTTGGGTTCGTTTAGATAACGTGTCTAAAATACAGTGACACGGTAGGCATATGCTAATCATGTAAAGTCTAACAGAATTTGAATATTCTATAAATATCTATAATTGGAATCCTAAATGGTGACCAAGAGTCGCTCGTGAAGTGATTAACAAAATTATAAGATATATACTGAACGGACATAAAAAATTCATTTAATAGAATTCTTTTAAATAATTAATAAGGTAAATGTACGGTGGTGCCAGCGATATAATGCCGAGGAAGGGGTGCAGTTTATGAGTATGCAACTTTATAAAATATGAAAAGGTCTTGGCTTTGGATAGGCATTTCACCTTTTATTTGGGACATCTCTATCCCACTCACAGCTGAAGCCTGGACTGCACCCAGGAGCTTCATAACTGAGGACGTACGCGAAATAATTCCCATGTGCCATGATAGCACTGTACTGGGAACCACGGAGTAAAATAAAGAGAACGGATTTAACCAATGACGACCTTTGCCAATGGCAAGATTCCAGCACCCAAGCATATTTACTAGCAACACAGTTAAATTTTAAAATACTTAGTAAAACAAGGGGCAATTTATTAAAAAAAAGAAATAGCTCGCTCTCAAATTTCATATTTTTAATGTCGAGTAGACGACTCTCAAGAAAAACTTAAGAGAAATAAATATTTATTCTAACAGTCATTATACGCAAGAAATACTTTAAAACATGAGATGGGAGGGGGAAATGCGTGTTTGCAGTTTAAACAAACTAAGATGGCAACCATGCATTATTTAACTGGTAAAGGTTTACTTTAGCGACCAAAGCATATTCGCCATCTAGTTTTTTAAATTAGAACTAAAATATTCTAAAATCTTACATATCTGCTCCTATATTACAATTACAGTAAATATTTATAATTAAAACGTAAAAGATATTAAAAAAAGCATTTACATTTTTAAGTATAATTATGCCCTATGCATACTAGGAAGTTGGAGAAAAAGGAGGCAGTGCTCTATCTACTGCGGAAGGCAAATCCACATATTCGCAATATTCTGGGTATGTCTTGGTCTTCACGAAGTTGTCCTGGTGGACGACAACTGAATGCATATATACCCCATTGCTGAGTCTGTTGATATTATTGTACGCTGCCCAGCCATCTGAAATTATGTGAGTACCTGGTAAAATGTACGGCCTCCAATGTGCCAGCCCTTCTATCCGCAACTCCTGTCAAGAAGCACCTCCTTGACACTTTCAATACTGCCAAAGACCCAATTCCCTCTACGTAGTCCCCCTGTGGTATTTTCTGTGAAAATGTTTCGTCGATTTAGATGACTAATGGCTCCCAATTGTTATCCATTCCACCGAGAACCATCGGATTTGTCTAAATATTTGGCACTCTTCACGACAAAAACTTGCCCAGTCAATGACTATTTTCTTGCTTATGCCAGTGTTTTGTTTTTTTTTATAAGTGCTATAAATCTATATAGTTTAAATTGTTAAGTTATAAATCTAGATAGTTTAAATTCTTAAGTTTCAAATAATTTAAACCATTTATTTTAATTAATCTAGTGTAATTATTTCAATTTCTTTAAAATGGTAAATAATTTTTTTATTATCTTTTACATTTTAATAAATTTTAATGTAATTGTAATATTCCTAAGATTTTCGTATAATAATTTACTTCTAATTTTGAAAACTAGAGGGCGAACATGATTTTTATGTTGTGGTCACTAAAGTAAACCTTTACCATTTAACTTCCCTACATAACTCGTATTTGCCTAAAGAAATTAATTAGATATTTCATTACAATACATTTAAATAAGATATATATAGAAAATCAACCCAAGCACAAGTTCAGCATGCATTAGAAAAACAACACTTGAATAAATACATTTAAGGAATATACAAAATTTATTAGCTTATATAGCCTGAAGGTTTCAGAGATCTCGGGTTGATTTTAATTACCTCCTTTAGATCCGTCCGCATTTCCAAATTGGTAACAAAGTTCTTAAGCAGATTGTTTCTCCTTGGTTCATTGTTCCACAGCAGCAGTTAGATTTCAGGAGTAGCATTTCTTTGGGCTGGTTCAGTTGGGCTTGATGGTACGGTGACAGGACATCGGATGGTGAATAATGGACGGCCAAGGCATTGGACTCCTGAGGGAAAACAGCCTACTGCCCCTTTACCCCATCATTCTAGGGTTAAATGATTTTAAAACTTGTTCTAAACTAACCAACACGCCGGTCAGTCCGATAACGCAAATAAAAGCTAATAGAAAATCAATTTCAAAATTCCAGAAAATATAACTTCTGTTATCACAATATCAGGCAGATTAATTCATCTCTCTCTCTAAATAAAAATCTTATGATAATCAATCAACCTTATTTATAAGCTCTCTGATTACAATTAATCCTGCGGTGGTAAAATCGATTCGTTAAGTTGATAAATTTGAAAACACGAACTGCATTTTCTAATTAATTCTGCTCGTAAGCAGTTTTTAATCTCATCAAATCTACTAGTAAAACTGGCGCCAATATAGTTAAAATTAGCCACTATTGTTCTTTCCCTACCCTCACTGATTTAAATAAAAAAATGGCATGTTTTTGAAAAACTAAATAACATTTTATATTTATAAAACTCTCTTTTGAATTTAATTTCCAGAATATATTTATCAGTGATATTATTTTATTAAATGCAAATAATTATAGCGAAATAACATCACAAAATCAACAGATTCAAAACAAATTTTAAATAAATATTTTCATAAATTTTAAATATTATCGCAGTGTGTAGATGAGAAATATGCGATATACTTTATTGTACAAGCATATATACGTAATATATACTTGATGGTTTGAAAATAAAACCGTTTTAAGACAATTTTTATTATTATAAAACCCCGGGCACCCCATTAGACATATAAATTTAGGCGGGATTTCGGTAAATATACCCAGTACACACACAATACAATAAAATTAGGGTTTTAAATAAGGCATGAGAGTAGGAAACAGGAAGGCAAGGTGAAACTAAGATTGGTAAGGCATATCTTACTGTTTCAATATATATATATTTAATAATAATAAATGTAATTTTAAAATAAATTCACTGCTTTATGTATTCTTTACAAAAATTCATTTTGGTGTTGGAAAATGGAATTCCAACAAATTTTATATCATTCCAAATACATTTTTCATTACCACAAGCTAAAGTTCTAAATAAAAGTATTCTAGTTTATTACTTTTTACGGTATTTAAAAAGTTATTCTTTTCCAGAATTGTTTTCATTTTTAAAGTTACATTTCTAAGAAGTAATTTTAAAAGTTAGAAAACAAAGTATAAAGGTTTGTTTATCAAAATAAAAAGTTGTAAATGTAAACCAAATGGGCACTAACAGCAGTCCAAAAAAAATATACATTGCAAAAGAGCTAAAAAAAATCAAAATATCAAGGCACCTACATTATTAGTACAAAATAATGCAAAGAAAGATTTAAATTAACAGACATAAAAATAAGCGATTGTAGATGTAATCAATTTCTGTGCTAGTAATAGTTTTTATGGCATGGTAGCTGGAGCGCACTAAAATCAAAACACTGCTTTGGCAAGCAATCAATTAATGAAAGTGTTTAACAATATTCAATGATTTTGGGGAGGACCTTTCTCTGTGATGAAATTATATATGTAATATGAAGCATTCTTCCAGAGGGGAAATAAAATACTAAACAATCAAGTATTGCCACTCTCAAGTACTTACAATAATAGAATAGTTTTCAAATTTTATCCCTTTAATCATCAAGATGCAAAGACAATTAATAATGGCAACATATCACATTTGCTTTTCTTTTGAAAGTCACTCTATTTACATTCATCTAATAGTCTAATTAACTTATTTTTCCTTGTAGTTAGAAATAGTTTAAATTCCTCATAGCGGACCATTAGATAGGCAGTTGAGTCGGCTATTGGTCAGCTACTTGAAAGAAGTTCCAAATGTTTTGTGATATATATGTTGCATTCAATATTTTTTTTAAATGTTTCTTACTATTAATTTTCAAACATGCTGATTTTAACATGTGTTCAACATTACCTAATATATGAAGTAAATTACCTTGCAGACTGTTCTGGGTGAGAATTAATTAAGTGCCTTCCAAAGTTAAATACACATTAAAAGCACTATCAATTAACTAGTAATTCATAATTTCATTGTAGACTTACATTGACCCTCAAAAGATGGAGCCACATATTAGAAAATCACATGAGCAGTATCAAAAAAAAAAAAAAAAATTTTGTCAGCAAGTAGTGAAAAGCTAGCAGCTGTCAGCTTTTTTAATGCAATTTGATAAAAACAGGCTAGCCCATTTTTTTTAAAACTTCATATATAATTAGTATTAGTTACAATGAACTCTCAATTCATCACTTTAAACAGGCTAGAGAAAGTAAACAATACACATATATAAATAGGCAATCTTTTTTTTTTCTTAACTGGAAACCAATTCTGTGATCTTTAGTTTCTATTTCTACCACAAGCTTTGTACTAAACTGCAAAGTAAAATGGTTACTTATTTATTAGAAATATCGTAAAATTTTTAAAATGAAAAGCACGTTTACGATAATCCACAAAAGTAGTGGAGCTATGAACTATATCAATATATATATATATACTATTTCAATTGTGTAATTTTAAAAAAAGATACAAATAAAATATAAAAATTTGTAATTTTATAAATTTTAATATGGCAGTAGTCATTCTCGTCTCTGAGTACCCTTACTAAATTCATGTTACAATTTAGACATATATAATCATATTATGAATAATTATTATTTAGGTTAGGTTAAAAGCATAATTTTATTTTCACTTTGTTGTCTGAAAATTCAATATGATACTGTTTCATGAAAGTTTTTATGCGTAAAGCTAAAAGCTTTATGAAATTTTAAAAATTCAGTTGCTTTTTTTTTTTTTAAGCAATGAACCAAAAGTTACAGGAAAAAGTTAATTATATGTTCTTGTATTGCATCAGAAAACTTAAGTTTGTATGAAGTTTTCTGAGAAACCAAAATGGCTTACTGCAAATAGAAGAGCTGTATAAATTTCCAATATTGGTATGGATTTAAAAGCATCAAAACAGGAGCAGCGGTATTTGTCGATAACAAGACATTGTTTCCATAGGGAAGTTATTGAAAATAAAAAATATCCAGCGCAAATGTTCAATTGCAATAAAAAAATATAATTGGAATATATCAACGCTTTCACGTGAAAAAAATCAACCGACTGACATGGTTTATTTTAAATATATATGTATAAAACAAAAAGTTTAATTTTTGAAAATACGTGAATACACACAGTAAATGTTTAATGTTACTTCGATTAATAACTCCATTTTTTTGTATTTATACAATAATCTTAATTTGTGTATGCATAATACAAAGGTTTATTATATGCGTGTGTGCATGCATGCTGAGATGTGCTGCATACTTATGATACAGTAAACAATATGTAATATAAAGTTTATCAGCAAGATTTGAGCTACTATTTGCACTATATGAAGCAAGCAAAGAGGACATGGAACCAAACAATATGAATTCTCTGGACTACACATTATATTATGGACAATTTTAAAATAGAAAGGATTAACAAAATACAAGTTAAGAAATAAATAGCAACAGCTTTTCAAGAAAATTTTAAATAGCACGTAACGACATTCATTTGTAAATAATTCTAATTTTATTTTTCCACTCAAAAATCTAAAATATTGGTGATTCTGCCATAAAATATCCAAATTTTAATTTGTTTGATATTAGGTTCAATTTTGTTTATTTTAAATGAATATTTTACACAAACTTGCTGTGAATAGTTTCAAAATAAATGTTGAATGGCAAATATATTAATCCCTTTTCATAAAACGGATCCTTTTCGGCATATTTATTTTCAAATGTGCTCAAAACATGCATTACTTCAAAAGGGCAGTTTGAATGGGTTTTTGGAAAATTAGATCTAAATAAATGAATTATGATGAAAAAGTCTGCAAGAGTTTACCCTTTGGGTAACAAGCTACAGGTTTCACATTAACAAGCAATTTATTAACATAACCACATCAATAAATATATTTTGTAAAGATTTAGGGAGAATAATTTTTCAGTGCATTTTTTCTTGGAGAAACATTTTTGCTGCAGACTAATTATAGCTGATAACAGAACAACCATAAATTAAAAATTATTATATTGTTCTAGAATCCAAACCTTATTACCATTGCAAAGAAGCCACAAGATTGTTCTGTTAGTCATACATACAATCATAAAACTCATTTATATTAATACATTATTGTAAAATCTTTCCTTAGCAGAATTTTATGATTGTAAGAATAATAAATATAATTTATTAGTAATGGTGTGCTTACTGGAGTTGGTTTGTGATGTTATTTAAAGTTACTTATATTAAGTATTTTACCTCACAGTAGAATTGAATAGTTGGGCAAAATGATATGAGAAGAAAGTAATTAACATTCGATCATTAGTGCTAACTTACCTTTATCCGTTAAGACTCATTATAGAATATCTTAACCTAAAGTCATTAAAATAACTTTTAAGGAGACAAGGACTTAAAAACATTAAATTTTCCTCATAAAGCAGATCTCAAGCGATGACAAATTACTTATCCTAATTGTGTTATCGCTTGAGTAAAATATTCTAACAAAGAAATTAACATCGATTTTCAAATAGAGCAGAAATATTTGAATATGAAATTGATAAGTGTAATTTAGTAAAATAAGACAGTAGACATAACTATGCAAAAAAATTTATTCGCTAATTCTTTTTCCCTGTCCAATCAGTGGCTCACATCTCGTAGGATGAAATACAATATTTACAATACTGCTCAACGGGAAGCCAAGCAGAAAGAGGTGAGAATTTTTTTTCGACATTTAAATTTTTTCATTCACGCATCCTGTCAATCCTACATAAATACACAAATCTAACAAAAGTAATATGAGCTTAGAGAAAAATATAAATAAAGGTATCATATATAAATTAAAAAAAAAAAAAGAGGAGGAACATAAAGCATTAAAAAAAAAAGTACACTTTTGTAATATCAATCAAACAAGCAATAACAAAGCCTAAATTATTTTTTACAATTAAAAAAAATCATTTAAACTTATGGATAGGGTGTAAATTGAAGGAAACATTTTTTAAACAAGTAACTATCAAGATCTTTTTCGATTCAATTAATGGCATGGTGCACATATGAATCTAAAACATTTTTTTAATTACATACAGAGTCTTTCCACATGCATACAAGTAAAAATACAACAGAAATGACACCCCACACACACATACTCTCTATCTCAAACTACTTTTTATTTATCATACTTGGATTTTATTTATTTTTGATACAAAAATGATCACATTTATTTTACTTAAAATCAAACTCATCTCTAATTTATATTTAAAATTCTTCATACACTTCAATTACCTTACAAAAAAAAAAAAAAAAACTGATAATTAAAAATTACAATTTATTGCTGCAAAACAAATTGTCATATGAGTTATCCCCTAAACAAATAATAAAATTTTAAAAAAAGTTCTTTAAATAAGATTAAATAGAGCAACAAAAAAAAAAACAGTGAAATAAATTTCAGCTGATTTGAACCAACTATAAAATATTAAACGTAAACAAGGATGTCAACTTTTAGGATTATGCGATATCAAATTTCAAAAAATTTCATTCAAAGTTCAGGAAAAGAAGAGAAGAAAAATCAAATGTAAAGTCTGTAGAGGCAATGACACTCTTTGTTTACAATTTATTAGTTTTTAGTTAGTTTGGAGTGCAAAAGATTATTTGGTCTGGTATCACATGAGAAAAGCTAAGGAGGAATTCGAGTTTATCATCACTTTTTGGGAGGAGAGTTCTGGCTTGGAGGCGAATCTGTGCTATTGTTTTGTATAACAGATGCTGTGGTGGATTGATGCATACTGGAATAATGGTTGTGGTTATAGTGTCGGAAAAATGACTTTCCAAATTCATAGCTGCTAATCATAATGGCACATGCTGGTGCTATTTTGATGATTCGAGGAGTAAGACCTTAAATTAAAAATATATACATTTATATAAATAACGAAAATATGCATAGGGTGCTATACAAGCTCATTACATATGAGCGAGTAGATACAAATTTAAATTCTTCCAAAAGGATTAATAACACATTACAAAAAATCAATAATACAAAAGAATTAAAACACTGCATACAGTCATGTAATCGACATTCAAAAATAATAACTGATGCTACATAACTGCGATGTTTTGCTTTTTCAGCTATAATTCTAAAAAACCTTTGCCAACTACCCAACAAAACAATATTACAACTAGTACCATGCATCACACTGATAAGGTTCTCAAAAGTATCCTTTATAACTTCAAAATTAAGAGACTATCATTAAAGGACTGATGGTATACAAATAAAATTTTAAAAAAATTAAAAGATTGTCACTTTAAAAAAAAAGACAATTTTATGGTAGTGACAAACAGAATATGACATTTCTATTTTATTTAAAAATTGTAACAAAGATTTATTAAATACGACTTGATTTTAAAGATAAATGTTATATAATTCGGTATTGTTAGATAAAAAATGGAATGAATTTTTGCATTAAATATAAAAAAAAAATGATTTAAGAATAAATGACGTATATTTATATGCATTAGATCAGTGGTCTTCAACCTTTTCACATCTGCGGACCGGTAGAAATAAGGATAAGGTTCCGTGGACCAACAAAAATAAGGATAAGATTTCGCAGACCGGCGGAAGTCTATAGATAAATTTTCTTAAAGATAAGTATAATTGTTATAACTGATCAAAACAACAATGTTAAATATATAAGATAAAGTGTTATATATATATATGAAGTTTATATAATAAAAAACTTTTTTTAAATTTTTTTTAGAAAAGTAATAAAAAATTTAATTCTACCCCCCCCCCCCCCAATAAACATATGTGATAACTAGAAAAACAAATTAATTTATGAATGATTGATTAGATTTTGTTTTCGTTCTGTTTTCCTTTTTTTCTAATTGAGTAAAAATGAGATGAAAAAATAAATAAAAATTGGCTATATTAATTAAAAGTTTAAACTCTTATTATTTATTATTACAAACTTTTTACTGCCCGTCTAGCACGCGGACCTGCAGAAAAGTTCCGCGGCCCGGCACCAGGCCGCGGACCAAGGATTGAAGAACACTGCACTGGATAAATATTATTAGTTTATTGTCACATACGAATATCGCAAATATATTTAGCACCATGGGTCTATGTTTAATGATCTACAATAAAAAATAAAATCCTCCTTCAAAATTCACAAAATAATAATAAAAATTAACATTCAATTTTTTTTTTTCTTTTTGAGATTGAATTATTTAAACTACTGCCACTAATTCACTTATAAATTAAAAAAAAAAATATGTCAATAAAAATTCTCATTCGCAAACACCTTTAAGCATTCTTTTAATAGCATACATTTTCTTATAGAACATTGATTAATCAATATATGTATTTTCCTGTATTGTATAAATTGCAGAAGTGATCTTAACTGTTTCTTTCAACATCTAAAACAACATTCCCCAAATTATGTTTCATGGAAAATCAATAAATGTTCCATCAAAAGTTTTGAAAATTATTACAAGCCTCGTATGATTTTAAATGCTGAACAAATACATTGAAAAACGCTGAACACATGCTGCAGATTGTGATATCAATGGCTGTTGGCAATTTGTCAAAGCAAGCAGACATTTTGCTAGCTAAATAGATATTATTCATGATAATACACACTTCATCATATTTTCCTTAAATGTGTATGTTTATTATTACTATAAGTCTTTATTAGCACTTTTGACTGTTTTGTTACACCAGATTTTAATTGATTCTCATAGTTTTGCGACTTGACATTTTTTTGTTATTATTATAATTACTTTTTTTTTATAATTATAAAGTATTTATTATAATTACATTACAGCTTTCAATTATTTCACAAAGTTATTTATTTCGAAAATCTTATTGCTAAATATTTTATCAAACCATATTTATAATTACTTCTACATTATTGACACCTTTTAGTACTTTTCTTTCACATTTACTTTTGTGTGTTGCAGTTTTTGTTACATCATTTTTTTTCTTTCTATTACAGTTCTGATTAATATTAGAATTTAAATATTATTCAAAAATTATCCAAGGTTTCTTGGTTAAAGAGTGCAACATTAACCTTTTTATTATTTATTTTAAATAAAATAAAAACTTTTATCCCCCAACCCCCCAAACAAAAAACAAAAAAAAAATTTTATCATAAAAACATATTATCTTAAAATAATAAATTCAAATTAAAAAAAATTTATAAAAAATATTTTATAATTTTTAAAAAAAAAAAGAAATAAAAAATATATATAAATTAATTTTTTTTTAATTATTTAATTATTATAAAAAATAAAAAAAAAAAAAAAAAAAAAAAAAATAAATTTTTAATTTATAAAAAAATAAATATTTAATTTTTTTAAATTATATATAAAATATTTAAAATATAATATATATTATTAAAATAATTTAAAATTTATTTAAATATACTTTTATAAAATTTTAATTAATATTAAAAACTAAAAATATAAATTTTTTTCTTTTTTTTTTTTTTTTTTTTTTTTTTTTTTTTTTTTCTCTATACTATATAATTTTTTCTTAAAAGAGAAAACAACAAACAACCAAAAACAACTATCTTTTTTTTTTTTTTTTATATGTATATTTTTTTTTTTTTTTTTTAATTTTAAAAAAAATTAGAAGAGGGCCCCCTCCCACAAAATTTAAAAAACCCATCCAATACCTCACAAACAAATTTTTAAGAAAAAAAACGGGAAGGGTAAGGGAGGGGCGAGATGTCGATGAGGAGCCTCGTAAGAGGTGGGAAAAGGGTTAAAACAAGAAGGGACAAGTGTTTCTTCTTACACATCTATTAGACTGGAGAAGAAATTTTGCTTTCTTCAAATTCTAACATTAAAAAGCAAGTATCATCTAAGAACATATCAAAAAGAAAATATGAAAATTTTTCAAATTGGGGACTTTACATATATTAGCAATACATGCAGTGTATATTTTAAGTAATAAAATATAAGCAAAGAGTTCTTTGGCTCAGCTAAACTTCGAAGGCACTTAGAAACAACACACAGATTACAAATATGTTTCTTTTTTAAAGAAACAACTCGATTCACTACAAAAAGCTAAACTTCAAACGATTGTGATTGCTAAAATTGAAAATGAAAGTGGAAGGGTTACCATATTGCATTTAATTGGAGAGATGTGCATTAATAAAGGCTTGTGTGAAAGACATTGCACAATGTACACTAACAAAAAAGACTGCTAAAAAAAGATACATTACAATTATAAATAAAAACGTTTCATGCCATATCTAAGATCTAAGATCTTTTTCCAAAATAGAAAACAATCTAATTCACTGACTTAAGACTTCGTGGAGAATATGTATTGCAAATGTATGACATTGCAGATATGGTAAATATTTGATAGTAATATTGAATATTTGCGAATATCTGACAAAAAGCTACGAAGATAAAATGAAATGTATTACTAATCATCCTACAAAGCAGGTAATCAGTTGGGAGAAGTGTATTGACATTTGTACAGATGGTCTTCAAACAATGGTAGGAAAATGGAGTTATATTTAGTATTCTTCAAGCCGTTACAAAACTCACAAAAAGACATTGTGTTTAGCATTGGTAAGCACTAATAACAAAAAAAAAAAAAACACATAGACATATTTAAAAACTTTTCGTATGAAGTTTTAGAAATTATCAACCATGTAAAAATCTCAGCCACTTTAATCCAGATTAAAATTCTGTGCAATGAAATCGGTAGTGAACATTCTACACTTTTATTATCACTAAAGTGATAAGTCTCAAGACTGTTTGAACTTCATAATGAATTATTAGTTTTTTTCGCATTAAACAATTTAGGATAGTACTTTACTGAATTTTTAACAACTCATTCAAGGTTGATGAGACTTGCATATTTGGCAAATATTTTTACTAGGCGCAATGAAATTAATGCATCACTACAAGAAAATAATATTTTCAAGCATTGGTGGTCTAGCGGTTAGCATAGCTGCCTTCCAAGCAGTCAGCCCGGGTTCGCTTCCCGGTCAACGCTTTGACATATAAAAAGAATATTACACTTTTTAATGCAAAAGATAAACCTATGTCTTTTGATAGGAAGTTCAATTCCGGATTTCTACAGTTGAAAAGAATAACTTTATTTTCTCATGTAATATACTATAACGATCGAAAACAAGCCTTAAACGTATCCACACTACACCGGCGCCATCTAGGCATTTAAAGCTAGAAAAATTTATAGAGTAGGCAGATACGCGCTGTTAAGATTCCACTTTATTTAAATATTCAGATTGTTAGCCCAAGTCACTAGTACGAAATGAATAACCTAAGATTACCCTCCCTTAATATAACTTTACAAAACTATATAGCCATTCATGCCCGTCTTAAATTTAACATTTAAATACATTCGCACAGATTATTTTTATACAATTTATTTTATAATGTCGAGTATAGATCGGCTGCACAGATTCCACGGTCAAAAACATTCCAAATTAAACACAACCGATCAAAATACAAAGTCAATCGATAACGTCAATTGCTGAGGGAATACAGGAGACCCTTTGGTGTTCATCATAAGACACCGCAGTGATATCGTTGACTTATATATTCCAATCAACTGTGAAAACCACAACATAATCAACCGCTAACGAATCTATGCAACGTCTATACCCAACTTAAATGTAATGCATTTAATAACTTCTACAATAAATATTACTACAAATAAAAATAATAAAATGGAAATGATTTTAGCAAAACTTAACTATATAAATTTAAACAATCAAATATTAATTTGAAAATCAAATAAAAGTTCATTTTAAAATTTAAATTAGCTGAATCTTTAAAAAAAAACAATGACGAAAGTTCTTAATTACTTTTTTTTGTTGGTGTTAATTTGTAAAGTTCACAGCTCAGGGTAGAAGAGTCCAGGTTTCTGCTTTTAATTCCCGCGACGCCTCCATTGGAAGATAATGCTCTGGAGATGGCAATAGCTGGTTCAAGGTATCACAGTCTTTTCCTTTTTCTTTTTTAAATAGAGAGTGTGGTATGTGCGTCCTACCACAACTCTCAAACACACAACGCTGGAACTCCAGAAAAAACTGTATTTCCCTTTTTATATTATCCACACGGATTCAATCAACAAAACGTCACTAATCCATCACTTTCGTTAGGGTCCGAGCCAAGGCTTAGTGCTTCCATTGGTCAAGCTAATTTCTCTTTATTTTCTTATCTATCTTTCATCAGATCATTTTAATTATACAAGAGCCCAAGGCTAGCTTGCTTTTCAAACAATTTATAAACAATCATTTCCATTTACAGATTACAAGAATTAATTAATACCTGTTTTTATTTTTAAATCTTGTACTTTTTTTTTTTATAAAAAAGTACATTCAAATACTTATTTATTTGTTTTTTAAAAAAAAATATTTTTAAAGTTTGGCATCTGTGCGAATATAGATACGTTTAACAAACATTTTAATTTTAGCGTTTAGTTTTTTACTTTTATTTGCGAACTTTTAAGTTTTTATTTTAAATTAATGTAACGACATATTTATATATCGTTACAATACTTTAGATGATGAACTTTCCAAGGTAATTTTAAATACTATCAACCCTTTTGTATTTCTTTCCAAAATCTGGTGAGGTAAATTTCTGGGTTTAAAATCCGTTTATAGTGACTAAGGATTATGAAAATCTAATTAAATTAATTAGTAACTCTTGATTTAAAACAAAAATAAATACAATTAACTTCCATTAAGTGATTTCTGGACAAATTTAACAGGAGAATATCACAATATGTCAAAACTAGCTATTTGTATTTTGCTTTCATTCACAATGACATATTTATGTGAGGTATGGTTTTCATATGCTGCAACCAAATTAAAATACAGGTACAGACTTAACGCTGTAACAGAGACGAGAACTCAAGCTTTGTAATAATATTGTGCCTGATATTAAAAGAATTTCTAATTCGAAGTTTAATAATATAATGCTCATTAAGAATTTAATTTTATTACTTATATATATTGTTTTATATAATTAAAATTTGAAAATAAATGTTTGTTTTGTTTTCTTAACTCATATTTACCTGCATAATTTATTTATTAATATCTATCTACTCTAGTGTTCCATTCAAATTTGAGGTCTTGTCAAGTGTTCTGTTGTACGAAAAGTATGGGAAAAGCTGCAATAAAAATACATTGAAAGCAACCAATTTACAAACAAAGATTGGTAGTTAGTAATGTGTGGTGATAAAAGAAAGAACTATTAATACAGATGTCGATAACCAACATCTAAGTTACATTTTGGAAGTGAGGATATAAATTAATTTTAACACACATCAATCATTATTATAAGAAGAGAAAATAAGCTGTTCAACACAAGACACCATCATACTCATTTAACCTCTTTACTGACATATAATGCTTAACTTGTTTAAATACAACAATTAATAAAATATGAATAAGATTAATTACATCTTCTACATTTCAAATTGTTTATTCCTTGCTGAAATTGGCATGAAGAGTCCACATTATTTATTTTATTAATGCTCAAGTGATTATAGTCGTGTCTTCTTAAAATAAAATAATGGACTTTTATTTATATTTTTCTAAACTTCCACTACTTTTTAAAAAATCTCATTTTCTTCACTTCCCATTGTACTTCTAACTTAAAATACTTTTCCTTTAAAAAAATTATAAAAATTTACAAAAATCCCAGTATCATGTTTTCCAAATGTTGCTATTTGGTCTGTTGTTTAATTCAAAATTGAACTCTATTTTTCCTCTTAATTCTAAACTTTATAATTATTTCCTTACACTAGTATACTTTTTGTTGGTCAACATTGTGCCCCTGCTTGGAAAAAAAATTCACAAATTATACATGATACATTCAAGTCTATTGATTTGCAACAGCCTCGTGTTCTTTTGTATACAACACCACTAGACATAAAAAAGTTGCTTCACAGTAAAAATTTAAAAAACTGTCAAACAGATCGAACATATCTTTAACTCAAGATATAGTTTGACTACGTAAGACTAATCTCAAATCAATATGTCTGATGTTCAAGAATCTACAATCGATCAAATTCTTAAGACTCCAAACACAAACAAATTTCATTTCCAACACCTAACAATAAAGCCAATTGAATATACTTTTCTAGACACAACAGAAAATCCATCAATAGATTTAACCACCGATTTAAGTAAATGTCGGTAAATGCAAACTACGAACCAGATAATTAATGATCGCCAAATTTATGGTTTTAGCGATAGAATTGAAGGAGTTAATAAAGACACTGGTAAATCTATCTCCATATTGCAATCTGTTCCTTTATAATTTGTTAATAGTTAAGTTACCAAAATAGCCATACGTTAAATAAATTATAATTATCGTGACAGTTTTCTCAACATTTTATATGTTCTTACATTTACAAAGACTCCGAGCTGTTTTCCTTGGCGATTTGATTTTTGAAATGCATTGTGAATCTTAACAGGTGTTAATGTATAATTACTTTTTAATTTTAAAGTTATTTAAAACAAGTCTTTTAAGAAATTATTCATTACATGAAAACATAACCATCTTTAAAACTGGAGTGAACAATAACTATATCAAAAAATAAATGATGCAAACACAAGTTCTTAATTTTTACTCTTCTATATATTAAAACTATATGCTAAAATATGTACTGCCCATACATATTTTACTACTTTCTAATCACTTAATAGTAATAATTCTTTACTCTGAATAAATAAATTAACTATACTTTCTACACCATCATTATTTCAACTAAATTACCTGCATAGAGGCCAAAAACTCCACGTTCTTTATAAAGTTTCTTGAGCATAGTAGAAGTACTGGACGCTTTCCATGTTTCACCTATAACAAACAGATTTATATGCACATTTAAAATGTTTTGTGTAATTTTTAGATGAGTGTAAGCATATAAAATATAATTTTACAAGAAAAAAATGTTTATTGATTGAAAGGTAAAAAAAAAAAAAACTCTTACACAATATAGAGTAATAATGTAAAATATAATTATATTAGAATATCTATATATCTGTGGGTGTAGAATATATATATATGTCATTTTCGCTACAGGATATGATTTCACATTTAATTCAAATTTGTTGAAGCTCTCTTATTAGCATCATTGCAACAAACTTCCCTACCTATCCACCTAACATGGTCGTTTTCTAGTATATTACAACTTTTGGGATAATTTTAGCCTATCACTATCTTCTTTAACAACTTATCCAGACAACCTTTTCCGATCACTTAAATTTTAGTGTCAGCAATATATCTTTCCTTGCTCATATATTCAGCATTCAATCTTCTTCTATTAATTTCTGCATAATTCTCTCCTAATTTAACTATGTGCTCTGAAGTCTGTATTATTCTTGTATTAAGAATCCAAACCTTTGATTTATAAGTTAAATCTGTTACCTAATTTCATGTTAATAATTCATAAAATATTTCTTACATTGCTATAACAAGTTTTGTAAAAACAGGAATATTTTGCAACAAACACTTGTTAATGGTCTTTTAAAAGTAGTGGCAGCTTACTCAAGTTCTGAAACTACTAACTAGTTTTAAACTTTGACAAAATGATTGTAGAATCAAAGACATTTTCATAATCTGCAAATGTTATGCATGAAAGATCATTCATGATCGTTGATCATTTCTTTTAAAATTTCCAAGCAATCCAGTATTACAACTACATTTAAATTTAGGTTTTTGTTTTGTTTTGTTATTGTTTTTGGTTGGTTTGAGTTCAAAATTATCCGTAAATGCTTTATAATAATCTTGGTGAGATTGATATGTTTTCTGATGTCTTCTTTTCATCTTTCTTAAATGTATATGCAATTATTGCATTATTCTAATCACATAGTACGTGTTTATCCTTTAAACATTTAATACAGTTTTATCAACAGCTTCACTATTATTTCATGTGCTCCTTTTAAAATTTTAGTAATAATTCCATTATTAACTGACAATTTTCCATTCTTATAGATTTAATTGCAAATCTTTTTTTGCCACTTAAATTACTTGAGATTTATCAAAAAAATAATATTATAAGACATTTTATTTTTTCTGGGGTGTGATCTTTATAACTATATAGTTCTTTATAAAATTCCTCCACAACCTCTTTTTAATAACACCTAGATATTTTATACTTTTGCAACTTTTCTACAACTCTCTTTACCACTTCACAATTATATTCCCTTGAGCAATCAGCAATTCCTTTTTTTTTTTTTTTTTTTTTAAACAAGTTACATAATTCCAGATTCAATTCTTCTAAACAGGTCTACTTTTAAATAATTTTCGAATTTTTTTCCTCCATGTATTGCTTTTAATGAAGTTTCAGCAGTGAATTGAGGCTTTATCGTATCAACCGTATAAAATCTGATATGTCTGTCAATATTTTAATAACAATTTGCTAGAGTTAAATTCATTACAATATTTCTGAAGATTAGAGATATCAACTATTAAAACTATCTTTCTTAAAACTTTTATGTATGTATTTTACATATTTTTTTATTAGTTTAGTTAAATTTAATCTCAATGTACCTGTATTTGGATGTTTTCACTTTTCTCAAAAAAAAAAAAAAATTGTACTTTTTTCATTTCCTGAAAATTTCATAAATTTATGTCCCTTCTCATTTCTTTTCATATCAAATTTATCTACAACACTTGATCTTTCAATCACTTTTCTGTTTCAGCAATAAATTCTATCATTCCTGTAAAATGTATGTTTGGATCAAAAGCATTTTGTACATCTTTCCAAATATTCTCTATGTCTTTGTCAGAATCAGAATTTTGTTAGGGTTTAAACTTGAGTCTATCTTCCATTAATTTGCATACTAGTCATTCCATAGTATTTGATACACTATCAATCTCTATTATGTTCATCAACTTTTACTTGCAGTGCATCCTACTTCACTTGTCTCTTCAATATTTTTTGACTTCATATTAAAATATAAATTCAATTGTCAAATAGAATCATCTTATGTCATAATAAAATTCCATGATATCATAACAGTTTAGCCTTGCTTCTCTTGAAGACAAAAGTAGTTATAAAAAAAGGAAAATCCTGAATTAACAATCAACGTTCTTAATTAAAATTCGTAGCCTCCTGACTTCCACCACTAATTGCTTAAACCTTCACCCTACAAGATAAAAAAACCTACAGTATTTTACTGCCTTTAAACCCAAGAGGTAAAAGTCAATAAATCTATCAAACCAATTGAAATCTGCAGATATGCAACATATCTATGCTCATTTATGTGAATACTCACATAATAATAATAGCCGTGCAATGACAAGAATATATAGAAATGGACAAATTTACCCAGTTCAATTCAAGCCTTTTTTGTTAATGACACATTATTTGTTAATAAATTTTATCAACAACTTATATGCACAGAATTATGCTTATAATATGTCAATTATAGCAATATTTTACATGTTATGCATCATTTTTATAAAGAATTACTTGTACTCTAAGCAAAATGATTTTACATTGTAAAAATAGTTCGTGGTTCTCTGATAGATGGCAGTGATTGATAAGACATATTTGAGAGAAATGGGGAGAGCAATAGAAAGTCTAGGAAGAAGGATAGAGATACCATTAATAGGTGGCAAGGGATATCAACATTATCAGGTCTTCTATTTGCTGATATCTTCGTGTGGACAGAAAGTAGGGAAGATATGGAAGTTATGCTCAAGACATGTGCAAGGGTAAGTGAGAAAGGATTAAGTTTAGTGAAGAAAAACCAAAAGTAATGATGATAAATGCTGGGGAAAGAGAAGAGAAATAATTTTTATTGGTACATATAAAGTTAAATGTGAATAAGTATAACAATTGGGAACCATCTTAAGTAATCAGAGAAATTTCTTGGATAAATGGGAGAAAAAAATTGATAAAAATGAAGCAAAGAAAAGAAAGGCTGATAAAGAAATTATCAGTGTTTACATAGAAAATGATGTAGCTAGTCTTGTATGGGAGTGGCAATAGAAAGGTTAATTTATGATAAGGATGCGTTGTGTTAGTAAAGAGGTATTAGATTACTTTAAAAAAGTAGAAGGTATGTATTAAATACAGATATGTGGATGGTAAAGGAGGCAATTTAAGGAGAAATGGGATGGTCAGTTTTTATGAGAAATGCAAAAAGCAAAATGAAAATGTTCGATAGATTGCAATTTATGGATAAGAGAATAGTCAAAATAGTATTTAATTGGTCGTGAGTAAAGGATCAGGTAACAAGGTGGGTGAGAAAGGTAGTACGGTATGCAAAAGAATTCGATATGCCAGTATATTTATACAAAAGTTGGGGAAAATTGTTTTAGGAGAATTGTTGAGTATTGCAGTGTCAAATAAATGCGTTAATAAAAAACAGAGGTGGGGAACTAGTATGGAGAAGAGTGGGTGCGAGTTAATTTATGATTGCAAGGAAAGTAGTTTAATGTTTAAGGCTCAAACAGGATCATTAGCAACAAGGGAATATATACATAAATGGAAAAATATGGGTGATTTAGCCTGCAAGTTATGTAAGAAAGGCAGAGAAAATATTAAGTATCTGTTACTTGAATGTAAATGCCTACAAGTAGAAAAGTATAAATAATAACATTGTGGGAGAATAAATATAAACAAAGTGATTACACAGAAAGTGGGTTCTTGGTTTTTATGCTAGGTTGGGAAAAAGATAAGGGGAATTTAGATATAATGGTCACAGAATTGACAAATATTATGTTGTGGAAATGGGATGGAGCAGGATAGAGAATATTATGGGAAAAACTTTGGGTGGGGAATGGAAAGAGAAGGTGGCTAGCAGGTTTCTCTGGGCATAGTGGCAGAGAGATTCCAGACTCTGAGAAAAGAAAAGCCACAATGCATCACATCACATAACATCAATGACCGATCTATAGAAGATTAATGTTTAAATCACACAATTAGAAAAACCATGAAAATGTGTAATACACTAAGTTTCTCCAAATCAATATAGAACTATATGATTGGCATAAATTCGAGTATTAACATCCTGAAAAATAAAAGCTAATTGTTTTAAAACAATGCCTGCATCATGAAATATACTTGGTCTCCCAGAAAATTTATTAAATAGGCTGCAGCTGTGGTACATCAACCCAGGATAATGACTGAACTACATACAACATACGAGTGCACAAATCATGACAGCTCTACCATAATGTTTAGATGTGCAAAGTCATTTCTTGTTACAAAGATTTTTTTTAGAGATGGTCAGACATAATTCCTTTCAAATTATTCCAACATCTTCAATGTTTACTTTCTGGCATATCTTTCTCTTAAATATAAATGGGATAAACACTTTATACAAAACATGCACATGATGAATCAAATAGAAATTTCAACAACTTACAAAATACTGCAACATCATGATTAAATTTCCTTTTTTCAGAAGGTTTTTTTTTTTTTAATAAAAAAATTTATCAGGTGCTTTTCTATAGAAAAAAACCCTGTGGAAATTGCTTACAAACCTTGAACAACTTAATTTACAACTGCCTTCTAGGTCATAAATCATCAATATTGTTAAATAAATAACAATTTGAAAACCATCTAATATTATTTGTTATAAAATTACAGAACCCCCCCCCCCCAATCCCAACATATATTTCCATACATACATCACATATAGATTTTGCATATGATTAAGTATTATTCATATTATTTAAATCACAGTTTTGTATATAAAAATTTAACTTATTAAAAAACTTATTTTAAAATATACTAAAATTCACAATTTATGAAAAAATTTTAACTCAACAATTTAAAGAATGCTTAAATTCTTTCATTTTATGATGATTATTACCTTTTCTGTTTTAATAATTTTTGTGGTATCTTAACTTTAAAGAACTTCTAATTTTTTATTTTTAAAAGCATGTTTAAAGAGACTCAAAACTTAATATTAGAACATTTTTTCCAAGACTTATTTCAACCCGAGTTTCAACTGACTTGCAGTCTTCACCTTTTATAGATATTTAATAATCATTTATTAAAAATATAAAAATTACAATGGAGTAACCATACAATTGAAATCATAGAAATTTAAATTTGCAACGCATTTCTTAAATTAAGATAAATAGATAAAACAATGTTTTAAATAGGACTAAATTATTACAATACAATTTGAAAATGATAAATGGAAATTAAAAGTACATAATTTTAAAAAAAAAATGTCAAATTACAAAGTTTACAAATAATGTTTACAATAAATGTTTACAAATTTTAATATAAACACAAAATATTTTTTCATATTTATATACGTAAATGTGATATATACGTAATATCGAATGTATATATATTTATATATAGAGAACATGAATATTAATTACATAGTAATATATAATTGGTATTATTAAATTTCGTAAATTACTTTCCATATTTTTAATTTCTTCGAGTAAGACTGCAAACCAGACAAAATAGTACTGGAAAATGTTTTAAACTATTTCTACTTCTGAGAAATCATTTGCAGAAAACTTACTCTTCCAGTGCCATGTGGAGAAATTACGGTTAAAGCTTCAATTGACTGAATAATCCAGAACTCTCTACTACAAATTTATCAGTAAACATAATCTTGCATCACATTATTATCAATTCTATAGCTAGCAAATGAGGTATAAGCAAGTAAATTAAATCTCTGTGGGACAATAAATATAACAAGATAGCATCACTGGTGTGCATAATGTACACAAAAAATATATAATGAAAAGATGAAACTCATTTTATCAATGATACAGACAGTAACCTACAATTTCTAGTTTTAGATAGACAAGAAGCCAATTGCTATGATGACAAATGCATAACCATCTTCTGGAAAATTGTTTTGCATCTTTTATTAGGATGAATCTTTTTCTTATAGACACCTTTGAGATTTGTGACCATTGGGGTACAAGATAAAAATTAAGAATTCTTATGCGAATATTTTTGGAGATTCTGAAGCTATGGATTATCTCAGGTATTATATAATCTGAAAGATAATTTTGTGAGGACTACAAAGAAATTATCAATGAAGATGTAATTTAAATTTAGTTAATGATAAATTAAAATTATGAACAAACTTAAAGTAATAATTATGTCGAATGTTGAAATTTCTTTTTTCCTTATTTTTCAAAGTTATTATTTATCTTAGCCTTATTATTTTCCTTAGTTTTTCTAGTTTCTATCAATGTAAAGATTTTGCTCTAACATTATTAAAACTGAAGTTATTGTGAAAATTGTGTCTCAAGTTAGTTTTTTAAAAATTCAGTACGGTAGCCTGGACATTAAACAGGTTAAGGAATGAAAGCTGGATTGATGTATTAAATATTGTTATTTATAGCGAGTTATCTATTTCAATTCTGTTTTAAATTGATTATTTTTAATTTTATATATATATAAACATTATAAGGAAACTATGGACAGTGAAATTTAATCATTTAAAATATTTAATCAATATAATTTTACACAAAAACAACTCCATTAACATTTTTTAAATTTTTTTTTACAACTCCATTTATATATGCGAATATATTGTTATGAAGGATTTTAATATAGTAATAAGCCTTTTCACTTCCCAATATAGTTATATATTTTTGAACTATTACCCTTGATCTTTAAGCATTGTTGAGAGTCGAGAAGTCTTGGATCCAAAAAATTTGAGTTTATATCCATTTTTCTATCATTGCGCAGAAGCATATTTTTTTTATAATTGGTCTAAAGGATTATCAGAGGTAAATTATAATATCTAAGTTTGTAATCATAATTATTCACAAGATGAAATTATTGCATTATTGGCATCTTCTAAAAAAATTACTCATCAGTCTGAGCAAATACTTGTTTATATACATGTGTGAGATTTATCCCATGATATATAGCTAGGGCCAGTATAATTATACAGATGACTCAAGTTCAAAATCTTTTTTTACTTTCAGCTAAAAATAGTTACTGGATACAAAACTCTACTGATCACAAAATTTCAAGTCTTTAAATCTTCTGGTAATTTAAATCCATTACCATCTAGTAATGAATTTATATCACTAGACTGATAATCTTTGATTCCTCAAACTTATTAGTGGTAAAGCTACAGCTGCTAGTTGTTAATGACTATATAATAGTGTATAAGCTAAAGAATGAAATATATTGTTTTAAATATTTCTGGCCAGGAAAAAAAATAATTATCTACAATTGTAGATGAATCGAAATTATTGTAACACACACTAAGAAACAAGAAATCAGATTTACATTCCAAAAAAAGTAGAAAGATTTGAATTCAAAAGCATAAGATTTTGTATGAATTTCAGGTTTGCATAATTTGAAGTAAACAATCGGTTAAAGGAAATGTATCTAATCCATAATTATATTGATTCCTATTTTGAATCTCAAGTTCTCATTGAGAAAGGCAAAAATCAGAGATCTGGAAATAGGCATTTAAACGCACTATTTGATAGTCACATATTACTCATACTTATTAAAAATGGTGGTATAGCAGAGCTACTTCCTGTCTTATAAAATAACGATTGTTATTTCTTACTCTACCCTTGTTTCATACAAACACCGAATGACATTACCAGTTTGATTTTGTTCGGAACAGCATTGCTCAAGAGTACGTCACTCTCTTATTTAATATTCATTTTTATTGATAACGAAGTTAAATTTTACTTTGTCCTTTTCATTCCTAAACAGAAGATCTAATTAGGGAATAAGCAAAGCTCCAAATTCACTTCCTATAAAAAAATACATTTATCAAGATACAAGATAAATTTTACTCCGATTTGAAAACCTTTTTTGTTATCATTCCAAATATATTTTCATTTATTTCAGTGAGATTTTTATTAATAAAAATAAAATTTATTACATTTCTATGCACACTATTATATCTTACAGATTAAGACAAACTCACATGTTGAAACAAACGAAATGTTGATATTGGAGGTTCAGACATAAGTTTTTTCCCTCAACATAAATATTTTCATACCTTTTTAAAATTACTTCCATTTTTACCTTACTGCTTTATGGAAACACTTTAAATAGTAATTATTATACAAAATTTAATTCTACTAATATTAAATCCAAATTGATGGCTCAATATAAAAGAAAATTAAAACAAAGGTCAAGCCTTGACTTTATTTACATTTAATCTGCATCAAAAAGATTAAGCATTTGAAAGGCTAATACTTTCTTTGCTTACGAAATGATATTGCTCACACATCCATAATTAAGTGGTTAAATTAACTATATACATATCTGCATTCTTTTATAATTGGTGTATTAAACTTCCGTCAACAATTTTCCATGGGACACGATTTTACAAATGATAATCGGGAAAAAAAAAAATGACAAGAAAATGTTTTTGAATTTTCTGGATCCGAAACAAAAGAAAGTAGGTAATAGATTTAAGAAATTAATAAATGTCACAAAAGGACAGGAAGTTTCATTGTAAACATATTTTTGTATCATAAAATTTTTATAAATGTAATACAGCTATGACTTTATCTATCAAAATTTGATATTTATGAATAAATATAAGATTAACATTTTTTAAAAACCTTTTTTTTTTATTTATAATTATCATACTTTCTTAATTTTTAAAGAATATTGAAGATATTTAAATTTTATGGCAATATGTAGTATTTTATTTTTACAATATGTTAATTGACATTGCTATACTGGGAAAATTGTATCTTGAACAAATTATAAAAATTTATTATATGATCCGGGGAGGGGTTAAAATTACAGCTTTAATGCACACATTCTTTAAAATGTAACAATAACAGTAAAGAGATCAAAGCAAATTGTCCCCTATTGGAATACAATCGTACCTTTAACTTCCAGTTCTCCAAGTTCTATTTGTCTATGGGTTTTCACTACATCAAAAGGATTGGTTAACATTGCAGCTATCTAAAAATATTAAATAATAAAATATAAATAACATTATAGATAATTTAGTAAGTAAACACCCAAAAATTGATTGTAATGCCAAAAAAAAAAATTAAAAAAAAAATTTCCAATTTTATTTTGTTGAGAGGGTAGAAGACACAGGATTAAAAAAATATTACAAATTTAAACTTTTCACTTAGTCATTTATGTATTATTTACTACTATAACTATGAGATGGTAACGGTGAAATACTGCATCCTTTTAAATATAGTATTATTTACTACTATAACTATGAGATGGTAACGGTGAAATACTGCATCCTTTTAAATATAGTCTACAACTAATAACCTTAATCAAACCCCAAATAATCCAATTAAACAATTTGTAATTTAGTTTAATTACATCAAACGATGATTATTTAAAATCAATATTATGCTATTTAAATATATCCATTAAGCATAGCCCTTATTTATGATGTCATATTTCCAATTATTCTTAATATAGTTCATTTACAGATTTTCTAACTATTTAATCAATAGATATATATCAGAGTTGGGTAACTGCCGGCCGCAGGCCACATCCAGCTTGTGACGATGTTGAATCCAGCCCACCACATAAATGCCTAAATATAGAAAATCCCTATCTGACTACATTCACTGTAAAGCGCAATATTTAGGCCTATCATATGTTCATATAAGATTACCTTTACTCTAATGCCATGAGAAATATAAAATTCTAATTATAAAAATTAAAAATTTATCGTAACTTGGGTAAATTTAATTATAATTTCAAAAATATCAATTTTATATTACAAAATATAAAAATATGGGAGGAATCACGTTGCAAATAATGTTAATTTCGGGTTTTCAAGAATACTTTTACACAGCATTAGAGTATTATTTCCTAATTATTATTGTAGCATCAATCGAATGAAATTGCTTTGGGTTTACTTTCTTATAAAAAAAAAAAATATTAGTGCATGATATTTTATAAATAAGTTTATGCCTTTTCTAATTATTACAATTTTTAATTTAATATAATTTATAGTCTATAAAATGAACTAATTAAAAAAACAAAAAACTGATACCACATGCCATATTTTTAATAATAATTAGACGTTTAGATATTTATTTGCAAATATAGATGATAAAGCTATTTGTTTGGTTTGTAACGAAACTATTTCCGTTTTTAAAGAATATAATCTAAAAAGGTATTTTTCAACACATCACTTCGTAAAATCTAAACTATCTATAATCTTTCTATTTAAGCCATTAAATGTTGTATTTACTTTTTTAAAAAATACATTGATAATTCAAGTAATATAATATGTTTCAGGTTCCGATTTTTTTTTTGTTAAATCGATTCCAGCCCGTGTTATGATACAAAAACTTTTATTCGGCCCGCTGATGAAAAAAGTGGCCCACCTCACATGTATACTCTCATTTTCATTTAGACTTGCATAAACAATTTCCAATATATAATAGATTGTAAAAAATCTGATATATAAAAGAACACAATTCTCAAATCATATTATGCAGTGAATCTCTCTGTTCATAGATTGTAATTTATTTTCATTAGGTAAAAAGTATTTTATAAGCGGCACTATTGCTAATGGTAAACTTGGATCGAAAGAAAAGCTATATAAAATTTGCAAAAAAAAATGCAGATAGATCACTTACACGATTTGCTGCGCGAATATGTAGACAATATAAATCCAGTTTGTTATATACAAAAACAAAAAAAAAATAGTACCATGCATAAGTAGATATTTGAAATTTTACGTTTAGAACAGGAATTTTCACATTTGCCTATTTTAAGCTTACATGCTATTAAAATTTATTTTCTGTTATTTCTTTCAATAAAATTGAAATATCGTTAAAGTAATTAAGGAAAAAACAAAGCAAAAAAAAAACCTTTGAAAATTTATACACATTATTTTGTAGACTAATTTTTTACTCTTCCCATTCAGCTGGATCAAAAAGTTAATATGACAACTGCGTGACATTTTAATTTTACTGGACGAATAAATACTTAAATCAAAAAACAAATCTAGTAGATGTTAACTTACATACAGAATTATTTTAAGAAAATATCTACAATTTAAAAGAGTGGCAAATTAATTAGCGATTTATTATAACTATGATTAGTCTTATCATCTTGCTTTGATGAAAATATCTTCCATAAATATCTACTAATTAAATATTAGTGAGTAATAAAAAGAAAACCCCCATTTCTCAGATATTATATCCCCTTTGGTCATAGTTTCATGATGTATAAAAATTCAACTTGCACACAAGCAGCATTTTCCAAAAAAACATTCCCAAAATTATTTTGTTTCTCAGGGGCAAAAAAATGTTCTCTCCTAATGGACACAGTTGACTTGTTAAATATACAATCCTGAGATCAATACACACTGCTGCAAATTTTAACAAGCGAAATGAAGGAATTTTTGGATGTATCACAGGTAGGAAATTTTTAACTTCCCAATATTTGGCCAGATCTACAAATAAAGCAGACTTCATAAATATAACTCAAAATTAGGAAGTTACCAAAGATATCTATACTATAATACATAAATGGATGACAATGTTTTTTTTAAAAAAAAAAGACTAAAAATACAAAAATAAATTGCATCCTGATTCACATAAAGGTATTTGTTCTCTCTTCCCATCTATAGGATGTAACTTAAATGAATTATAGCACTAACTCCAACTAAAATCAAGTTAATACTTCCAATCATATATATCATTTTAAATCGCTCACAGATATTACATAATAATCACATTTGAACATTCTATAATTACTACACTGAAAATGGATAATTCCATGAAATTAACAAGCTCTGCAGTCTTTGGTGAACAAATTGCCCCTCATTTCCAATAAATTTTTGACGAAAGTTTTTTAAAATACAATTGAAAAATTTCATTTGAATAAAAATAATTTCTTCTAAGAAAACTTTTTTTGTGTATGTGATATTCAATAGTACATTCTACAATTGTTAACAAATATTTCAAAATATTAAACTGTCAAAAAAAAAAAAAATACTTACAGTGCCTGCTGCAGCTCCCGATGAAAACGTCATTACGAAAGTAGGCTGGCTAATATTGTAAGATTGTAACCACCATTTCTTAAATTTCTCATAATGAAACCAATAGAATGCTATTACAAATACATACAAAGATAAATTATCAATAATTGCCTCCCTCCACAACAGTAAAAATAAATACAGAAATGCAATCATAATTTTAGAAATAAAATTTAATATACAAATAATATTCATAATTCATTAGCAATTTAAAATCTAAAAATCAATCAATGGCAAAGAAATTATATAGGTGATATCAAATTTCCAATGCAATTTCACAAAATACCATGTCCGATAAGCAATAGCTTTTAAGAATAATTGTCATAAGTAAAGATGCGTGTATACATATTTGCTATCATTTCAAAAGTTCAATCACAAGAACATAATATGAATTTGTGCAAGTGATTGGGAAAATGCATCCTTTCTAAGCTAGAGAACCACATAACTATATTCTTCGAGCGTATTATTAAATTTAGAATAACTATACTTTTTAGTAAATTAAGTCCATTTTTATGTGGGAAAATATTTTTATATTCATCTTTTTTAACATTTTCCGAGAAACAGCCGTGGATTGACGTACACGGCTTCAAGTCATTCGAAAACCGTCATTTTTTGCGGTACCGTAGTATTTTTACGCTTATTTTAAACTTAAAAAGTACCGTAAGATGCCGACCTCTCTATAATTATTTTGCAAGTAAAAAATCAATAATATTAACATAAGAAGCTGCAGCAATTGGAGATGGCAGGCTTTCCTAGATGCTGACTGGTTGGTTATTTCGGACAATAGAAGAGCACCTGTCAATAATTTTCACCACTCCAACTTCTTTGTTTTGATTTTGAAAACAAAAATTAATATCTTAAGAGTTTTTTATTATTTTTCATACATATAAATTATTTTCATTAAATATGCTGAAAATATAATTATTTTAGAAAAATAATAAAATTTTAGTAAAAAATTATTTACTTTTACACGAACATAAATTGAAAAAGAAACCAGCATTAACAACAATTTTGACACCTGTCAATTTTCATTGCCTCAATCTCTTTATTTGATTTTCAAACAAAAATGAAATGTTTAGAGTATTTTGCTGGCATTTATTTACATATAATGCATTTTGGCATAATATGCTGAAAATATAATTATTTTAGAAAAAATAGTTATATTTTAGCAAAAAATTCTTTACTTTTACACTAATGTAAATTGAGAAAGAAATCAATGACGTCCACAGCACTTTCTAATTTGTTACGAACTTTCTTTTTAGGTCTTCCGCTATCGAATATTTTTATAATCATAAATAGAAATTTATTTTTGAAAAAACTTTCATAATCTGACAAATTATTAATATACTTTTACTGCTGATATTGTTAATTGATCAATCAAAAGTTGTAAAACTAATTCACTAGGCCAATAAAAAAACTGTTCAGTTAAAAAAAAAAATTATTTTTCAGTAAATTAAGTCCATTTTTATGTGGAAAAATATTTTTATATTCATCTTTTATTCCTCTCCTGCCATACAAAATAAAATGTTTCCCTTTTTTTTAATTCTCTGATTAACTTTTTGTGCTTTTTGAGTGCTGTTGGCACTTGTCAGTTGATGTTTTTTTCTTTCTTTAATGACGTAAAAGGTATAAGCATGACATCAAAAAAAAATACGGGCATTTTATAGCTCAATATCTTAGCTTTCAAATGATTTTTACCTCAAAAAAATTGGCTGAAATTTGGATTTTTAGCAGAATTTTTTACCGACCACAGTATTTATTTTTTTGTTTTTTTTTTTTGATAATTTTTGTACTTATCACAAAGCGATAAAAGACAAAAATGGTTTATGGGCTGCAAGTGAAAATTTCTCCGGTGTTATTCACAAAGAAGCCCTACAATACAGCTTCAACATAATATATCGTAACATTTTTAAATTTTCTTTTTAATATTTTGATAAAATTATCTTTTTTATTAATTTTAGTTTGTAATTTATGTGTGTTAGTTATATATTTATTTATGCTCATATAGAATTCATATCTATAGCAATTTTCTAACGCTATTATAAAAATAATGGGTTGTCATCTGATCCTTCGTGTCAGCCGCTAGAGGCGGGATTTCTAGCTAAATTTCTAGAAATATGCCGTTTCCGCGGCCGCACCCAGGCCTTTAAGCATTCTTTCTAAAATAAATCCTAGAAATATTGTTAACTCAGAGTTAAGTCTTCTTTCTACGCTAAAAAGGTAGACTGTTAACTCGGAGTTAAGTCTTCTTTCTACGATAAAATCTAGAAAGAATGTTAACTCGGCTTGCGGCTAACGGTGTGGCTTTTTCCGATGCTAAAAGCAGAGGAAAATGCCATTGTTGTTTGTGTCACGCACTATATCGTAATGCTGTGTTATGTATTTGATGTAACAATATCGTACGAGGGTGTATTAATTTGATCGTGTCAAAATTATTTAAATTTTCATTGGTACCTTTTTTTTTTTAAGACAAATTGATGTACTGTTACATTTTAACAAATTTAACAGTATCGTGATTGTTCCTCATAAATTTATATTCCTCCTAAATTTTCGATTACGGTGGGTTAGGGTAATATTTTAAAGATCACGCTTTGAGTCACGTTTCAGCGAGAAATTTTCTGAGACAAAAAGTATGGCAAATTCGAAAACAGAAAATATGAAAAGATGGGAATTGCCAGACACGGAAGCCGCCAGTGCTGTAACATTTCTACAGCAGAAAAACATCCTGCTGAAAAAAAAAAAGATGTTTGTGCGGCGAATGTATGAGACTTGAGGTCCATAAAGATCTTTGGACTTTCATTTGTAAGTATCGTTCTTGCCGAAAGAAATGTGCACTTCGAAAAGGCAGCTGGTTTGAGGGATTTCAAATGCCGTTCGTCAAGTCTTTACGTTTGCTGCATTACCGGAGCCGTGACGAGTTGACTGTACAGCATGCCATTAATGATATTGAAATGTCTACCAGTAAATATTATTAACCAAATTGATAAATAAAGTAACATAACATACACACACAATAATTGTTGTTAACCAAAAAATGTAAATTATTATTTAAAAATACACAAAAACACCCCTCCCACTAATTGTTGTCAATCAAATGTAAACAAATTAAAGTAACGAAAATTATTATTTAAAGATCCATAAAAAAAAAAAAAACCCCGTTGTTTCTTTAATTTTGTCACTTAAATTTTTAAAAACAGTATTACTATTTAAACACAACCCAAATTACTATTTAAACGTACACCAAAAAAGATCCTTTCTTGTCAATAATAATCAAATTAAGAACTATTATTGTCCCATTGTCAAAAATATTAGGTTTTGGGGAAACCAAAACAATAATTTATAAACAAAAAAAAGTCAATCGGTTGTCAATCAAATGTAATAAATAAAAGTAACTTCAATTTTGATCTAAAAATACACAAAAAACTCTAAATAATTGTTGTCTGCAATCAAATGTAAAATAAAAAGGAAGGTAAATTAGTATTTAATCATCATCCAAAAATACCCACCCCTCTCACTAATTATTGCCAGCAATCAAATGTACACCACCACTAAAAGTAACGTAAACTACTATTCTTTAAACGGTTACACCCCTGCACCCCTCCCAATAATTAGTGTCAATCAAATGTAAACCAATCAAAGTAAGACGGTAACTTATTATTTAAACGTAACCCAAATTACTATTTGAAACTACACCGAAAAACAACCTTTTGTCAATAAAAATTAAACAAACAACAACTATTATTGTCCCATTGTCAAAAATATTTATTCGTAGAAACAAAAATCACAATTTATAAACGAAAGGAAGTCATATCGGTCGGTCGTCAATCAAATGTAAACCGATAAAAGTAACGGTTTTAATTTTTATTTAAACATACATACGCACACGCGAAAAAAAAAAAAAACACTTCTCCCGATAATTGTTGTCGGCAATCAAATGTAAACCTATCAAAGTAACGTAAATTATTATTTAATCGTACACAAAAACACCCCTCCCACTAATTATTATCGGCAATTAAATGGAAACCTATCAAAAATTATTTAAAGATCCATCCAAAAAAAATCCGTTCTCTCTTAAATTTCGGCAATCCAATTTTACAAGAACAGTAATACTATTTAAAAAAAAAAAAAACACAAATTACTATTTGAACACACACAAAAAAAGACCCGTTCTCTCTTAAATTTCAGCAATACAATTTTACAAAAACAGTAATACTATTTAAAAAAAAAAACACAAATTACTATTTGAATACACACCAAAAAAGACCCTCTTGTCAATAAAAATTAAAAAAAAAAAAACTATTATTATACCATCGTCAATAATATTATTTGGGAAAAATAATTCAATCATCAATAATATTATTTGGGAAAAATAATTCAGAAATGAAAGAAAGTAAGCTTTGTAAACAAACAAATCAAAAAAAAAGTCAATATTAATAGAGAATCGCTGGCCCAGGAATGTTATATTAATGTGTTTTTGATTAGAAATCGCGCCGCTAGCGGCTGACACAAAGGATCAGATGACAACCAAATAATGTTTTTCAAAAAGTATAATTTATTATGAAAATCATTAATTATGTTTATAATATCAATAATTATGCGCTTATAACGCTCTTAAAGAAGTTATATTACTAAATTTATTTAAAGCTTCTAACGCTTTCAAAGCTCTATGGCTTCATATAATATGGTTTACTAGTAATGTGTTATAAAACAATAATCAAATGTATACAAACATTGCATACACAAACATATAATCAAATTCTGATTCTTGTTTATGTTTTTGTTTACTCTTTGTTCATGCTTTGATTTTGCTATATGTTTCATAACATTATTTTCAAGTCTATAGCTAACAAATACACTATATGCAAATACATTATATCTATGTGGTACAATAAATATAATCACTTCTGTGCATAAAGAATATAAACATCACTTGTGTGTGCATAAAAAATATAAACATCACTGGTGTCCATAAAAAATATAAACATCACTGATGTACACAAAAAAATATAAAATGAAGAGATGAAACTCATTTTATCAGTGATATTGACAGTAGCCTACAATTTCTAGTTTTAGATAGATAAGAAGCCAATTGCTATGATGATTTCTTTTGTATCTTTTACTAGAATGAATCTTTTTCTTTATAGACACCTTTGACATTTAGAACATTTGGGGTACAAGAATAAAAATGAAGAAGTCATATCCAAATTCTTTTGGAGATTGTGAAGCTGTAGATTATCTCAGGTAAGACATGTTATACATGTTTAGAAAGATAATTTTGTGAGGAATATAAAGAAATTATCACTGAAGATGTATTTTCAATTTTTGTTAATGTTAATTTCCAAATTATGAACAAACAATAAAATAATAATTATTTTGGATGTGAAAATTTCTTTTTTTCCTTATTTTTTATATTGTTAGCACTATTTATTTTATGCCTATTGTTTTCCTTAATGTTTCTAGCAATGTAATTTTTTTTGCTCTAACATAATTAAAATTGAAGTTATTGTGTCTCAGGCCAGTATTTTAAAAAATTCAATATGGCAGCTGAAGCTGAATGAGTTAACATAAATTAAATTGATTTACAAATAATGATACTGTTCTATTAGCCGGTGTCAGCTGCTTGATGGCATTGTTGCTATGCAAAAACACAGAAATATAATATTACCGGGCCCACCCTGTTATACTAGCATTGCTTGAGAGATAACTAACTACATCGTGGTGGAAGAAATGATAATGCTTTAATTATTAAACCATATTTTTTTTTTTTTTTTGTAATTTTTAAAAAGAAAAATTATTTATTTATTACAAGAGCTATCTCTGAAAAAAGATGTCTTATTCTTAGAAATGTTTAATCATGTAAAAGTAAATTGGGATGATAGTTGGGAATAGTAAGTCTGTTAATAGTACCTAGCCAGAGTCCAAGTAGAGCCTAATGTAGGGGCTTGGCTCCTCTGCTTAGGGTTGCACCGGCGATACACAGGCCACAATATATACAAATATAAAATCATTTCAAACATTAATAAATTTTCAGCTATCCTCAATGAATATATATATATTAGTCTGCTAATCAAAACAGGCTAATTTATTATTTAATTAATTAAGGAATTTTTGGTAAATTGAATGAATTGATAACTACGACTTATTTAAGTTTAAAAAAAAGTGCAAACAGATAATCACTGGCTTTGTTAATTAAAAATACTTTTTGGGTAAATGAGTGTGTTTGTTAATTGAAAAATTTGGTAAATGAGTGTGCTTGTGAATTAAAAATGTAATGATATAAAAAGATCAACTTAAAATTACAAGCCATTCTGCTTCTATTTTGGCATAAAGCCTGCTTCATCATGTGATTATTACCTTAGCACCTGTTCAGAATGATGCATCCTAAACCTTTTCTAGTGGTCAAGTTAATAATGATAAGCAGTTAAAGTTCCTGGTAATGAACTTCACTTCTTCAGTATGTAGCTTATAGCCATTGGATATCCAACATAGCTTGCTGAGTAATTAACAAAGTATTAACTATTATCTTAAAATCTGCAGTTCAACAAATGCAGGACAAATTCTTTACAAAATTGAAAACTGGTAAATAATAGTTCACATGAAAACTATTAAGGAGCCCCATTTGTACACACACACGTACATTCAACTTTTCTGGAAAATATCCCCATCACCATCTTTTCCTGGGACTTAAGGTAAACGTTAATTTATGAACTACTTTATAAAACATTACCAATAAGCCAATGATAGATATAATTTAAATATTTCATATCTAAGCATTTATCTGTTATAACTTCTTATCTGACTCAATGGATATGATATAGCATTATAGCTTTAATCTAATTTGCTTCTTAAAGTTAAAAGAAAATTAAACTTTTTTACCCTAACGAAGAGTTTTAATTAAAAAAAAAAGAGAAAACTGCTTCTACGATTGTTATTTTAAGAAAAGATTTTCAACAGAAGAAAGTTTTAAAAAGAGATCATTTTATTTATATTTAATAAGTAATATAATGCCTCTGAAGATGTTAAAATTATTAATATGTGTGTGCTTGAATCAGTGTGTATAACTATATAAATCTGTTTGATAAGCTGATTAAATTGGTTAGCAGTTCTGTAGATTCTACATTACCCTCTTATGAAATAAAAGGAATTGGTATAAAATGTGTGTATTGTTTATGGCAATCGTAGATATTTAACTACCACATGAATTTATTATTATATGTTTTGGCACACCGTGATTCTTATTATTCCCGTTTGAGATGCTCACAAAAGTTGATTTGCGTTAGGTATAGACATTTTCCCCCATGATTATATACATATTTTTTTTGGGTTTCTAATACGGGTGACTATGAGGCCTATTTACTGACATACTCTATTTTTTGGTGGTTGGATCAAATGCTCAGCATATAGGCTTAATTTTTATAATGGCCTGCATGTGTGAAAATGTATAGGGTTATTAGAGTTGCTTTATTATTGTGTTTGTTTGTTTGTTTATTGCAAATGTGATATATATGTGTGCACATCTGGATAAATTATCAAGCTTCAGAGATTATCTAAATAGTATTGTATGTAAATTTTTGGGGAAATTAATATTTAAACTAGTTCATATCCAATACACTATATGCTCACGTGAAAAAGTTCATGGCCATTCAAATGTATTTATTTAAACCTTTGTAGTCAAATTTGGATATATTTGAATTATTGTTTTGAACTCTGATATATTCAAATAGTCATATTTAAACCCTATAACCGAATTGTATACTGTGCTTTGTTAGATTGCTAATAAACGTTTGATTGATTATTAAATTTGTCCAGTGTTTTGTTAACTGTTGTCTGCTCTGCCAATTATTTGCCAAGAATCTCTGCTGTCAATGAACTAGAGGAAATTTTAGATACCTGAGTGATAGTAGACCAGTGGTAGGCATTTATACTTGGTGTCTGGCAGCACTCTGGTGATGGATAATAAGATATCTACTGTCCACCAAATCATCTCAAATGTTATTAAATTTTCAGCCGTGCCCTTTATGAAAAAATATATTAGTCTATATCTCAGAACAGGACTAATACATTTATTCACAGATGGTGTAGCTGAAAACTTAACATTTGAGGTGATTTGATATTTCAGATAGCAGTGTGCACTGGATTTATATATATAGATTATGAAATTATCTAGCTTATATATACATTAGTAAATAAATTCCAGTATATTCAAATTTAAGGTACTGATGCATGATAATCCATCCCGCTTGATGGCATTAATCCTCCAACAAAACACATTGATATAACGTTACACTTTCTTTAATATTTTAACAAATAAACAATACACTGACCTCTCTTTAAAATTATGTTATTTTATTATTTTTGAAACTAATTTTTTTTTTTTTTTTGGTTTTGTAATAAAAGTTCTTTTATTTTAGCTAAAATGGTAAATAACCAAAACGTGTTTGTTTTGTAACAAATTTAAAATTACGTTATTTTATTATTTTTGAAACTAATTATTTTTTTTTGGTTTCGTAATAAATTTTATTTTTAGTTTTTTTTAAATCACCAACATTTTCGTTAGGTTTTTATTTGCTTTTGGAATATATTTGCAAAATATTCATTTGTTAGCTTTTTTTGCATAGACGTTGATTTGATTACTTCAAACAGTTTTATTTTTGGTTGATAAACAACTGCTCAATAAACAATTTATTTTTGTTTGGTAATAAATGTTGCTTTATTTTACTTTTTTTTTTTTTAGAAACTGTAATTTAATAGATTTTTTTAAAAATAACGTTTATTTTATTACTTCAAACAGACTTTGATTTTTGGGTAGCCATTGAACCAGGTACCGTTACAAACAGAACACCTTTGACGGCAATAACTCATTCTGCATTCCATCGCGTAGATCCTACATTTCCTTACCATCATCTTCCCACCACCCGCACTTGTCTCCTCTGGTCTTCTCTGTTTGTAGAATTCGTTTCTCTTGCAGGAAGACTACAGCGAACGCTTCTGTATTAGGCAATAGAGATAGCTTGAATACTTTTTTCCACAAGTAGCTATTTTTTGACCAACGCGAACTCTCGCAAGATACGAAACTTTGGATTCAGGTATGCCGAATCGCAACATTTCCTAATTTTAACACGTTTACAGGGGGGGGGGTGACATTGGGTAGAGTGTGATAATTTGGAGGACCTTATAGTAATTCATTTAGGTTGGAAAATAATTACTTCTGACCGCATTTCACTTTTCGTCATTACAATTATTCACAACCTATTATGATAAGTTAGCAATATGTTAAGTGTCAGCATTCGTATAGACGGGAAACAACACGTATCAGAGCTAACTAGCACGGTAGGCTAAGTGTGAATTGTGAGAGCAATTGATCACAAAACACGCTTGGCTAGCAACAACGCCATCAAGCGTGATGGATTGTCATATGTAGCAGTACCAAATTTAATACTAAAAGACTGAATTTCAGATAAACCATATATAAAAGTGCTGTCTCTTATCATTTATTAATATATATCTTATTTTATTTATAAATTTTATTGGCCAAAATAAATACCTGCATCCTTTTCTTCAAAAAAAAAAAAATATATACAATATTTCAAATTACCTGAAAATGGTACATCTCTGAGAATTGTAGGCCCCCAGCCTCTCCATAAAGATAAAATTCCTCTTTGATCGACAGCGCTCCGAACTGCTTCTTTCAATTCTAGAAAAAGATTAATATCAAGGAATCAAAACTTAAATGTGACTGTAAAATGTTTAGTATCTTTTATAAATAGAATAATTTACGATCCAAGATAACTAATAACGTAAAACCCGTTTATCAAATGCACATTAATATTCCATGCAATTTGTAAAAATTACTAAGCACATGAATATGTTTTATTTTACAACATTTTTATTAGTAATTAAAATCAATACCACTATTACCATTGAAGATCCAATCAAATATGCAAGTACTAATGCATTCTTGAAATTGACTTTCTAGATATTTGGCCGCCCGATAAAATATCACATGATGCTTAATAATGACCCACCCTCCAAATCATCTCTGGCTTATACACTTATAAAAAAAATCAGAAAAATTCCAACTAATTGACAACTGTATTTTTATATTGGACTATTTACACCATCATCACAAACCTTCAGAAAAACACTAATTGACAACTGTCCAAAATGCAGCTCTTTTGATTTCTAAATATTTTAACATTTTGCACAACTCTTCAATTATAAACAGAAGAATCCTGATTCAGTAGCACTTAAAAATTGTCATTAAGCCTGCTACATCAGTTCTCATCCTTTTAATAACAATAGAACTATTATTTATTTTTCCAACTACAATTGTGCGCTTAATAATACTCTCTTCTGTCTATATAGTCAATATAATTATCAATTTGTCTTGTGCTTAATCAAAAATATATTTATTTCAGCAATTTGAAAGTTAATTCTAATAATGTTTTACTCGTATATTTAGATATAATCTTTAAAATTATGCACCCTGTTGAATGTATGCGCAAGGGACTTAGTATTCATCTCACAATAAACATTTCACTATACTTATGAACTAAGTAATGCTTCATTGTCAGATTGTCTAAAAATCGTTTAATGTTTGCTTTAACTAACATTAAAATTTGTTATTAAACAGGCAAAACCTCTCCATATAGTAGTGTCACCTTGTGCTAACCAGAGTAATCAATAAGTTATGTGCTAGCATGAGATGGTGATCATGTGATGTTTAGTGATTAAAATTTGTACATTTTTTTTTTAAAATTTAAACAGACATTCATGCCTAGTCTTCTCTTACAATTGTATAGATTATTTTTAGTCATTAGAAATAGCCTTTTATTATAAGAACAATGCTTGACTTCAAATTATCTATCATCATATTAAGTACCATTTGGTTTAGACTTCATTCCTATTCCATATTTAATTATTATAGCTTTTTTGACAGCTGCACTATTTATAAAGTATCATAAAAGAACTAGCAGTGATTCCAGTCAAGAAACAGAATCAGAAAGTGATTTTATTAACTTTCAATTCTACTACTGTTGATATAGATTTATCAGTCATTAAATTTGTAGTTTGTGCTTGCCCATATTTACAACATAGACCAGTGGCTGATAAATTCCATTTATAAAGCACATGACATCAATAAGACTTATACTTAATCTATTTGGAACATGACATTTTTTTTATAGATAATTCTTCAATTGTAGATTTCTACTTTAACATTCAAAAAAAGAATTTTGATATGAGACAACTATAATGTAGTAAACTATATCTTAAATTATTAGCAAGAGACAATTTCTCTTCTGATACCTGTTGAAAAAATAAATGAAAGAACTGGAAGCCACAGCAAAGGAATAGGTTCGAGTGTATCAATAATATTTTTCATAATATTTAATTGAATATCCCAGAAGTTTAGTGTGAAAACTTTTTCTCCAAACAAGGGCATAGCCAGGAGAATACATTTATGCTAAAGAAATAGCCCTTAAAGTATTTGCATCATAATCTAAATAGTGACAGCTAGCTTTCCAAGGAGACTACCCTAAGAAATTACTTTTGATCTAACCTTAACTGAATTGAGAAAAATAAGGCTATAAGTCAGGGTCACTCCTAGATAGTATTGGGTAGAATTGTGCTTCAGACTACTATTATAAAGGGTATATCAAATTACGAGATGATTTTCCTTTTGTTTAAATTAAAAATTGAGCATATTGTCTTCATAGGATTAGGAAGTAAGACCTCAATCTGAAAAAGATTTCTAATCTTTTTATACTCTTATAGAGACTATTGTTTTTATAAAAAAAAATATTTTCCTCTTTTTTTTTTTTAATTGATAACATACATATAAATATTGACCCATGTCCAAAGAAAAGATTCAATTACAGAAACATAATAAAACCATGACACATCCAAAATTAAACAATTCACTATTATCCAATGCGAACAAAAGTGGAGCCAAATACGCAAAATATAGCAGTTATTGTCAGTAAAAGCTCAATTAATCTATAATTTACTTCAAGATTCCATGCTTTTTTGAAACATTATAATCACAATATTAAGTTCATTTTATGATATTGCACAAGTGAAAAAAATGGTAGACTGCCAAATTTTGTTCATAATATTCCTAGTTAAAAATTTGAAAAAATGTAAATATGTCTTAAAACATTATTTCTTTTGAATATGTTGCACATTTTATCATCAAATATAATGGAGTAACATACAAATCACTTAGTTCTAAGTGTGAAAACAACACTCACTGCTTCATTATAGGAGACTAGTTTTTTAAAGCAATTGAGATAAATTTTTGTGGTTGTGAGATATAAATAATCATAGACATGCAGTATGGATAGGTTTGAAAAATATGCAGCATCACTTCTACATCACTATTGTACAAGACAAATGCAGGTTTGAGACCTATTTTGAATTGATTAATGAAAAATGTTTTGGAACATGATTAATCTTACCAACCAGGAAAGTTATACATAGATGTCTGGAATGATAAATTGTCCTCTTTAAATCTCTAAGATAATAATAAAAAAAAGATATATTATATTGGTCTAATATAGTGGCTCTGAATCTGTGATATGCATACCCCAAAGGTACCCATGAACAGTTAGGGTAGGCAAAATATTGATAACATTGGAAAATACCAAAAAAAAAAAAAACATAGAAACAAAATTGTAGTTTTGGTTTACAAAAAGGAACTTATGTGAAAGTTGTCACCAGATCTGTCCACCATTATTTATAGGATGCAGTTACATACTGTCACTATTTGAAAGCAGTCCATCGTTTTAATGTTCAATTGAGCGGCAAGTGAGTAATGTTTACTACATCCATCCAATGAGGTCAAGTGAGTAACGTTTACTACATCCATTCAATGAGATATTTTTCAACAAGCCAAAAAAACTATCATTTTCTGAAAAATAAAAAAATTGATTGAACTTTCAACTGAGTCTTCTTTACAATCTGATTCCAAAAAAAGAAATGTCATCGACTTTTAAGCAGCAATGAAGGAGCAGTACCAGAAACTCGATGATAAAGCAATAAAATGTTTATTACTTTTCATGAATAGAGCTTATGTGTATATCAAAAACATCGCAATCAACTTGATGCAGTTCCTAATTTGAGGTTATATCTATCTTTATTTAAACCTGATTTTAAAAAACTAAAGCTCAAAAATCACATTGAAATTATTAAGTCATGTCGAATTGATTAAAAAAGTGAAATAAATTGTTAAATGTAAAATCAAAAATAAAAGCCAATAAATATCAACAGGTTAATTTGAATTATTTGATTATTTAGCTAAGCTAAAAATTTTGGATGAAAAAAAATCAACTTTTTGGATGGATGAAAATAACAAAAAGAAAGGATACTAATCAATGGGTACAATGAGGAAGTAAACATAATCAAGAGAGAAGATTGGGATCTGCTGGTCTAATAGATCTCAGCATGATCTGCAGAGAGGATCTCCCATAAATTCTGTTTGAATGTTATCTGTTAGTTACCTAAGTGTTTAACAGTGACAACTGAAGGGAATGATATTGAGGACAAGGTTATCTAGAGTTGCAACATATATTTTGACTTTAAAATATTTTATTAAGATTTAGGACATATCAAATTGAAGCCTCTGTTGCAGATAGGAAAGCACGCAGTCCTGATTGATAAATGAAATGAGGATGAGCTCTATATATATATTTTTATTACAAACTTGAGCTTTTTTAAAAGTAGGATTATATAGCCACATACATCAATAGGCCATAGTGATTCACTATATGAACTTTCATCATGAGATAAATCATTTTTGGGCAGTATGCTTTTATTTTTTTACTAAATAAATCCAATATGAAATAATTGTGTTTTAACGATTACTGAGTACCCAATGCTTGCAGCAGTCTTTCTTCCTGAAATGAGCAATCATAACGTAAAAACCATACATAGCACCCATGCACACCTCATGTCATTCTATTCAACTTTCATTTCCTTTCAGACAATGTAATTTTCATTTTTTTCTATGATATAAAATAATGATTTTTTAAATAGACATTTTATTTTCATTTTCTTATGGTTTAATATTTACTAAGCAATTTACAATGGAGAACAATGGACGACTATTCAACTGATTCAAGTATTGATTTCTCCAAGTGAGACTGAGAAACTAAGCTTTCCTGTAATTTTTTGCTAGTAATTTCTCAGAAGTAATAGTAATTACAGTATCTTAAAAAATAAAGAATTAACAAGCCAAAAAACAATGATTATTTTTACCAAACTTTTGTTTTCCCTGATAAAACAGAATGGATTCTTATTTTATCTGTGGAAATTTTTTTGTAATATACGATGTGAATCTCAATAATTATACACTTTGCATAGAATTACATAATTCTACAAAACTTGTACTGTTCAAATTAATATGAAAATGTAAAGATAACATTAAAATAGGTCTTAAAAGCAGTAAGCTAGCTTTCGGCAGATTGCTACCAGAATCAGTGCTAAATAGAATTGTGCCATTAATATATATATAATGGCAAAGACCAATACAAGGCACAATATGTAAATTAAATGTTCCATTTTTTTGATGATGGTACACATGAAAGTTTTTCTTTTGATAGAAAGAGGATCCCTTTTAGCCCAAGCCTCTTTATATTTTCATTTCCTATCTATTAAACAAGATGTCATTTAAAACAAACAAGGCAATTGCAGTTAAACACAAAAGAACTATTTCTGAAATCGTGTTTGGTAAATTTTTGAAAAAGTTTCTTTATGAATATTACTGAATAGTTTTGTCAACCATGATTTCACTTTAGGCCTTTAACTTCTTAAAAACTCTAGAAACGTAATATCTACTCCCAGAGCCTTTCGTGGTTTAAGACAATTCAAGATACATTCCAGTTAATCAATGTTCACAAGACTTTATGAGATTAGTATTAGTAGTTTTACATCCATGAAGTTTTTGTAACAAAAATCAGACTTTTACATTTACATCTTGTAATGTTTATCTTCATTTTCTCTTTTGAGACATCAACCAAAGATTTTGCTAGTAGTCTTAAACACAAACAATTTTTTTTTCTTTAAGAATGTGCATAGCTTCAATATTTTTATCAATCTGCTGAATATGACAACCATAAAGGCAATAATCTGTAAGCTCAGCAACACTTAAAAATTTTAATATTTGTTATTTTTATAACTTTATCATAGTTTAGATAAATATGCAAATCAATCTTATCAGTGGTAAAATAATGACTCACGTAAGTACTTATTACTTTGTATTTTTAAAATGCATTCTACAACTCATTTTTTTTCCTTCTTGATGTTTGATAATTTTAAACGATAGAACAAAAATTTACGCTTTCAAATTTTTATTAATATTATGGGATTGAAATCATTGTAGTTTTCAGAATATGAAAAAGAAAAATACCTTCCTGTTATCATGGCTACTTTTTAATTTATATCTATACACTAGACATAAATAGAGCCTCTCTAATGATCTCCAAAGACACTGTAAGATCTAAACTCAACAAATATATAGAAAAGGAAAATCTATAAATTATTTAATACCATTAAACAATTAACATATATCAACATAGTGTTCAAACAAAAATTAAATGACCACTGACTTATTCTATCAAAAGTTTACATCATTACTCTTGCTCAACTTACATTTTAACACATACACACATAATATAAAATTAAATACTGCTACTTATACATGAAATAAAACCGAACTAGCTATAAAGTTATTTTTATATTATATTAGTTATAAATAAAATTTCAAAGATTGATTATACATAGGCATTGAATTATCTAACATTACATTAAATTCAATTACATTTGATTATGCAGTTAATTGATCACAAACATGGCAATTCAGTTTCATTAATGAATCTTGTAAAATAAGAATTTCATAGACAAAGTAAGCGCACATTAATAATGCCATCGGATTTATTAAAAAAATCAATTAGACATAGCAGTCTTCTCAGATTTCATAGAATTAACTAAATGAAGTCAGTAAGTGATCAGAATACATGAAGAAAGTTGGTCTATAAAACTCCTGATAATTCTGCAACTATGTAAAGAACAAATAAGTACACATAAATAAATGCAGATAAATAAACTGAAAATAGCAAATAGAATATATAAGCAATTTTTTTTCTTATAGTATTGGCAACAATGAAAATTCTATAGCACAAGTAAGTTCTTCAACAGCTAGATTGAATGATAAAAATTTAATTTTTGTTCACAATACTAAAATAGTACTTGAATATAATCAATATGTTTTGTTCAAGTTCATGTACGAAAAAGAATAAAATTAATTTATTAAACACAAATCATAAAAAACAATATAGTTTCGATAAATTAAGTAATCAAAGTTTTACTACTCAGTAGTTTGGCTGCAATTCATGAATTTTGAGCTCCAGAATCTATTACTACATCAAATTACCTGAAAAATTAATAAGAATAAAATTCAGCTGTTGTATGTATGATCTAAAAGTTTCTACATAAACAATCTGTAATATGTCAGTGAGTACAAGTTTAGATATGTCTAACTTTAAAAAAAAAAGCAGAATAAAAGAATTTAGGCAGATTATTAAATGTTTTATGATCAATAAGCGAGTTCTAATGCTTAGGAAAGAAAAATCAAATAATTATCGTATTAAACTAATGTAGTTATAAAGTTGTGCATGCTATGCACCCAAAACAATAATTAAACAAAAGTAAAAACACAACCCTGAACTTCAAATATTTAATGTTCTGCTTATTTTAAGACAGATAGTCTTTGCTTCTGCTTAACAATTTAAATAGCTTAACAATTTAAATAACTTTTTGGCTTTATGAAATGATTTTCAGAACGTTTTGTAATTATTTTAGAATAAAGATATAAAATTAATATACATATATAATTAAAATTTTGCTTGATATTTCGTCTATATTAAAAATTGAATATTTTAATTAAAAGCCTCCATGCATAAATATATGCGAAGGTTTTCGCAATCCAATAACAATTTTGCTCACCATCTCGCACTAGGTTTGGATTCTGAGTAAACATGAAAATTCTTTTCTTTCCGATAACTAACCCAGCCATCCATTTAACATTCGTACCTCCACAACCATTTCAACGATATCCAGAAATTTAATAAATCTAGTGAATTTGTTTTTCAGCAAAGTGTAAAAATGGTATGCATAACATGTACATATGACAAATAATATTCTAGATAATTTTAAAATGGTGATACAATTTATTATTTTTATTTTTTTATATGATTTTTTTCATAAGCAATATTTAAAAGAAATACACACTTTTTAAAGATAAAAAAAAAAGAACAGAGAATTTACAGCAATTTTAGAATGAAGTACTAAATATTTGTAAGATATGCATAATATTAAAAATTACATTTTTAGAATTCTTTTAACTCGTTAAATGAATAGAGTGGTAACCGAGTGCAACAGTGGTGCTTCATTGAAATTTTGTGTTCTTTTTAAAATTACATGAAAACTACAAGCATAACATCAACAGAAATCCCACCATTTGTTACATTTTTCCATTTTCTTTCTAATGATGTTCATTACATTAAAATCCAAAAAAAAAATGGATTTTTTACGAATATTTTTATAAATAGGTTCATTTATTTTTTTTATTTTTTTCCTCAGTTTACTAATTTTCATGGAGAAGATAATGGTAGAAATTTTTAAAAGGCCAAAGACTCTACTAAAACGGATTAAAAAGGTGCCGATATTCACATTTTAACGACTTCAAATTGTAATCAGAATATCAGGTCGCAAGTATTAAACATTTTTATTTTTTTAATTATGTGAATAATAAATTTTTAAAAATTATTTGATAAATGGTATTGTAAGATGATGCCCAATCCTTACAAATAAAAAACATAAGTAAATGATGTTTTGGAATGACAAGTATGAAGATTAAGATAGGCGGTCAACCTTTAAAACATGATTTTAGGATATTTGGAGACACGCATATATGCCCTCAGAAAGAAATGAATTTGTATGTTGTTTTGTTAAAATAAATGTGAAATAGAACATTTATACATACACATTTATATACTGTATATTTAATAGTTTTAATCATGATGTGACAGACATAATAGTAATGTAATGCTACCAACCAAGTTTCTTTTCTTTAAAAGAGTAAAAAAAAAAAAGTAAACATTTGTTGATTTTGGAACGTGAAAAAAAAAAAAAACTAAGCAACAGTAGTTTTTAGTTTATTGATTGTTGTTCACAATGGAATACGGTTAAAGTAAAGCTTTAGTATAAGAATATTTTTAATTATAATTATATTAATTATCATGATTCTATTTCATTTTAAAAAAAAAGCTGTTAATATCTTGAATTGCATTTATTTGGTAAAACGCAAAATATTTTAAAAAGAAGACTCATTATTTAAGTTATGAACTTTCGTTTGTTCAAATAAATTCTGAGAGATTTATATTTGCTTATCAACCACAAAAATATATTATAAAATGTTTTTTTTTTAAAAAAAAAAAAGGCAAACTAATAATGAAATAGAATTTTAAAATACTAATTTGTATTTCTTTTGAAGCAAAATCTATTATCATGCGTCTTTATATAAACTGCATGTAAACAGCGTTTCTATTTATATTACAACGCAAGCTTTGGAAAAAACCTATATTTAACTTATTTGCACGGATATATAATTAATCTAATGATGCAATCTTGCTAATTTAATTGTCGCAGGATCTTCGTGCCATCGTGTCATCAGATGTCATAATGTCTAACCATTGGTATGCTTCGTGTCTAAATTAGCGTGGAATGATTTAGAGATGGAATTGGAAAGGCAATAGCTACAAAATCAGGAGCTTTGTGTGTTCGTTTTTGTCATGGGAATTATTTTAAATGGTTGGAGTTTTAAAATCATTCAACATGCATGAATAAAAAAAGAAAGACACTGTCAGCTAAATAAAAAAAAAAAACACTGAAGCCACTCTTACAAATTTTCACCTGTTATTTTAAAGAAGTCCAAGATTTTGTTTAATTTTGATGCTCTTCAATATTTTGTATTTTTATTTTTTTTTTAGTATATACCGAGTTGAGTTGGAATTTTTCTCACCTTTTTACTCATTTGTAGAAAACATTTTTTTTTTGTTAAAAGAACCCATTTTGTTTAAATTTTTATAGGGGAAGAAATATACAAATACACAACTCTAGGTATACATAGATAAATTTTATGTATTAGATTGGACATTGACTTAAAAGACAAAAGGTAAGATTTTAAACATGTACATTTAATTAGCCATTTAATATATAAAATTAAATAATTAGACTTACTAACAAGTAATTATATATGAGTACATTTTCCTGTTTGTATGATTAACAGTCTTATAGATGAACTCTATCTATAAAACATAAATTAGCAATCCATAGACATAACTTTAATATACATTCAGAAGACAAAATCAAAGTAAACATTGAACATCTAATACTATAGTTTGATTTTCAAAATAATAGTTACTTTATTCTACATTGTGCATTATACTTTTATAATTTTGATTTTGATTGATATATTTAAGATTTAAATCACAATTAGTCATATTATAGTAAAGACAGATCCATATTTTATTACATTCATGTATAAATTTTTTATTAAGTTATAAATATTAAAAATTTAATCCAGATTTTGTTAATAAATATTTGTTGTTTGAAGTTAAAATCTTTGTTTCTCTGGTCTCTAGATTATCAAGCACCATTTATACTTCACTTACCAGAATATCTATCATACATGTGTACATTATATATATATATTCATTAGTAAAAAGTCATTAGGGACCTATATAGAGGTCACATTATTGTTATCCTGTTTAAATCCATCCTTGAGTAGAGTTAAAGGCAAATATCTTCACTGAGTTTGAACTCCGTGACGTAATAGGATCTGTAAGTTGTGAGGGCTCTGGATAGACTATCTTAAATGGTTTTCGATCCATCACAGTATGTTTGCATTTATATTGGTGTCTGTGTAGTATATAAATTATATATCATTTATGGTCTTTATTATACATATATAAATTTAAACATTTATATTCAAATACAACAAAAGTAGTTTATATAATTTTGGGACTCTGATTCAATTTTGAGACAATCTTATTTTCTAGACATAATGATTCCCAAAAGGTTTAATAATTTATACTATATTTATTACTATATTTATATTACTGTCTGTGTTTGCAAATTGCAGGTTTGTGTTTATATAACCAGTACTGTGTATATATATATAAAATTAAAGTATTATAGAGCAGTACAATGTAAATTTTAGGACTGATCACCAAATATACAGAAATTCTGCAGTTGACAAAGCAATCACAAAATTGACTGGGCATAGCAAGTACCATGTGAAAATATAAACACTTAAAACCAACAAAGAGAGATTTCAAATGGTGTGTGTGTGGAGATACCCACAATAGTTATGTATATACCACATGGAATTGTATGCAGTCAAAGGATCAAATTCTGATTCTTGCCTATGCCTTGGTACTCGTGCTGTGGAGCCAGTAGTTTTGCCACATCTTGCATCACATTATTTTCAATTCTATAGCTAGCAAATGAGGTAAATGTAAATAAATTATATCTCTGTGGGACAATAAATATAACAAGATAGCATCACTGGTGTGCATAAAAACTATAAACATCAATGATGTACACAAATAATATAAAATGAAGGGATGAAACTCATTTTATCAGTGATACAGACGGTAACCTACAATTTCTAATTTTAGATAGATAAGAAGCCAATTGCTATGATGACAAATGCATAACCATCTTCTAGAAATGATTTGTTTTGTATCTTTTATTAGGACGAATCTTTTTCTTACAAACACTTTTGAGATTTGTCATCTTTGGGATACAAGATAAAAATTAAGAATTCTTATGCGAATACTGCTGGAGATTCTGAAGCTATGGATTATCTCAGGTAAGAAGTATTATATATATAAGTTGAAAGATAATTTTGTGAGGACTACAAAGAAATTATCAATGAAGAATGTAATTTAGCTTATTTGATGATAAATTAAAAATTATGAACAAACAATAAAATAATAATTATGTAGGATGTTGAAATTTCTTTTTTTTTTCCCTTATTTTTTAAATGGTTATCACTATTTAGCTTAGCTTTATTGTTTTCCTTTTTAAATGGCTATCACTATTTATATTAGCCTTATTGTTTTCCTTAGTTTTTCTAGTTTCTATCAATGTAAAACTTTTCACTCTAACATTATTAAAACTGAAGTTATTGTGAAAATTGTGTCTCAAGCCAAGTTTATTAAAAATTCAGTATGGCGCCAAGGCTGGTAAAACAGTTAAAATGAATTGTATCAAACTATTTCAAATTTAATCTTTAGAAAGTAAAAAAAAACTACTATTAATTACAAAAATGAAACTTATAATTATAGTATTAAATACAAGTAAATAACCGAATGGCTTTATTGTTCAAGAATTCATAAGAAGTTTGGTAGCCTGAAGTACCAGAAATGGAACCAATCTCAGAACCTTATGCTTCAGTATGATGCTCCACAATTCACTGCTACCATACATGCGCAATATTATTACACTTTTAACATTAGTTTGTAAAAGTAACTGGTCATATAAATGTATTTTATGTGCTAGTTTATCAACTATCCGAATGCAATTAAAAATGTTGTTTGTTCTTCCAACATTTTATCAATGTTATTGATATACATATATGTTTTTGTACTAGTATATAAATTATCCAAATGCAGTAAAAATCATATTTTTAAATAAAAATTTAAAAAATTATTACAAAATGTAATATTTATTTTGTTAACAAAAAGGAATACATGCTCACCTCTGGCATGGATTTGGATTTAAAAATGAAATGAACAATATTTTGATTTTTACAAAAAAAAAAAAAACTGTTAGTAATAGTAATTGGTAAATATTATTATACGTTATCTTAATTAAAACTTTTGTAGAACAATTTACAATTAGATATATACATTTCCAATTTTAGAACATATATATACGCATTAACGATTCAAGAATAAATTTAAAATACCTTTAGATAGGTTTAAATTCTTTACTTTTACTTTAAATATTTTCCAAGCTTTATTAATTTTTATGATATATTAACTTTATGGAATATAATACTTTATCTTCATTAATATGTAATTTGATGTTATTGTAAAATTTGCAAGTTCATCCAAATGCATAAATACAATATGGTGGGCAGTGTTAGTCATGACAATAGGTTGCTCGTTATTTGGTTATTCATAACTAGAGGATAAGAAATGATGATGAAAAACCATTTAAATCTTCAAAAGGACTGCTTTGTCTTTCGTTACTATTCTATGAGAAACTGTTGGGAGAGATTACCTCCCTGAAAATGAGCTATTCTTAAAAATATACACATACAAAATTAACATATTTCAAGGAAAAAAATTAAAAATCAATTCCTCTTAACAAGAAATGGAACTTTTTACGAAATAGCAAATAACTAAGATTTTAAAAGATCATATTGAATATAAAATATTTAACCAAATTTCAGAAATGTAAACCAACCAAAATACAAAAGTATACTTGATAACAGAGAGTATGTAAAATAATAGACTTTAACATGCTATATAACAATCTCTAAATACATACCCAGATAACTTAATTTCTTGGACTGCATTTTGGTTCTGAGTAATTCTAACGGATTAACTATAGTTGCTGCTCCTACTATAAAAAGCAATAAAAAACAAATATCACATAATGTCAAACAGAACAAACATTATGTAAATGATTAAAAAAGAAATTAAGAAAAATAGTCAACAGATGAATTTAAAGAGAAATTTTTAAATCAAAAATGCATATACAACAACTGGTTTGATGAGCAATGTCAAAAATAATTACAACCATGAAAAAGAAAAAAGTAGAATCTTAGAATGTATTACAAGTTTTTTTCCAAATATATATATAATCTTGATCAAATTTATGTGGGAAAAATAAAAAAGAATTTTAATCTTACATCTAGCCATGCCTCCTGCTAAAAGAGGTGTCCAATGTTTCTGATTTGGTAATTCTTTATCGAATGCCATTTTCAATTGGTCATAAGCTGTAAAATAAATCACAGTAGCCGGAACAGCCATAAGCCTAAAAAATAAAACATTCGTTTTTAAACTTATTGTCTAATATGTAAAAAATTAACTATGGAAATATATATAAGTTCATGTGAAAGTTAGAGAAAAAAAAGTACTAAGAAAATGTTTTATATACACTCACAACACCTAATAAATGGCAAAACCTGTACAATAATGTCAAACATAGTCTCTGAACATATTTTTTTAAAATTCTCTGAAATCCTCCTACCATCTTTGTCTCATCCTTTACTTTTTCAACATACCTGTAAATCATCTATCTCTTAAATATATAATCAGTACACTTCTTCCAATTTCTTTCAATTTTTTACTTACTTTTCAACACTTCTATTTTATAGTTCTGTTCTCTTCCAAATATTTCATATAAATAACACTCCACACTAAGCACTTCCCATTTTTCAAGTTCTAAGTTCAGAGAGAAATGTAGTTAGCTTTAATTTTATTCAAAGCCTATTTAATCATTATTTGCACTTTAATTTCTTCAATCACCAACTTTATCATCAGTTTAACTATGTTAGCAAATGTTTAAAAGCACTACCCTCCTTTTCATTATTTCTCCACCAATTTTCAATTGGGGAAAAACATAGAACTAAAAAATTTCTTATAATATTTGCGAAATATAGCAATAAGTTAAACACTAATGATAATCACATATTTTTTTAATCATTCTCATAACAACTAAATCCAGAATTTATATATTATTAGCAAAAAAAAAAAAAACTCCATTAATTTATTAAATCTTCATGTAAAATATTTTTTAGAAATGATTATACTTGCGATAACACTCCTCTGACACCTTTTCAATGTCAAGTTCCTCACACATCATATTGTCCGCCTATTAAACATTATATATTTCCAATTATTTTAATCTTAAATCTAAAGTGTGAACTATTTTAATATTCAAGAAGATAATTTCAGTACACAATTCCTTAATTAATTTATAGACCAAATCCTGAACATATAAAACTATCCTTCTACTATATTGTAAAATTTATTCAAATGCTTTTGCTAATATAATTAAACTATAATTTGATAACAAATTCTAATATTAATCTTTACAAATTTCAGATTACTTAATTATAAAATAACCCAGAATTAATCCTAATTATTTATTATACTGACTAATAATATATAACAACACATTAACATAATATTCTGTCACACAGGCAAACTTAATGATTGTTTTCCACAAAATTAAATTAAAATTTGTACATTAGTGAAAATACTAAACAATATTTACAGAACCAAAAATGAGTGTGACAATACATAATTAGAAAAGAAAAATTTCTTTAGCGGCCAAATAGTTGTTCTATAGTTTAAACTACAAATAAATATTAGAATGTCAGTGATTTTCAATATATTATTACGACAGTCACAATATTACCAATACTATTTTATTCAAGATATTTGACATTTAGAACAATTCCATGGCTATGAATGAGTTTCGATTTTGAAAACTGTATTTAAAACGCTCATGAAAAACAACCAATGCAAAAGTCTGAGAGTAAATTAATTACTATTTCCTCCCCCATCACATCATTCATGGAAGTCATAGCAAACTGATAATATGAAAGGCTAACACAAACTCCACAGGTTACATGTTTCTAAGCTGAATTTCAGTAATCCTATAAGAAATGACAAATAGTAGCAAACTATGTACACCTTAAATTAATTCATTTAACTTGCTCATAGCAGACAATCAAATCGGTAAACAAAGTTGTTTAAATTCAATTAACAAACATAATATTCAAAAGTAAATTATTTATCTGATTAATAAACTTTTTAGTATTCAATACAAATATAAAACAATCTCAAAACTATAAATTGCTCAAGTAGCCTGCCTAGTATACAAATTATATACAAATGTAATTCACATGTCTGCCTAACTCCAAATTATATTGTTTGTACTATGAAAGTTTAAGATACAGCAAAATGCACCATCTGCCAAGTTCACAATCTGAGTTTGAATTCACCTAAGGCAAAAACATTTCCAGTTTAAAATTTTTTCTTTTAAGCAATCGACTTGTAGCAAACTGTCCAATATTACTCATAAAATATACATCACACTATTCTTAATTAGGCATTATAAAACAAGAATGGCCATTCAAACCCTGTTGCTAAGCAATTGGCAATACACATGCATACAATTAGTCACTATTACCTTATGAGCCTTTACTCCTCGGTGGTGTATTTAAACACTGTTTTACTTTTATTTATATACATGTAAAACAGGGATAGGAATCTACGGCCCTCGAAAGCTCTCAATCTGGCCCATGGACATTTTCAAGAACATTTAAAATGGTCCTGATTTAATACCCTTGCATAGGGCAAATATTAAATGAAAAATTAAATAAAAATACTTATTTTCTCAACTACATATTTTTTCTCTTCAACTTTTATAGTAGTTCTAATCCATTTTATCATTGGAGTAATATTCCAATGAATTATATTGTATGGTCTATCTGACAACGGATTTCATTTACGACATTCAGTATATTTGTTAATTTTTGTAGGATTTTGCAGATGAACATATCCAGCAATGATAAAACACAAATTTTATTTTGCTTTATTATTATTAGGATAGCTATACAGAATAATATTTAAAAAAAATTGATAATAAATTTTGCATTTCAAAATAAATAAACCAACACATTAAATCAATGTACCTGATATGACTAGAAAGTATTTGAGATAATAAAGAACATATCATTAAGAGACACTATTAGAATAGAAAATTTGAAAAGAAATATTAAGTGGATAATATGTTTCATAAAAAGTTTAAATAAGTCAGGAAATTCTATGAAAGCAAGTTGTATTATTTAAAAAAAAAAAGGCAGAAAATTTGAAACCATTTTCTGAAGATGAGTTTAAAAAGCTTGCAACCTAGCTGTTGTATGGTGAATCAATCCAGAACATAAAAGAACATTTGACAATATGAATATGTCATAAAGAATAAAATTGTCATTAAAAATGAAATGTCATTAATTATAATAATGTTTATTTTTAATTCACAAAAAAATGGTAGACCTCGTTTAAAAAGATTAAGTTAGAATTGACTGCTACTTGAAAGGATTGTTCACCTCTAATGATTAAAGATAAATTGATTTAATTTTTCTCGAAATATAACAGCTAATTTACTTAAGTCAATAATTTTTTAGGGCCCCCGATTGTGATAAATATCAAAATGACCCTTGGCAGAAAAAAATTCCCACATTTTAAAAAGCCCGTGTACATTATAAATATTGACATTTTAAAAAGACATTGTATATTATAAATATTATGCCAAGAGTCAAATATTCTGCTCTACTGATGTAATGACATTAAAAATGTTTACTTCCGAAAAAGTTTTACAGTTAAGCTGATCGATTTTACTTTGAAACTGTTATCAGATACAAAAAATTTCCATATGAAGATTTCAACTTGGAAATTCTACCCAAATTTTCACCTTGTAAAAAATTACAAAAGATTTTGGAAAACAATATTCAAAAAAACTCAATTAAGCAAGGATGCAATTTGCTGCAAAAGAATTGTCAAGTACAATTACAAGATAATAACATTCCATACTCTATATAAACATTGAAAATTGATTTACATGAGTGAAGATAGAAATGACAGCACAGCATAATGTTTTGATTACAATGGAAGCAATCTTTCACATGAATGCAAGGTGAGTGATTTTATTAGAATATGAGGACCAAAAAATCAATCTTGTTCACATGTCCATAATAAGTAATATCAATGCCTGCTACAACTCAATAGCTAGATACAATCAACCATTTATTTCTGACACAACTTTTAATCAACAAAAGACTTATTTGGATAAGATTCAAAAATTCACCTGCCAATATGGCAATAAAATTATACACTATCATATTGTATATATATCGTGAAAGATTATCTCAATGAAGGACTCTCAAATGGATCGATTGAATGGAAATTTGTCAACTCTCTATACAACAAATATATTTGTTGACTTGTGGTGTATGTTAAAAATCAATGGTTAGATAATGATGTTCAAGAAATACTAAGTGAGACTGTCATGGAATCAATCCTGAATTACATAGAATAAAACAATAACGAAAATTAGAAAAGGTACCAAAAATCTGTAAATCTTGTATTAATATATTTTCATAATTTATTAAAAGGTATAGAAATTTTTGATCCAACCAATTAAATATAACTCACATGTAAATAAATAAGTACAAATATGTATACATCTGTTTTTAAGAAATCATATAGCATTAACAATTTTAATCGCGCGTAAACAATTTTTATGACTGATTGTATATGAAACATTAGGAATATAAACATTTCATAGAGCAATTGCTTCTGAATATGTTATTAGGACAATTTCAAGCAGATTCTAAAAAACCCTTTTTTTAAATAAGTTTGCTAATAAATATACTCTTTTGTATATCAATGCATCTATTTTGTTAGATAAAAGAAGATAACCTTCATCTGACCTCCCATTGTATGTACTGTAAATAAATCAAACACTGACAGCTGAGAAAGCTGAAGTTTTATTTTAGTGGTTTATAAATTAATCAAGCCAGCTTACAGTTTCAAATATTAATTTAGATTAAATAGTAACAATTTTAATCACATGTAAATTCTTGATTTATTTCCATCTACAACTGAAGATTAGATGAGAGATTTCTTTTTATCTGACAATATACTGGCAATGATACCCAATGGTTATTCAGAACCTGCTAAAAATTTATTCTAATAATAAATTCAAAAGTGATTATTCTATGAAATATTTACAATCCTAACCTCATATATTTAATCAGCTGTAAAAATCATTTATGTGTGATTAAAATTATTAGTATGTAATTTAAATATTTGAAATGGCCAACTGGCTTGATTGATTTATGAACATCGATCACTGCTAATATAAAGATTCAGTCTTCTCAAGTATCAATGCTTAATTTATGTACAATATACACAGCCAAACTGACAGTGATATATGAAAAAGTAAATGTATTTGCAAGTTTATTTACAAAGTAGTTCTTTAATTAAAATTTGTATATATTTGCCCTAATAATGTATTCAGATGTGATTGGTCTGTGAAATATTTCAATTAAGTCATATAAAAAATATAAAATGACATTAATTTAATCAATAAAATATTTTAGTTGTCAATCTTTAAGATAAAGCTGAATAAAATTGATTTTATCCAGAAGTATTGAGTAGTAAATGAGAATCTTTTTAGTTTTAAACATAGATATCAAGTAAATATTAAGCATTTCCCAAGGCCAAACTCAATTAAAATCTTACTTGTATTTAAATTAAAATATCTTTAGAACACATGCTAACATGCACACACAGAAAAACCCACGATACACATTTGTTAATATATTTGTCTTTTTTTTTATTTACATTTTGTGAATTTATTATAACCATCTACCCATTGATTTTTAACATAACACGTATATTTCTTTCGTTATACCAATGATAAGTTTAGATTTCAATACATATTTCACTAAAACAAAGCAAAATAAAATAGTACATTGGTGTAATTTAATTTCATTGTTTGGCATCAAAAAAAAAATCTCTTCATTATCAACAAATATTCACAATCTTTTGTATAAGCAAAAATAACTTTTTTTCATTTCCCTATGTTTAAACATCAAATAATCATTTTTCTTTTTTTATATATCTTAAATGTTTTATTTCTAAAACATTAACAAAAGTAATAAATAAAGAATAGTTCATGCAAATCCAGTGCTATCCTAAAATAAAAATAACTTGAAAAAATAAACTTTGCAATCATCCAATTCTGTCATGAGAAAAGATTTATTATTTGATTTTCTATCAATCAACTCATGTGTAAGTTAATGAGTTATCCACTAAAAGTATATTTGCTCCAATAAATAATATAATTTATATAGAAGTACTTTTGATTATTAAGACCATAATCATATAAGAACAATGTAGACAAAAACAGATCTTCACGCTTCAGTATTGGTTAACAGTCTATTTAAAGATTGATAAATAGACAAAGAACCAACACTGAAACACATAACTCTGGAAAATCATATGACGATAGTTCTTCGACAATGTGCCAATACTGAAATACACATCTGGGAAATCACGTGACATCTGTTTCCCGTCTATATTTCAAATGATAATGACTATGATATAAGAAATCAAAATTCCTTCTATATAAATTAAATATTATTTATTCGTATTATTATTACAATTTAAATATTATACACATTCACACACACTTATAACAAACAGACTAAATAAAATGAACTAAACAAGAGCAATTAACATCACAACATTGCAAGAAAAGCTAGTAAGAATAAAACAAAATTTGGTTAAACATAAAATATGCAAACATATTCTTAATGTATAGTTTTTTTAATGTACGTGATATATAATTTTTTCATTTTAATTTATTGTAATTAGGGAAAACAATATTTATTGAAATATAGATATCATTAGTATATACCACATGATGTGCCGAGTTCAAAATAAGTGGATACATGGTGATAAATACACAATAAGTATAAAAGAACATGCCAAATTCATTAATGAACAAATTTGTGGCATGATTTTAGCATAAATGTATGAGTGGGTACATATATAAATAAGAACCTTTATAACCTGAATATACTTACAATGTAGGTGGCAAACCACTCCATAATGATGATAGGCCTTCGCTTCTTGAAATTTTAACAAATGCATCCTACATACAAAAATAAATTAAAATAGACAATCCAAACAAAAGAAAACTAAAAACAATATGAATATAACAACAATATTAGGAAATTCTTAAAAATATATATATAAAATGACACTATGGTGTTATATGTTATAGTGAGAATCTTTTATTATTTTGTCAGGTTAAAACTATATTATAATTCTACAGGATGTTAAGATGCATACTCAATATTTAAAAAAAAAAAAATTAATTTAATAAACTTTAAAATTGATCTTCAAAGGTGAAGAATTAATTGAACTTCAGGATGAAACTGATATCACAGAGTATTAAAACTATAAATTTAACTAATTACCACTTAGTATTAGTAGAATACATATAATAAAATTAATGTTATTTTACTGCTCATTTCTTTATGAAATAACGTATCAAACCCTGGAAACCGGTATTCATATTCTTCAATCTTAAATAGTTCAAGAAAAAAATGTGTAAACACGGCCAAATACCTGAGAGTAATGTTAATATGAGGCTTAATTGCTACCATAGATAATAAAAGTATATTTAATCTTAATTATACTGATAATAGCAGAGATAGGCAATGATGGCTATTAAAATTTACTGTAAAATATATTTATTTAAAAGCACTCATGTTGATTAAATTAATGTAAGTTTTATATATTTTTTTTTCACCCTTAAATTCATTTTAAAAAATAAAAAACCTCATCTTGCAGTTTTTTTTTTTCTATTAAATTTATCTTTAAATTTTTTTTTTTTTTTTAGCAAATAAATGTCTATTCATAATTTTTTTCAATCGTTTTTAGAACTGCTTACGATTCGTGATTTTTAATACTTTTAAACAACACATGATCACTATTTCCTATGTCTACACAAGCTGTTACAACAGAGACACAACACTGCCTCCATACAGTAGTGTTACCTAGTGAAGCCATAATGAATGGATGCAAGGTTTGCACATAAAATCCCTATCTAGTGCCTACTCATCCAACATCTCTCAGCTAGTTTCTAGCTTATTATGGCTTTCATCAATAAGGAGTCTTGGATCTGAGAGCACTGCACTTAAGAGCTTAGTATCTAATGCAACTCTTCAGAACCACCTTTTACCTATTTAGTTAATTATAAAGCTTTGAGTCCACCCTCTGTAGGTATTTGGTTGGGGTGAGAGTTTTAACAAATATTCCTAGAATAACATTACATTAACTAATTATAATAGTAATAATCAGCTATTAAGCTAATGCTCATGCGCTTTGTGGATTTTTAACTATAAATGAATACTCTCACTTCCAAACACAAGATAAAGTCTTTGTGAAAAGATAGAAATGAATCCACCTATCCTTTCAACCCAAACGTTTATGTATGGACAAATCTTAAGCATTTGGGAATGAGAGCATGAAGATGTTAAACCATCACCTTAAATATCTCATTAACTAATTATGTAAAAAATTTTGTGACATTGCAATGTCATCTGATTAACAGCCATTTGCAAGCTACAGAAAGAAAAAAAATAGCAATAACAAAAATTTAGGAATGAACTTTTCAATAATTATACAAACCAGTTATAAGTATTTGAAAGATATATTTAAACTTTTAACATATATTTTAAAAGATTATACATATATAAAAAAAAACTACAGAAAGATCTGAATTTAAGTCAATGAGCTATTTTAAATAGTAAAAAAAATTTTTTTTGTAAAAGATACCATCTTTATACAATGGAAGTTTCTATTCTTTTCAAGTTAATAACACAACAAAACACAAGTAAATAAAGAAAAAAAAAACATTTACATTAATGTAGTGTTTTAAGATGTTAACATATATATATATATTAAAAACATAAATCAAATCTCTTTGCTCTAATGAATGAAATTGCTTTTTTTGGAAACTGCAGTTGTAATGCTTAAACAGACAATTGAAACCCCAACCATGTGACCAATAAATGCAAAATTTAGTGTAAACTTACAAGAAATAAAAAAAAAGACTTAAAAGTTCTTACCACAGTGCCATTGAACTGCCCTGGTCTTCTGTACCATGAACGTGATGTTGGGGACTCATGGGCGCCGTTGAAGCAGGTGCACACATGATCCATTAGACCATTGCAGTATAAGAAGCACTGGCCTTTGGTGATGGGCTTCTGCTGAGCCTGGAGGCGAATCTTGATCACATCTAAAGGTGTCACTGCAAACAAAAAACCCCAACCTCAAAGATCTAGAAAGATTAAACTATGAGTGGTGAAAGATGCATGAGGCACGAAAGCATCACCCTGACAATACTTCAAATATATCCCCTAAAATAATAATGCATTTTTAACAATTGTGGATGATTCAGCTTAACAGATCTTAACCCCAACAACATATGGTTCAGTCTGCTACCTACATGGAAAAAATAGAAAAGAAAATGAAGTAAAAATAAAACAAATGCTGAACTGGAACAGGACTCGAAGAATAAATCTGTAAATTTTTTTTTTTTTAAAAAAAAGCACACACACAAATACTAAGTTAAAATATAAAAAGATTAATAGCAAAGTTAAACACAACAGATCACATAACTAGATGAATAAATTAAAAGTTTATTGCATATAATTTTACAAAATATTTTTCATATAATTGTTTACAATTTAAATATATTTCAATAGTTTCCAGTTCTCAAGAGCACTCATTCATGACTCTTCTTTGATTTAATTTGTTTTGAACCAAAGTTTCTTGATCAAACACATTTCAAAATCACTGAAACATCATTTTTCTAAATACCTCTTATGATCCAACAGCTCTGTTTTCCTTCCTATCCTTTCTCTATCTTAGCTTTTCTCACATTAACTCAGCCATGAGTAGTCCTATTCACAAATCTCCCTATCTTACTGTATATAGTTTTTCTTTATCACAATCATCAAAATGGGTTCAAAAATCCATTATCATGTATTTCGTTACAGATATTAATTCATTTTCATTCTAAAATTATTTTTTTATGTACAATTTTAATTCAGAAATAATATAGAACTTCCTTAATTAAACCTACTTTATTTCATTTTCATTTGATTCTTTCAAATAAATCAATAAGCTATATTATTTTTATCATATACATCATCTACATAGTCTTCTCTTTGCAACAATTATCTTTATTTTACACAAATAACTGATATATTGTATTTTTCAAATTCAATCCTCCCCCCTCCTTTGAACAGATTCAAACTCTTCTAATTTGAATATTAAATCACCATGCTGTATATCGTAAACATACGTTAATTTCTTGGACCAAACGACACCTGTTCAGATATAATAGTGACAAAATGATTATAGGTTTTCTCTATGCACAAATAAATGATTAGTTATTTATTCTTTTACAAACTTACTTATGGTTTGATTAATTTTATTGTGTATTAAAATGTTTTCACATGTCTTGATCATATTATTTATATCTTGAGATGTCTTTTATAATTACAAATAACTGTTCAATGATTACATCAATACCTGCACATCTTTAAAAATCTATTTCTTTAAATTATTTTATTCTCAATACCTGCACATCTTTAAAAATCTATATCATAAAGATAAATTAGCTCTTAGTCTACCATTCTTTACCATTTCTTCTGTGTGATCACTTTATCTCTCCAAAGAGTTTTATTGGGCCACATATTAGAGCAAAGTTATCTTTTGTAATCCCTGATCCCTACATTTGCATTTATATTTTTTTTTTCTTCTCAGTTCATCATTAATACTTCAAAACATATCTTTACCCTCAACATGTGTATTTATTTATCATTCCTTCATTATTCACCCTACAGGTCCCATAAAGTTACTTCAAATTAAAAGACTATTTCATGAACAAAATATCAGTGATGCTGACGTCATGTGTTATAAAATAGCTTCTTAAACAGTCATGTTATATGTGAAACAATCCTGTTAGTCAAGTTTAACATTACATCCCTTAGAAACGTTTACATATCACAATAAATTCATCCATTTCTTATTCATACCAAAACATTTTTTTATTCCAGATTTATTTTTGTTCCTCCTCCTATCCCATTTTAATATAAGTTGTTCTGTTAGTTCCATTATACTGTACTTCCTATTTACCTAAACAAAACAAAAAAATCTTAAGACATTTACCCTTTTCACTCCCTTTACTTTTAAATTTCTCCCATTCTTCATACAATTTATCCTAATCCTCTCTTTAGATATTCTACCTTCCAAAAATAAATGTTCAATACACTTCTTGCAACCCCCACATAAACTATATCTAGTCCAACTTAATCCATTTTTGCTTTTTTCCCCTGATATTTAAAGTTCATATCCTTTCACCATATAATAAAGTCCCTTTAATGTTGCCATATCTTTCATATTTTCTCTATATATATATATTTGTACTGCTATATAACTCCAAAGTTGTTTTTTTTTTTTTGTAATTATTTTCATTCTCTGCTGCATGAAATCAGTAAAGTGAAAACATTCTAACAGGATAAAAAAATGATTATTTTCTAAATACTTTACTCAAATTGGGCATTGTTACAACATCAATATTTCTTATAAATAATACTATATGTTCATACAATCAATATAATCACAATACATTTGAAAAATTGTATAAATTGAATAATGTATCTTTTAAAGCAGAGGCTTTGAATAATTAGAAAAGGGGAAGACTGGACATTAAATATGTGAATTTGAAGACAAATAGATGAAGATAAAATTTATTATGTAGAGATACTATCGGGGGGGGGGGGATAGAAAAATAAATTGAACATGCAGAGATGGAGGAATCATGAAAGTAATAAAACTAGAGTGAAAATAGAAAAAATTGAATGATGTCCTTAAGAAAGAAGATAAGTGAGCATGACAAGAATTCCGAACAAATAAGTTGGAAATAGTGGGAATCTGGCATGATGTAAGTATCGGCAAATGAGTAACAATGATAAATTTGTGATTGTAAATTTAGCGGTAAATATTTTGGATAGTTAAAATGCTATGGCATAAAATTTAATGTTTATACAATTCTTTTCACACTATTAAAATACTTTTTGTCAAAAATAAAAATTGCACAGACTGATTCTCCAAATTTTTTTTTTTTAAAATCTTATTTTCACGTTTAAATGTTTTTAAGACTATTTTTCTTTATTCTGACTAATCCCATTTAGAAAATTGTATTGAAATTATTTTTATATCACCAACAGTACAGGGTATTTCTTTCCAGCTTTCTTTAACGAATTAATTTAGATTTTTTTGTCAACTCAATAACCTGATAACCTGAGTTTACTTCAACTTCAAAATAGCTAACACTTTAATAAGATATCACTGCAGACAATCTTTACACAAAAAATTTTGCAGTTATTGAATACAATTATCAGGACCAAAAAAAAAAAAGGAGGGGAAATGTAATCAAAGATTATTAGGCAGTCTGATGAAACATGCCAGTAACATATTTTTTACATTAGATGCTTCGGAATCTGATTTCTTGAATGTTCAAGTTACTGTATAAATCTTAATACAAATCTGCAGCTTGCTTTGCTTCAGAATGAAAAATTTATTTAATATTTCATAAAGCTATTCAAGTCGGTTATAATGAAATTAAAGATAATTTGTCAAATAAAACTATTTTTAGTAAGGCAAAATTGTGCAAGCATTCCTAACAGATAATATATTAATCATATGAAGATGAAAAAAAACTATTTTATTTGTTAAAAAACAATTTAAATTTATTATAGTATATTCAAAATATCCACAATAATTATTAAAAAAATAACTTCTAAATGAAAATATGTATATTATTATTAAAGTAATTTTTTTTTGTTTTAATTATCCACTATTTTTTTTGTTTGTTTTTGATTTTAAAATAAACAAGTTTTTCATTCACATCCCTTCTTTTAAATTTTAATTAAGCATATATATAATGTAAAACTTTTACAAAAAAAAATTTAAATCTATTTCCGATTGATAGGAATTTATTCAAAAATAATGCAGTACACTCAAAATCAAAATAAGAGTAAACAAAAAAGTTTTGTAACTAAAGTATGATTTTGCATTAAGTGATTTCAAATCAATACTTATGCACAATGGAAAGAAAATGATTAACAGACAGCAAAAATTCAAAGAACAAAAACTAATAAATATGAAATCAGTAAAGAAATAAATCTTAATAAAACAGTAAGCTTGGCTTAATACAATTTCCATATGTAAAATATAAATAATCACTTGGTCACGTTCAACTAAGCAATTTATTTTTTGAAACTGATAATAAAAAAGCCTTATAAATTATTTATTATATATTTATAGATACTATTAAATCAGCAATCCAAGTGTTTGTGTTTCAATATATATTGGGAAAAACCCAATACAAAAATTTAAAATAAAACAGGCAATCAAATATGCACTGGTAGATGGTTTCAATATGGGAGTCAAAATAAAAAAAATCCTGCAATAATAAAAAGCCAAAAAAGCTTGAAGATATCTCTGCATTGCAAGGATTATTTAATCTTTCACAATACTTAAATTGGATAAAGCTCCTAACCTGTGTGAGTGATGTAATGATAAAGTATTAAATTGTCAGCATAATCATTGAGATGCTAATGTTTGATATCTAGAGCTCACCTGTTAAGTAAAGATTGTTTGTGAAATGAATGGTGGTCTGAGTTTCTAAGCTCATAGATGATTGCAAAATGGTGACGTTGAGAAAAGGACCATGATAAAAACCAAATACATGAAACTAAGTAATTTTACACATTCCAATACCACGTACACACAATATATATTTATAAGCATTATTATTATGGAGCTCCTATTATAGTTGCATATTGAAGAGTTAAAAGTCCAACAGGCCACAAGAACAGGGTTTCAAAGATCAAATCTAGTTCATTAAAATTCAATAGTAACTATATATATATCATGGAAAACCAAATTACTTTTAGATATAAACTATTTTAAATCCATTAGTTGTAAGAATAAACAAGTAGCCTTGAGCAAATAAGAAATTAATAACTCTTCCACTCGGGCTTGTGACTCAGTGGTATGCATAACCAATTTCAGATTGAGAAGCCAAGATTTACGACTATAGAAAGGATTGAAAAGACAATGTAATACAAGTACAATTTGATATATCGTGCCATGGAATTCTTTACAATAGTTGTATAATTGCAGAAATATCATTGAAGCACAAATATTGTGATACATAGTAGCAAGATTGTGATAAATTCTAGTAAGTTATACTGAAAGCAAATACCACAACAGTTAGAAGTTGTAGGGGAAAAAAAGAACATATACCTTTATGAAGATTTAAAATTAAAAAGTACAAATTGGGGCAAAAAATTACATATGAAAAAAAAAGATTTGGTATATGTTAATTGCTTACAATATAAATAGTTTGTTCAAAAAGTAGAAGAGAAGAAAAAAAATTCAAATGTCAATGTATGATACACTATATCTCATGAAAAGATGATCGATTGTTTCTTCTAAATCAATACTTTGTTACATAGTAACCTAGCGTAGCTATTCTCCAGAAAAATTCAAGTTGCTAAAAGTGTTTGTATTAAGAGTTAGATAAATATTTGTGGATTGTTTTCAGTGCTCTGCCTACCATTGTGGAATCATGCAAACCACTTGAAAATGTTTTACCACCCGAAATTCATTGCCATGCACAGCTTGAATCATTCCAAGAGCTTCATTGGCAGTTCCACTCTCTATTTAAAACCAAAAAAAAATTCATGATACTGCATTGCTACATTGTGGGTCAAGTTACAGAAAGTCACATTTCACACTGTAATCATGATCTAAATATAATAATGTCTTGAAATTTCTGTAGTACAAAGCTAAATTATATACTATGTAATGCATGCGTTGATTTGCAGATGGCACTGCAAGCGGCTTGGAGGTAGAGGGCGCAGTTGTTTTCTGTTCTGGTCACTGACTTCAATTTCAGCTAAGTTTGATATCTTTTTTATGCGATTAATCATCTGAAATCATCAATTTAAATATTTTAATTGTGGTATGAAAGTGAGGAGTAAATTGTGATCAAGAGAGATAGTTTTTTTAATTTGGAAAGATCAAAATTATTATAAAAAAAAAAAAGTGTTTCGATCGCCATTTTAAAAATATATTACTTTAAAAAAAAAAAAAAATATTTTTGTTGAATGTGTGTTAATGTAAGGATTTCTATAACTAAGTTGTACATAAGATTAGTTGGTTTAAATTTGCTACTAAAGTTTTTTAATTTTATTTAAAAACAATTACTTATTTTGAGGTAAAAGATAACGTTTAGAAGCCTAAGATACACGTGGTTATTGATCGATCATTTTTAAAAGTAAAAATTTTTATTGATCGATCGTTTTTAAAAGTAAAAATTTTTATCTTTCTGTGCAAAAGGGTTTGAAAAGTAGGAGAGAAAGTATAAAGTTAAATATAGAATAGTTGGCTTGGAAAATAAGTAATATGGATTGCATTTGTATTTTACAATGCATATATAGTCGTCAGAAAGGAATTAGACGTGCTGTGGTAGAAGGTGTATGTGATCAGATTTTCCACTTGAAATGCTTAAATAAGACTAGGAAGGATGTAGCAGGTTTATGGTTATGTAGACAGTGTGTGAATGTGAAAAAGAGAAGAAAAAGTGGTTTCAAAGTGTAGATAGCGTAAAGAGTAAGTCAGGAGAAATGGAGCAAAACGTAGTTGAGGAAGGCAGGAAGTCAGGAGAAATGGAAGAAAACGCAGTTGAGGAAGGTAGGATAGTGTGTTTGTAGTGGAGTGACAAGAGATATAGATGGAAAAATAGGTAGTGCATTGGAGATGGTTGGCCAAAGAATAAGTAGGATAGAGGAAGATGTAAAGGATGTAGAAGCAAAATTAAAATTGTTAGAGAAGTGTGAGCAGATAAAGGTATTATTGAGTAGGAATGATAAGGTAGAAGTAGATAAGGAAGTCCAGAAGGTAGTAGAGAAGGTTGTGAATGAAGCAGAGAAAGTAGAATGAGACAGTATTGATAGGGGATTCATTAATAAGAGAATGTGGAGATATAATTGCAATGGAAAATAGAAACAGGTATGTAAGAGTATGATTGCCGGGAGCTAAAATTAGGGATGTTACAGATAAAATAAAGAAGCAAGGGAATAGAGATGTATATGTTATGGTAGGGACTAATAATTTATCAGAGTCATCAGAGAGAGTAATGGGTGAGTACACAGAATTGATCAGGAATTTGAGTATGGTTAAAGGAAGAGTAGAAATAGTTGGATTATTACCAAGATTTGATAAAAGGTATATGTTAGATAGGGCATGTTCTATAAATGAGAGATTGAAAGAATTGTGTGAGAGAAATGATGTTACGTTTGTGGATGTGTGGGATTTTTTTATTGGGAAGAGGGAGTATTTGGTAAAGATGGGTTGCACTTAGGGAAACAAGAAAGTGAAGTTTTAGGGAGTCTGATTTATAAAGAATGTAGTTCAGGAAACTTGTAAGGGGGTGGGGGGATTTTAAATTGTAGTGTTATTAAAAAGATGAAGAATGGATGGGAGGTAAGGAATAAATAACAGGCAGTTGATTTAGATATAAATATAGATGTGGAGAGGGAATGGGTCTGTAAAATTAATAGTAAGCAAGTTATTTATAAACATAATGGAGAAGAAAGAATCAAAAAAAATTTATAAAAGAGTAGTTAGGAAAGAAAAAATTGTTAAAATTGGGTATTTAAATATGCAAGGTGGTAGGAGATCAGAAAAGTGGCAGGAATTAAACAAAGCAATTGAAAATGAAGGGCTTGAGATATTAGCAGTAGTGGAAACACATCTAAGAGAAGATGAAGAACCTGTTTTGGAAGATTTGGTATGGCAGGGTATAAATAGAAAAGAGAAAGAAAAAAGGGTGGTGGTATAGGTGTTATATCAAAAAAATATTTAAATACTGTTAAATACCAAGAACATTTGTGGTTTGAAATAAGGTTGGGAAAACAAGAATGGATGGTGGCTATAGTTTATATAGCTACTGGCGATAGTCAAACTATAATGGAATGGAACAATAGCATATATGCATGCCTAGTTAAGGATATACAGAGTTTTAAAGAAATGGGAAAGAGAATAATGGTTATAGGAGATATGAATGGGCATATTGAAGAAATTGATGATGTAGACCAGTGTTTCCCAACCTGTGGTGGTGGTACGCGAGTTGCTGGTTGGTGGTACACGAAAAATAATCAATAATGGCGGACATAAAAAAAAAATTAAATCATAAAAATATAGAAACGTTTTTTCCTATAATTCATAAAAATTATTTTAATTAATAATATTATACAGTAAAGTTGTTAATATGTACAGTCGATAACGATCTTTAATGTTAATGATAAAATTGAAAGTATGATTAAGAAATTAGATTTTTGGAAACAGTAATATATATAAGTATCGAAAACAATCAACTGGAAGTATTCAAAACTCTACATATTTTTTTGTTTGAAAATAAGGTTAGTCTGTCTCAAGATATAAGAGAAAATATAATAGCACATTTAACAGGATTAAAATTCTTTATGGAATATTTTCCAAAACTCTAAAACACAAATGATAATTGGATTTCAAACCCCATCTATGCAGAAAATTTAGAAAAAGCTACATCATTATCAATAAAGGATAAAGAAAATTTAATAGAATTATCATGTGACAGAACTTTACAAGTAGAATTCAAACGACACAATCTAATTAATTTTTGGTTAAACATTAAAGAATATGAACAACTTTCTGAGAAAGCTCTTAAATTATTATTACCATTTACTACGGAATTAGTAGGAAGAGCTTTTTCTTCATATATTTTTTAAAAAATAAGTATCGAAACAGATTGAACGCAGCTGTAGACGTGTGCTCTTCCGATCTCCAAATTTCAAAAAAATTATGTTGTTCGAAACAAGCACAAAGAACTCATTAAATTTATTTTATAAAAATATTTGATTATGATAAGAAAATATACTAATTGTTTTTTTTATAATTTTGTGTTTTTATTAAAACCATTTATTAGTAAACGAAATATGACAAAATAGTAGATAAATAATGAGTCGGATCAAGGCAAATCAATCTAAATTATTTAATTTGAAAGAATGTATCAGAAAAGGATCATACCCAAAAATTAGAATCTCATTAATTCTTGATCATCTATTGTGGATTACTAGATGTAAGCTAGTATTTAATCATCAAAATTTTAATCCTATTAACTTCATGCTGAACAATATAAAGAAAACAAGAACAAGAGATAGCTTGATAACCCCTGAGGTTATTTTTACCATGACTTGGGACATGCTGGATTTATCCTCTCCATGGCCCAACCATTAGCAAGATGCTCCAAAAAAGAGAAAACAGACTCAAATTCAGGAAAACCAAATGAAGGAATGAGAAAACACTTTGAACAAAATATGTACCAAATAACCTTTAATGTAATAATGTAATCTTTAATAAATTATTTTAGAAAAAATATAAAACCTTGAACAAACACATACATATAAATATGTTACAGTGAATTTATAATTTCAGTGAGTTTATAATCTGGTATGACGTTTAGGCGTGTTTCAATGTAATTTGTCTCATTATGAGATGTGAATACATACATGGTCACCCTATAATATATATAATGCAAATAAAATAACACACAATAACAAATTTCACAAAATACAATCATTTTTATGAAGTGGTACAATTTAGCGTGATGTACTACCAAGTGGTACATGAGCCAAAAAAGGTTGGGAAACGCTGATGTAGACAATAAGAATGGACAACTTTTGAAGAAATTTTGTCAGAGTAAATTTGAGCATTGGAAACTTATCAAATATTTATGAGGGATAATACACATGGTCTAGGAATAATATATCACACACAATAGATTATGTATTGGTAGAGAAAGAGGGAATGGATAAAGTACGGAAAATTAAGGTGTTTGATAATGAAGAGAGTATGTAATAGTGATCATAATTTCTTTGTAATTGAAATGGTTAGTAATGTGAGGGAAAATAGAAATAAAAGTAGAAACAATAGTGAAAGATGTGGATGGAGAGTGAATGATAAGAATAAGTTAGAAGAGTATAGAATACAAGTTGAAGAAACCATGGAAGAGTTGGTTGGAAATGAGTATGAGGACTGGTGTGATGAAATAGAAAAAGTGGCAAATAGGGTTTTAGGTGAGAATATTCAGAAGAATAAAAGTAATAGAACAATGAGAGTTAGTAAAAGTGTAAAAGAGAGGAAAAAAGCATGCAGAGAATATGTGTGCTATTAAGAACAAAGAAAGTGAAAAACATATTAATGCTGAATGGAAAACGTACTTAGAAAAGAAGAAGTTAGCTAAAATAGATAATTATAGAGAGAGAATGAAACTAAATAGTAAATTATTGGATGATATTAATAAAAGTGGAAGAGATGGGAGTAAAAAATTTGGGAATTACATTAAAAGGAGAAATTTAGGGGAGAGAGATAGTACTACTGGATGAGGAGGGAATAGAGTGTAGCTCTAGAGAAGAATTAGAGAGAATATTGAATAGTTATGTAATGGATATAGAAAAGATGTTAGATGTGAAGGACAGAGGGATAGAAAATATGAAAGCATATAGTAATGGGAATATTAGCTTTACAGAAAAGGAACTGAATGAGGCAGGGAAGAAACTGAGAAGTGGTAAGGCAAGAGGGTTAGATGGATGGGCAGCAGAGATGGTAATGAATTTAGGGCATAGGGCAAAAGTAAAGTTACTATCATGTTTTAATAAGATAGCACAGAAGAGAGTTTTTCCGGGTAGCTGGAGTAATACAAGAGTAAGATTATTATTTAAAGGAAAAGGTAAGGATCATAGAAAGTTAAATAATTATAGACCAATAGCGATAACATCAATTTTATATAAAGTTTTTTCATATATGGTGGCTGGAAAAGTTGCAAAGTGGATGGAAGAAAATAATGTAGTGGGGGAAATGCAAGGAGGCTTTAGGTCAAATAGGCGTATAGGAGATAATTTATTTGTAGTTACACAACTTATAGATATGAGTGGAAATTCAGGTAAACAGTTATATATGAGTTTTATTGATATAGAGAAGGCATATGATAGAGTGAATAGAAGTAGATTGTGCATAAGTTTAGCAAATCTGGGAATGGATGAAGCTTTAGTGGGTGTCATTAAGAATTTTATATGAAAATAATTACTATACATATCAATTAGGGGATATAGAATCAGTTAAAGTTAAAAATGTGGTGGGACTGAGGCAAGGATGCCCTATGTCACCTATTTTGTTTGTGTTGTATTTGAGTAAAATGGAGAGAGCAATAGAAAGTCTTGGAAGAGGAATAGAGATATCATTAATAGGTGGCAAGAGAGCATATACATTGTCGGGTCTTATTTTTGCGGATGATGTCTTTTTGTGTGCAGAAAGAAGAGAAGATATGGAAGTTATGCTGAGGACATGCGCAAGGGTGGGTAAAGATATGGGGATTAAATTTAGTGAAGAAAAATCAAATATAATGATGGTGAATACTGGGGAAAGAGAAGACAAAGATGTCTTATTGGGGGATATAAAGTTAAGTGTGGTGAATAGATATAGCTATTTGGGAATCATCTTGAGTAATAAGAAAAATTGCTTGGATGAATGGGAGGAAAAATTGATAAATGAAGCAAAGAAAAGAAAGGGATTGATAAAGAAATTAACAGTGTTTTCATATAATAAATATGATGTAGCTAGAATTGTATGGAAGGAAGTGGCAGTAGCAGGGTTAACATACGGCAATGATGCGTTATGTGTTAGTAAAGGGGTTTTAGATTGCTTAGAAAAAGTACAAAGGGAAGTAGGAAGACATGCATTAGATGCTGAGGTGTGGACAGCAAAGGAGGCAATTCAAGGAGAAATGGGATGGTCAAGTTTTTATATGAGGGATGCAAAAAGCAAATTGAAAATGTTTGGTAGATTGCAGTTTATGGATAATAAAAGAATAGCCAAAATAGTATTTAATTGGGTTACAAATAAAGGGCAGGCAACAATATGGGTGAGAAAGGTAATACGGTATGCAGAAGATTTGGATAAAGAATTTATGTCGATATACTTGTACAAAAGGTGGGATGATTGTGTTAGGAGGGTTGTTGAGTGTTATAGTAATAAGGAGTGGGATAGAAGAATAGATGCATTAATAAAGAATAGGGAGTTGGAGAGATGGAGAACTAGTATGGAGAGTAAAACGAATTTAAATATATATAGAAGTAAACAGAACATTCGGTGTGAGTTAATTTATGATAATAGTAAGGAAAGTAGTTTACTGTTTAAGGCTCGAACGGGATCTTTAGCAACAAGGGAATATACACGTAAATGGAAAAATATGGGTGATATAGTCTGTAAGTTGTATAAAGAGGCATAGAAAATATTAGGCATCTGTTACTTCAATGTAAATGCTTGGAAGCAGAAAGAGTACAAATAATGAAGTTATGGAAGATTAAATATGAACAAAGTGATTATACAGAAAGTGAATTATTGTTTTTTATGCTAGGTTTGGGAAAAGATAAGGAGGATTTAGATATGAAGGTCATGGAGTTGACAAACATTATGTTGTGGAAATGGGATAGAGCAGATTATGAGAAAACTTAGGGTGGACAATGGAAAAGGATGATAAAGTGGCTAACAGGTTTCTCTGAGCATAGCTGCTGAGAGATTCCTGACTCCGTTTAAGGAGAAGTCACAGTGCATCACATCACAGCCAATCATCTTTACACTGGGACAAACTATTTAGTAAAGCAAGCATTATTTAGGGAGTAAATTATTAATTAATGTCAAAATTATAATTTATAATCCATATGCTTCATAAAAGGCTGCTTCATTATTTAGAAAATATTATGGTAGCAATTGCATAAACATATTACCTTGTTTTTAATTTTTTGTTCTTTATATGTAAAACACACAATTAACATTAAATTAAAACTCCCACAAGAAAAATATCAAAATATAAGAGCAACTTTTCCCCAAAATATTGAGAAATAGAAATTTATCTCCATTCCACCCATCCCCACACAACACAATACATTTCATCTGAAATGCTCATACCAGATGACCCAGGTACATATTTGTATCCAAATAGTCTCATAATTTAAAGAACTACTAAGTCTAAGTGTAATTAAAAATCTATAAATAATAAATATTTCAGCTTAATAATTTTATATTAAAATTTCAAAAATTTATTATTTTCATTTATCAATTGCAAATGAAAAACAAAGAGAAATGACATTAAAAATACGTAGAGGCAGAGCTATTATACCAGATTCAATTTCAATGCCTTGTTAAATTTTTTGCAGGTAAAAATGAAAATTAAATATAAAACTTACAAAGGAAGTTATGCTTGACTGATTCTCAGAAAAGTATTAGGCATGGAATTTATTGATCAGCATGGACCAAATAATTAGCACAATAAAAATGGTGGTAACATATATATATATATATATACACAAACAATTAAGGAGTCAACAATTCACCTTCAAGTTATACATAAATAATAAAAGAATAGAGAATAGAATGGAATCGTGTATTTCATCTAATCATTATGCTTTTGCAGTTTATAAGCTTTAAAAAAATGAATGGATCTATTTTATCCTTTGTTGAGGCAATGTTTTTTTATTCATAACCTGAGGAACGAATGGTTTATTTTTTTTAATTATATATATATGGTATGCTAATTTCATGTTTACACACATTTTCTGGCAATAATATTCAGGTATAAATTGTACAAAGTATTAATGTTTTTCCATCCATTATTTAAGCAATTTCATTTACAAATTTTAAAGTACTCCTACAAATAAATGAGGGAAAAAATAAAGACAGTATTTTTTTAATTATTTCCAAGTAAGTAAAGTAAAACTTTTAAGATATTTTTACAGGATTTTCACATTTATAAATTTTAATCTCCTTAATGCTTTAAGATTAGATGTTTTCTTTTTGACTCTAAATGTGTTAGAATTCAATACTTTAGCAATCAGAAATGTATTTTATCTAAGCTTTTGTTAAATGCTTGTTTGCACTATATATTTTACACTTTTAAATCTAGGTTTTTCTTTCAGTTTTCATTCTATTTGTCATTGTCAGGTTAGGCATGGTACTACACTTTCAAACGAAAGGCGGCATCTATATTTGGCACGCCTTTGATAACTCCTAATTTCACATATAAGTTATAAATGTGAAACTTTCTTTAAATTTAATTAGAAAGAGATCGAAGATATTCAGTCTCTACAGGAAATAAATAATATAAAAATAATATTAAAAATGGCTGTTGTACTTTTTAAATCATTCAACATTCTTTTTTTAAGTTCTGCAATGTGAACGGCTAATATTTGTGAGCTTTACAGTCAAAGTTTCCTTTCACAAATCTCTGCATATTTGATACTGTGTATATAAACCCAATAATAAAAAATAATGCAACTGAAATTTTCAAAATTTTTAATACTGAAACACTGTACAGAATATATACGAAGAACATATATCTACACATAAACCTTATACCATCTGTATGAATATATTAAATATGTCAATAATCTTTGAAGTAATTCAAGCATCTACTTAGAATGCATGATGCAATATTGCAATCATCTCAAAATTACCGTGCACTTCATAATTTTGTTAAAATATTAGAATATAAAAATAAAAACGTTTTAATTATTACTATGTGCAATAAATATCATTTTAAAGCAAATAAAATTTATTTATGGGTGGATGACTACTGAAGGATCTGAAAAACAGTCAATTATTTTTCATCCACTTTTTTGTTTTATAATTCTTAATCCAATTAATTACTAAATAGCTGCTATCTTATGTGAAATTTAGATGAAGTCATTGACATCTAGTTTTAAATAGTTTTGGAGGGTGGAGGGTGCAAATTTTTAAAAGCAAAAACAAGTTTTAAAAAATAAATTTTTTTACATTTTTGAATAACACATACATCTATTATCTGGTTAAATTTATGCATAATTAACCATAATTTTGTTTTGCTGAATTATTCTCAAATTTAAAAATTTGGCATAATTTAAATAAATGAAACAAAATATAAAATTTGTTTATAAAGCAAGAACTAGTAATGATTTGCTAATTTCATTTTTAATAATATATTATTATGATTGCAAGCATTAAGTTATGGCATAAATATAGTGAGATTGCTCTATGCACCATTAAAATACATTAGATTCATTTAGTTTCAATCAGGGGGGGGGGGTGTAAAAGAAAAAATTAGAAACTTCATTCAAAAAATAAATGAAATTTTAATGTCCTAGTTCATATTACAACTATCAAAAATACTGCTGCAGTTGGTAGCAGAATTTCATTTAGTCCAAATAATTACCTATATTCTGGTCAAGTAATTAGAAATTATAATATTAGATAATATAATAACGTGAAAGCTAAACACCTTCAAACAGATACGCTTTAAAAATGCTTACATGACAGCCAATCAGATGGAATAATGGCATCACATGGGACTCCAAATTCTAAAACACAAGCCAGAACTATTAGAAAAAGATGGGATGCATCTTAATCTATGCCTCAATTATATTTAAATAAGCCAGACTCAAGCATTTTGAACTAAGAGTATGAAGCTTAAATACCTTCACATTTAATCCACTAAATATTATATATATAAATTAACAACGCGAAATCATACAACGAAGCAATATTTTTAAATCTAATGAAATGATATTAATAAATGTAAATATATTAAATTTAAGCGTAAACAGATAATATTATAATAAGTGAAAGCTAAACACCTTCAAACAGATACGCTTTAAAAATGCCTACATGACAGCCAATCAGATGGAATAATGGCATCACATGGGACTCCAAATTCTAAAACACAAGCCAGAACTATTAGAAGGTGTTTAGCTTTCACGTTATTATAATATTATCTGTTTACGCTTAAATTTAATATATTTACATTTATTAATATTAGATAATATATCTTTTGCATTTTTATAAAGATTAATTTTCATTGCAAGAGAGAAGAAACAAGACAAAGGGTTAGCAGCTTAATTTTTTAGTCTTAAATGTATTATGTACTAAATTTTAAAAATATAAGCACTTTCTTTAATTCATTACTTTTTCCCAAATTAAGCTTTCATAATTTAAAAATGTTTTTGTTGTCTTAATATGTACAATTTTTTTGTACTGAAGACGTCCTGCAAATATTTGTTTTTATTACAATTTGACATCAACCACCTTCAAATAAATACATAGATGGTTGTTACCAGTCGTTAAATAATCTCTAAGCCAAATATAACTTTAAACCTCAGACAAATATGAATATATCTGATTCTTTTCTAATTATATATAAACACAAGGAATAAATCAACTTCAAACTCTTTTTGCATATATCTTTTCAAGACACTTGAAATCACTCCATCAGATAATCATGTTTCAAGAAAATAGTGGAGTAGAAGGTTTCAGATATTTGAAAATTTAATATTCACATCGTTACTGAATGTAACATCACATGACCACCTCCTCTTATGCTTGTGTATAACTGTTGTTAAAATAGGCAAAACTCACTATATATATTTTGCCACACGCAGCAAGCTAGAGCAATCAATGGATGCCAGAAGGCTTGTGCATAAAATCCCCATCTAGTGCCTACTCATCCAATATCCCCAGACTAGTTTCTGGCCTTTGTGAGTGAAAAGCCTTTTTTTTTTTTGTTACTGAATGTACTGAAAAGGAGGGCAAAGATGATCAAACTCCATCATCTCTTGACATAATTAAACAAATCCACCACACTAAGTTAATAAAGACTAGAAGTCAATGTAAATAAAATTAAATTTGCCAAATGTGGTAAAATTGAAAAGTGTAATTAATCCTGACATCACACGCAAATTTAATTAGGCAGAAATAAGGAGTGTTTTATTTTTAACACGATTTATAAATATACTATTTTCATTCTATATACACCTGCCTTCATCAATATCAGTGAATCCACATTATCTTCTAAAGATTTTGAAAGCAAATGTAGTCGATTCTGTTCTACTGTAATGTTTATTTAAAATCACTGTTATAAAGGATAGATAAAGTTTTATTATCACCTCAAAACATTAACAAAACACAACTATGAACACTGTAACTCGTTTTGATTTCTTTTGAAGCTTCTTTAAATGCACTCTCAATGAAACTGATAGAACCCATATAATTTCATGTATAGAGTATTCAAATTAATCTAATGAGTCCCCAATGATGAATCAGATCTGACCAGAAATGTAATTAGCAATCTTATAAATAAACAGCTTGCTAGAATGTAAGAATTCATTTCCATTTGCCGACCTATACTTTGCACTGTTTATATAACTTTTATAAAAAAATACAAACTGTACTATAAATTTTAAAAACCTAACCGCTTTTACAATCAAATTAATTAATGATAGCAGAATGGCTTGTTGTGTAGAAAAATTTTGAGCACCAGAAATAACAGAACTAGATCACAACAAAAAGAATTCCAGTGTGACAGTCTATTAATGTTCCAAACCATGCAGGAAAATGAAATTTACTGAAATTTAAAATATGTATACTGGATTAATGGTTTTGAGGACTAAACTTTTGTCATCTACGTTAGGCCCAAATTCTCACTCTCAATTCATCAATAACCTTTATTTACAAATAAAAAAATATTTTATTTTTAGATCTCAACAATATATAATCATGCTACTATTTAAAGTCCTGTTTGCAGTGAATTAAAAATAGAATGAAAAAACAAGTATACTAACAATGTAAAATCATTTCTCTGTGAGAAAAACATTCAACCCATAGAATTCTATGCAACAGGCATTAACAACAAACTAATTATCAAAAAACATTGAGCTAGATTATTTAATCAGTTTATACTTTTAACAAGTTCCTAATGATTTAAGATATAATCTAAGGCTATTCAAGTATGAAAATTCTATCTACCTGTGAAATAATTAAACAAATCAACCACTAAAGATTAGAGCTCTCTATTCTTTAGGTTACTAATTTAATTATTTCATGGAGAGTCTGGCCATCTCGGCTCTATTTTCACATATATTTAATTGTCATGTAGTTAATCATTTAACAGTAATCATTTGCCTTATGTTTGATTATTAATGCAAGAGGTGTTAAAAATGTCTTTACTGTTTAATTGCATATGATTTCATTATTGCGCCATGTACACTCAGGTATCAGTATTCATTCCACTCTGAAATTTGAAGATGCGAAAATTTAGTCCTATTTACATCAAAAAGACTGCGACCTTAGGTCTATTCAATTCTTTACTTTGCTAAATGTAGTTTGTTGGATTTCTTTAATTATTTCAGTTACGTGTAGTTTGGTCATTTCTGCTCTATTTTAAAAATGGATGTAAACAGCGCTGAATTGAAATTTTTAAAAGTTCCAGTTCCACCACTGACTTTTTTATATAATTCAAATGAGTCGCAAATTATCAATATCTGATGAGACTAACAAAATATTGTAAGACATCTTATATGCTTTTTGTATTAACACATGTTAAGTACATCAATTTTCACATTAGTTCTGGGGAAAACCTATTTCTAAGCAAATGTTAAGAGTATATATGTAAAATTCATTTGTAGATCAATTAAGACAATACAATAGATTATATTCACATAAAAACATTAAAATTTTAAATAAAAAACTGATGTATTTTTTGTTAAACGCATCTAAACTTTAAATTCTTTCAAAATGAAACATAATACAAAAAGTTTTATCTACTATATTGCCCTACTAATAACCACAAACTTGTTTTAATGGAAGCAAACATCATTCAGTAGGACCCAAAACAATTTAGTAACATACCTAGAAATTTAAAGGAACTAATCATATTGAATAAAACACAAGTCTGATTATAAACAATATTGTTAGCAGAGACGTAAAAAGCACCAGGAGATAAAAAAAAATACAAGACTAAAATCAATCTTATTTTCATCTATACTGTAATAGAGAACATTCATTCAATCTAGAATATAAAAAAAGAACAAACTATAATTTCAAACAAAATTCTTATTCAATAGTCTCAACAAAACAATAAAAATAGCAATTATGCATAAAACACTAAATTATATATTATAGTAAACCAATCAATCATAATCAAATATAAGGCAAACTAGACAAACTTTTTTAATTTGTGTAAAAATATTTTCATGTAATCGGTTATGAGCAATTATAATTGAAGGAATGAAAAACGAATGCCTAAATAGGTGAAACACAAAAGCGAAAATAAGACAAAAGACCGAAAACAACAATATATAAAGGTAAAAATGAACCTAAATGAAAACTTCCAGTAATCATATCATAATTAATAATAATTATACATTCTTCATACATATACAAATATTGACTTCTTAAAATCTATTACAAGTGTAGAAAAAAATGATTTTAAATATCAGACTTTGAGAAACACACAGTAATACCTTATATAATACCTTTGTGATCAATAATGTTTTGTTGTAGTTTGCTTTATAATTTTAATTCATAAAACGGTAAACTGACATAATTTATATATATAAAAAATATGTGTATAGATAATTTTCCAAAAATTATGTACAGTGATATTAGCAGACTGCCTATTTATTATACAATCTTTAAATTTTATGTATTATCTTTATAAGGATATAGTCATATTTTGCATATATTATAAATATTGATAAATTTGAAAATAATGGAAACGCCAAAATACCAATAAAACCATTGCTGATTTATAGCTTGAATTAGCACAAAGCATATGAAACTTACGCAGCAGTTTGTTTTATTGTATAAATAATTATTATACAGCATTGAAAATGATCTACATTTGAATGCCACAGATATGCAACAATGCTGCGAATTACAATTTATAAACACATCTGCAAAATAGAATACATATATAAAAAGAAAGAAAATGATAATGGGCTTAGAAAAACTTACATTACACATCTGTTGCTTAAATAGACTGAGCTTTTTCATTTACTTAAAAATGTCAATATTACCAAAGCTTTCATATGAAGCAAACAAGATAAAAACACACACACACAAAAAAAAAAAAATCAAAAAAATATATACCAACTTCTTTTTACTTTTTCTCCCCAATAGAAATTTTGCTTCACATTCCAGCAATAAATATTTTTTTCATTTATCATTTTTAGATGGACAATAAACTATTTTAATTAAATGTATCAAAATACATATCATTATAATAATGTATTGATTAGTAAAAAATTTTCTTCCATAGTATTAGAATTTCTAAAAAAAAAAGATTATATAAGGTAATACTGTAATTATTGAAAGATATTTATTAGAAGTGAATTTCTAAAAACAAAAATCAATTTTTATAAATACTTTAAAACAAAAAAGCAATACTAATTTTTAAAATTCTTACATTATTTATTTATATGTATCTTTGGAAATTTTTTAATAATTTTTATTCTTTCAGGCAAATCTACAGATGTAGAAAATTATAATTTAACATTAAATGATTACACAACAAATTTGTTGTTAGAAAAGAAATATTTCTTAACACATCTTTTATGTACTAGTGGCTCTAACATAAAAAATGAAACTGCAAACCATTTTCATTATTTGAGAAGCAGCTAAAATTAGAAAAATTTTTATATATTATTTGTATCATAATTTCATGAGGAATATAATAAACAATATTAAAATGTTTATTTTAAATCTTTACATATCAAAATTCACAAATTATGAACAAATATAGAAGTAATAACTTTTTAAAATGTTTAAATTATTTTTGTTTCTGTTTTATTGCTTCTCATAAGTCATTAACTTTATGGTCATATATTTTACATGTATCAACCACATAAATTGATAATATTCTAAAAATTGCATTTTCAACTAAATAAGTAAAAAATCATTATACACTTACGATAGAAAAAGTAATTAAATCAATACAATTAAAATCTGAAATTTCGGTTGTGGGAGATAAAGATTACTTTGCTTTTAGTTTTTAAAAATAATGCTTACGATGCCTTTCCATATATACAGAATATATAAACAAATTTGGGCAACAATTTGCTTTTATATCAATTCACTTCTGATATATATATATATGAATGCATAGAGAAATGAAATTTTCTAAATTTAAATTATCTCTAATTTACTTCACTAGATTTTTCTAATTATTAATTTTGATATTGATTTTACTTATCTAATATATCTCAATTATTTTTTCTTTTAGTTAAACATTTTCTTTGCAAAACAATATCTATTTCACTAATTAAAAACAATGAAGCAGAAAATCTTCAAGATACAAATTAAAAGCAAAAAAAAAGCATATGCTAGCAACAAAACACTGACCTTGAGCAGATGTGACCTTGTGTTGAGCTTGCAGGCGGATCTTGACAACATCCAAGGGGGTCACTACAAAAAGTTTAAACTTTAGGGGAGGGGCGCAACACATGCACAAGCAGCAGCTTGCAAATGAGTACCCAACTAAGAGTACACAAAACTAGACAGCATACATAACAAATGAAAAAATAAATTTTATCCACTAAGTCATACCTATATATATATCCATTTTAGTAAGCTTATTTAATTCATAATTTTTTTTAAATTTGATACAGTATATTTAATAATGCAATAAGGATGAATGTAATTCTGAAGTATTCAATATTGCAGTTAGTTTCTTTGACAAAGCAAATGGCTTTCGTTCATTTTTCAAGTGGCATTTTCTTTTTTCAAAAAAAGTTGAATTCTTTACAATTGTGTCAAATTTAACTTAATTCGTAAAAAAAAAAAAATTTACAAGTGTTTGATTCACAATTCAAATAATTTTTATGACGGACATATATAAGTTAAGGTCACCCCTCTCCTCACCCAAGAATAAATTCATGGAAGAAAACCAAATATGTCACCAACCCCCATACAAACCAGATGATTCAAATATAATAATTCAACAAGTGTTTGTATAAAATTTCATTTCAATCATATTTTTATTGAACTGGAAAAAAAATCTTAGTAATTATAAGAATGAAGATTTTAAGTTTTTCAAATAGCAGACTCGTCAATTAATTTACTGAAATTACTTCTGCCCAATTCCAACTCAATGGCTAATATTTCCAAATAATTCAGATGGATCTTTACTCATAATTAATCATAAAACATATTTTCTCTAGCACGACAGTTAATTGTGCACGAACAACAGCGACTGGAATCCACAAATTTAATAAAAGGGATTAAGATCGTAATTCCTTTTATTGATTTTACAGTATGATGGGCAACAAAAATGTTTCCTCAAAATTTCTTTTGTGCATAACTTTATCATACAATAGTTAGCAGAAAATATTTTTATTAAATTCTCAATTACTTATTAACCCCTCCCTCCCCCCCAAATCATTTTGCTTTCATTCAATATAGTAAATCACTTTCAATTGTATCATTTACGTGCTTATTTTTTTTTAATATCATATCAATAAAATGATGAAAGCAGCTTCATATTCATCTCAAAAATAAATCAGTCATGTATTTGTAAAATTTAGCATTATTATTTCATTTTCTTATCTATTTAAATATAAACGGTGGACTCAAAATTTCAGCAATCATTTATGTACAGATAGTATAGTAGGAAAAACTATTAGGTGAAGACAGATAAAGGATCAATAACCTTGGATATGCCAAAAACATTATACTTGTAGCTGAAGAGCCAATATTACAAAATAACTTATTGGTAAATACAAAGACAAAAATTATGATGTGTCACAACTGACATGCAAAGTGACAATGAAAGCACAGATGGCGAATAAGAATTTTGCTTTCCTGGATCATTTATCAATGGATGCATTAGTCAAAAGCTTTATCATATGCTAATACTGGCAGAATTGCAATTTTTGTAGCAGTAAAACAAAATTTAGATATAGCAACCAATTTTTAAACATAGAAACTAACTAATAGACATCACAAAATAATCTACAGAGATTATAAGCTAGGGATAGATTCCCTACTGAATTTATTAAGCCCTTCAATGTTTCCACTGTAGGCAAAGATTAGACAGGTGCTATAAGTATCATTTATGATCCAAGTCAAAGACTGAAGCAGATTAGCATAGTAATGTTAAGCAGACTTGAAATCTAAAAAAATCAGTCCTGATTTTATTGTTTGATATGAAAAGAAATTTGAGGGCCTGCAAAAACTTGTGTCAAAATCCACACTTCCAGGTTAAATATTCAAAATGGAAATCTCATTTTAGATGTTTTAGGCATTGAAACTTTGACTAAAGTTTGTGATAGTCTAACCGGCTTATATTTTTTTTATTTCCTGAGCACTTCTTCAAACAGGAACAGTATTCAGCAATAGAATATGCAAATACTAAAAAGTTATCCTGATCAGAGTATTGCATCACAAATAGTGACGGCCACCTTTTCGAAACGATTAAACTTTCTTCCAAGATTACTCCTTAACAAAAAGTTTGGCTTGTTTCAGTCTTGTTATAAATAGATAACTATAAGATTAGGGAGAGGCTTAATCTCTTAAAAAGTTTCCAAACTTTTCATATTATTAAGACTTACATTTCTGAGAAAGTTCTACTGTAATGTCATCGCCATAAATGAATTTCCTGCATTCTGTTTCTGGAAGATCACCGAAAAAATATATTAAATAAAATAGATGAGAAATAAGGCTGTGGGAGGCAAATATATAAAATTTTGGTTTAGATATAATTACCTCTTAGAAGTGGGTGAAATTATTTGAAATTCTAAATATTTTTGGAAGAAAATTATCTTTTTCAAACAAGACTCATAAATTAGATCAATAAAGTCAAGATAATTTGCTTACAGCAGTTTTCCTAAATCCTGCCTGTTCTGAAGATAACTGGTTCTCAACTATTGACAATTCTTACTACGATTATTCTTTTAGTTTATAGGAAATACACAATAATGCAAATGGCTGATAATTTCTTTAGACAGCTTTATAAGATTTTAAGAATATTACATACCATGGTATTTTTTTTTTGGGGGGGGAGGGGGTTATTATTTTGCGTGAATGCATATTCAACATTTTGAGGATTCATCACACAATGCTACCCTCGTTTCTGACAATATCATGATCATTATGAATATAGCCCATAGACAAAAATTGCTTGGAAAACTGAAAATTACACATTTCACAAGATCCATGTAATTAGTAGGTTGAAGTATTATTAGCCTCTGAGACCATTCTTAAATGATTAGATGAAGTCTTCCTGGTGCTTAAAACTTTTATTGTCCATGAAGAATGGTTTAAAAAGTTAATCATTATTCAAATATTATATAATCCGAACCATATGGAATACAAGTAAATCTTGATACAAATAGTCTCCAAACACTATATTAATAAAAATATCAAAAGAATTATTTTAATATCTAATTATATCTAAAAAAAAAAAAATTTCTTTCTGTGGCTAGTAATGTAACTATATCGATTAAATTAGTTGATTTCTTTGTCTATTTATTATTTATAATAGTTTCTTAGAAAATATTTGTGACTTTTCAATTTATTTATTTTCTTAAAAATAATCCCTTATTTTTTTACAATTATTATTTCTTTTTTCTTGAAACATTTTCCACTCTCTCTCTCTATAATTTGTCACTACAAACTAATATTTTACAAGCCATTTTCTTGATTATAATCATTGCTTTGCAATATTTATTTTTTTAATTAAATAATTCATTAGTCATTATAAGCCAATACTGTGTTTGTTATCTACTACTGTATCTGTAATATCTGTAACTGCAAAGCTCAAATAACTACCTCACGCTTCCATTTTTCAATTACTATTATTACCTAGTGACTCAAATATTTAAAATCTATTTCATCTATCAATACAGATGTATTCTCACTTTAATATATCCTATCTATTTTTAAATACTTTTATTTTACGTACTTGGTTTACTTTTCCCTAATAAACAGTTTTATCACTTTACCTATTATGTCCAAGAAATTATTTTCAAGGAGTCTTATCCAATCATAGTATGTGTATGTAAATATTAAATAAGTATAACTTATTTATGTAAATTAAAGAGAAGACAACTAAACCTTTGGAGCTATGAATAAGCAAGCACTTCATGTCAATAAATGTAAAAAAATAAATGCACCATCTATTTCTTATATTTATTGATGTGGAATGCTGTTTATTAGTTTACTTCCATTTTATATGTATGTATCAAGTGTATGTATACAAAGACCAATTTTTACGAGATACCAACAACAACTTAGGAAATCCATTCAACTTTCTAATTAACAAGCAAGTTTTTTTCATACAATTTTTAACATATATATGATGCAAAACAAAAATTAGTTCCATCTAAAAACTCTTATTATCTAAGTATGTTTACAAGTTCAATAACCTATATTTAAAAATGAATACAGTTATTATTATAATTTTTTTTTTAAAATTAAAGAAAAATAAACTGACAAATTTTTTTGGAAAAAATATAAATTCTCTATAGATTGGTTTACATATATGGCAAAAGAGTACTGTTAAGTACTCTGCCCAAAGGTAGGTTAAGGAAATGAGGTAATAGGATACAGCAAATGATAAAGGGTTAGCAATGGTAATTAAACCACTGTTTTCTATCTACAGCTGTATAATTAGTATGTTAAACCTTCAACTCTGCATAAATAATAAATGGGTATTAACTAACAGCAAACATTTTAAAATGATCACATAAGATATTTCACCCCATATTCCACCATCAGGTTATTTTGATTCTTAGAATGTATACATAAAAATGATTAAAATTTCTCAAATATTCTCCTAAAACTCAGCAAATAAGCAACATACTATGAATACGACAAATTAAAAACTATAGTCTGACAAAAATAAGACATTTAAAATTTTAAAAAATGAAATTAAGATAATAAAATATTACTACACAATCTAGTCTATACTTAGAAATTTTGTATATTTCCAAATGTTCACAAACTAACACCATCAAAAAATGCTAGACTGCAATCATGTTCCCAAATCCTTACAAACATTATAAGTTTTTTTAGATTAACAATCTTCTTGGATTAAGTATAATATATCTTATTTAAATTCTCCCCCTCAATATAAATCTTTCCTATATGAATGTGCTTGAAACATAAATGCAAGTATCATAATTTTAGATGTTATACATATATTTTGCATATTTATTTTTAGAAAAATAAATAAATAAAACTAAAAATGATTAAACCAATTAACTTTCTCCAATTTAAATACTTTTTTAAAATGCTTGAATGTTTCAAATTTCATGTCAGATGATTTAAAGGTTGACTATAGACAGCTACCTACTTACATAAAATATTAAAGCTTATAAAAAAACTAACATATTCAAAATACTTAAATAATTAAATATACAATATAAAACTATGGGGAGGTGGAATATCACTCATAAGCAGCAGAATAATAAATTTGATTAGACAGATTGAAATTAAAAGAGGAACAAATTTTACGCATTAATAAGTTTTTACTTTATATCAATAAAAAATAAAAATACATTTTATTAGTAGAATAACTTCATGTCAGGTGATCCAAATAATGCTTCAAGAAATGTTACAAGAGTAAGATAAATATTAATAAAATCATCAAATTGGAAAACAATAAATATCTTTACACATTTCTTCCATAAAATAATAATCAGAAAATAATAAATTCTTACAACAGCTATATAAATATCGAATTTGATATTTATATAGCTGTTGTAAGAATTTATTATTTTCTGATTATTATTAAGTATTAATAAATACTTTAGTCAGATTGTTAATATATATGTAAGCATAATGGATGAAAATTATAGAAAGACACTTGGATGGAATAGCTTCTGGTAAAAATGATCTACTTTAGACTGGCTTGGATATATAGAAAGACAAGTAAAGAATAGGGTGGACCGCCCTTTTCTTGTTAAATTCTCTGTCTCGTATTTACCATCTGATTGGCTGTTATATTAATGAGCGCGAGAAGTCTGCAGTTTCTCTCAATTTAATTTCTAATATTAAAAGGAAGATTTACAACAGATGTTTTATCAATTCTAACATATGGATCAGAGACTTGGTTACTTAATACAAAATACAACTGATTATACAATGAAATATGGAGGTATGTTAGAAGTAACAAGAATGAATCAAAGGCAAAATATGTCAAAGAACAAACAGGTAAGACAGACAACAATAAAAAAAATTGAAGAGGCTGAAATGAAGTTAAACTGGTCAGATTTGCTAAAAGATAATACATGGACAGTGACTCTTAAAAAATATATATGTGAGTATGGATAAGGAAGCTTGCTATTGTGACGTACAGATAAAAAACTAAGGAAACTAATTTGAAGACCATCCTGCACCGATAAATAATGGAAGATGATTACTTTTAATATTATTATTATACCTAAGATGTGAATAATACATTTTGTAAAATCATTTTCAATACAGGAACACTAAATCTAACTCATTAGAAAAGCCACTTTATATATCATAACAATAATGATATGCAATTTGTCAACTTTCACCAAGGCATTGTACAAAAAATTATGGAATAAAACATTTCCATAAGTAGGGAATCAGAATTTGTTCCCAGTGTTTTTAGTTTTCCTTTGCTATATAGTATGAATAAAATAAATAAACCACCTATTATGATGTTCAAAATTCATTGGCTTATTAATTTACAAATATTTATTGAAATATACTTTTTCCTTGAAGAGTGGATTTATTATATTGTAAATATATATATATATATGTTAATATATGCAGCTACATTCAAGATTAAATAAAAATGGAAATAAATCTGGCAGTCATAAAAATTTTAAGTCCATAATTTTGCCCGGATTGTAAAAGATAAAAGTAGAAAGCTAAACAGACGGTAATTCATATAAAATTCGAGAGGTTATAAAATACTTGAGCAGTGAGTTGCGATTAGCTCATGATTTGGCTTTTCTACCAGTGTACTACTGAATATGTATAAATCAACTATTTATATATATATATAATGTCTACTTATAATTAAATGTGTGAAATAATTGGAACACTTTGATTTCATCTCCTTATCGTTGCTGTAATGGATTACATTCTTCTAAAATAACACCCCTCTATCTTTCAAGCTCTTAAAAATTTTGCCAGTTCATTTTTTACAATTTATAAGATATTCAAACTATATAAATACATGCATAATGGTAAACCAATTTATATAAAATGATAAGAATACGTGATATATATATATATATTTTGCCAAATATCAAGTAAAAATAAATTAAATTTTCTCCCATAAAATCAATCATACAATACTAGACTACTCATAAAATACTAAATAATTAATATATGAAATCTTTATTTATAGAATTCCAAGATGTTCAAGACATCTTCCTCCATTCTTATCAGATCAACAAAAACTACACAATTTCACTTTTCACAATGCTGTATTTAACTCCTCTAGAATAGTTTTGACTGCGTCATAGTCTTCAAAATTTCCGTTTCTTATAGGGGAGTTAAATAAAGCATTATGAAAAGTGTTTAGTAGGAATGTTTTTTTTTGATTAAAGATTCTTTACTTATAATATTCCAGTTAAAGAAGTTTTGCAAGGATAGTGTACATCAACATGTCAAATAATAATTCCTACTTGATTAAGGTCCAAGATTGAAAAATATTTGATCCAGTATTGACTAATACCACTTTTTCACTGCCATTACAAATTATGTAGTTAAAAAACATTTGAAAATAGATAGACTTCGTAATAAATAAAAAAAAGCCAAAACCTGCTCAAAGTGTCTCATAAGTAAAGTTATTTTTCAAAACAGTGATAAATCTCAAAACATTATAGACTATAATTTCTGGAGCTATTAAGTTGACATTATATACACTTGGCTTTCCTAATTGTATCTTTGTTAATAATTGGGAAATCAATATTAATTTTTAAAAATGTACACTGATTTTGTAACCATGTGTGTGATTTCTAAAATTTGGTTATTTATATATTTTTACAATATACTAGCCAAATAAATGTGAAACTTTAGCAATTTAATAATCAATACTTAAAAAGATGAAAATCAATGTCTTCAATGAGATTTGTTTAAGTACCAGGAGGAAGTACATTCAAAATGCTTCACTATACAACAATAAATAATCTATCAAAATCTGTTAAAATTTGGCTTTTTTTTTTTTTAAAATCCAAGTAAAATACCATTAACTGACCCCCCTGTGATTAAGCAGATTCAAAGAAGTTATGATGGGTTCTTTGAAATTTCAGAGTAATCAAATTTTATTACTTCAGAATGCGTGTTAGAATGTATTTAAATAAACTTTGTTTAATCTTGAATACACATTCATTAAAAAAAAAAACACTACAGAAAATATTAGTTTATAAACACATTAGGGACTTTAAAAAAAAAAAAAACCATTTAAGTAAAACCTCTATAATTAAACTTCATTGAAATTCATATCATATTTCTAATCTCTTATTTTTTACCAAAAAAAAAGATAAATGTGTCAAAACATGAGAAGCATAAAACAGTTTTTAAAAATAATTTCAGCAAATTAAAAAGCAGGAGTGACTAACAATATTTTTTTTTTTTTTTTATTAAAAATTTAAAGAATGTTTATAGGTACATACAGTATATTAAACTTATATTTGCCTTAAATTTTCAGCAACTAATGAGTGCTTTAAAGATAAGGTTTAAAATGAAGGATGGGATAAAAAGTATACTGTTAAATTACTTCAGCAAAATACAAATCTGGCAATATATTATGAATTTTTATTGGTCATTCATTAGACTAGTGATTATTCATTTATGAATATTTCTGTAGTGTTATTTTCAATACACCACTCTCGTGCAAGGTCTAAGGATAGATTTCTATCCACTTTTAACACCTTATGGAGAGATGTAATCATAAACATATGACCAAACATGAAAAATTGATGTATAATCCCCAAGATATGCATATCATACTGGACCAGCATTCATCACTTAACCTAGATCATATTCTCTCACAATATCTTTATTATTATTCAATATATATTGAAACAGTATGATTTGATCATCATACAGTTTCACCTACTATATAAAATAGTAGTCTTAATTACTCTAATTCAAATCCTAGAGGTACATGTATATAACTATACTAGGTAATATAATATATATAGAAGTGTATATGTGTGTAATTGTATATGCACACACATCTGCTATTTTAAATGATTGTATACACATTTTGTAATATATTTGTATTTGCGAAAAATTGTATATTCACATCTGATTGATATTATTATATATAATGTACACACCTTATAATTTCATATAAATATTTGTTTTATGATTTTAAATTATTAAATTTGTTTTGGGCTGTGGACATTTTATATATGTAAGAACATAGTTCTCTAAACAATTAAAGACAAGGGTGATTTTCTCAGGTATACGTTGAAATGTTTGCAGCTTAAATCTCTTTCAAGAAAATAAAAAAAAAAAGAAATTCATTGTTTAAAGAAAAAGAACTTTGTAAATCTTATAAGATACCGCCTGCCATAAAGCCAGACTTTACGACTCTTATAAAATAAAAATTAGAACGATTAAGCCTGCAATAAAATCCAGCTGAACTTGAATCTTATGAAATAAAAGGGAACAATTAATAAGCATTAAGCCTGAAATCAATCCAGCTGATTCGTTTGAAGTTGATGAAATTAGTGACTTCTTAAGTTTTAAAGTCTAAAAATAAAGATTGCAAATGAGCTGTAAGAGGGGGGGGGGAATATAAAAAACCCAGTTTGAGAAGAAATCATCATCCATTTTGCTTTATTCGTGTTTTATCCAGGCAGTATGCCCATTTTTATTATGGAAACCATTTGCTAGAGAGACCGTCATTGCTGCCTCCTCGGCGGCCAGAACTGTCTATGGAGACTGAAGACCCAAACCACAGCCTACGAATAGCCTATAGATGAACCAGCTCAGAGAAAATCAGCCCATGCGTGTTTCATACTGTCAAGCTGCAAGCCTTCAGAGTAAACAACCAGTAACAACTTCTCAACCAAGCTAAACCTAATGCTATAGCAATTTCTAAATCTTCCCTAAAGCTAGCTATATAATATAAATAATGTGCACAAACTCTTAAACTCAAATCTCATAAATTAATTAAACTGTGTTAAATAAGTGCATTCTCTCTTAAATTAATAAAACTGTATTAGATAGGTGTATTTCAATCTGTATAATTTTAAAATACTTTGAAAGTTAAAATGTAAATCTTGCCATCTCAAATTCTTTTAAATTTAAATTATAAAAAGATTATTACTGCCTTATTATTTTTTTCTATTTACGTTTGTACTTGTGCCTAGATATATATATTTTGTTAAAATGCATTTATTGATTTGTGCTATGCGTTCAGAGCAGAGATTATTAATTATTATAAACCTAAAGAGACGTTTTTGTTCTCAAGTAAATTAATGTATGCTGTTTGGCATATTTATAGATCTCCGTTCTGAAACCTACTTTGATATATTAGTTGAGCTGCTATGTTTAGCTTAATATTGCATATATGTTGCTTATTAAAAGGTCTGTTTAGTTAAATACGAGCAATAATTTAAGGCATGTTCAGTAGTTAGCCAAGTTTAATGCTTTAGACACAACTAATTTATTTCATAGAATATGTAGTTAATTGGTAAACTAGATCATTTTAAGAAAGTCCTCTTTAGCACAGTTTCAGTGCTTATTTAACTAACTGGCTGCAGAAGAAACTATAGATTTTACGCTTTACTAACTGTAATGATTAATATTTAGAAAGCATTGTGAATGAGCTTTTATGAAGCACTGTGGTGCATTACGCCTTGCTATCATATACGTATTAAGATAAGATTAGGTTTTAAAGACTATCTTATCATCCCTAGTTCGGACAGCCCTCTCTCTTGAATGGGATGATTTTATGGGTCATTCCCATTACCTCCTTCAGAACTGGAATACTGGAATCCAGCATCATATATTAAGGCTGTTCGATCATCCGAACTAAATGTTCACATATAACAAGCGATCGGTACCTGAGAACCGAGTAAATGTTACTGAATCTCATGAGTAAGGGCACATTCAAGCCGCATCTCTGATGTAATTTGTGTAGCGCTGTAGCCTCAGAAGTTATGCTACAAAACGCCAGTTCACCTGCTGTTATATTATTTGTTCAGCATTGACCTGAACCTCAGATCTAGTTCACCTAATATCTACATAAAGAGCGCATTGACTGTTCAGCATGTAATAATAAATTTAAGTTCACATTGTATATAGTTAACACTCTCTTAAAATTTAACACTTGACAAACCTAGTAGGAATGGCAGAGCATAATTTGGGCATCAGTGTAGACGTAGAAATGATTAATTTATAAACGCTGTAATAAAATGATGATGGTTAAGTACAATTGATTGCAGAACGTGTAGTTCGTATTCACCATCCCACCTATGAGTGGAATATGCAGTACATTTAATTGTTTGTGTTTTGTCAATATTAAATAATTTTAAAACATGTTAACGTCTGTAGTATTATTCACTTTGTTTAAATTAAATCACCATCCATAATTATTAATATATGCATTAGATAATCAGCCATAAGTTGTGTGTGTGTGTGTGTTTGGTTAAGCTATCAAGCAATTAGTTAATTATTCTAGAGTCTCTCGCTTCACCCTTTGCTACTGCTGGCACGGAAATTAAGAGATTACGAGTGTGACCTCATATATATCATTCATAAGGTAGTAAGTCAGGGAGGGTTGGTGAAGAAGCTGAGGTGCGGTCGGATTTGGTCTCAAACCCTAGATCAGCCTTGTTATAATTTACCAAAACTCTGGATTTTGTTGTGTGAATGTACAAATATGACTGTTACAATATATAGATGGGGAATTATTAACTTTAATTGATGTGTCAAATTAATTATTTGATAAGGTATTAAAAGTGGATAGAAATCAGTTCCTACCTTGCATGACAATGGTGTAGTGAAAATAACACTATAGAAATAACATCCATTAAATGAATAATCTCGTCTAATGAATGATTAATAAAAATTAATCAATATATTTCCATCAAATGATTTGTGTCAAAGTTGTTATGGCAGAAAGTTTGACAATTATCAAACTAGTAATTCCCCATCTAAATATGCTGAACAATGACAAAGATATGTGTAAGAGAATATGATCTGAGCCAACTGACGAGTGCTGGTTCAGCATGAAAAGTGCATCTTAGGGATTATATATCTTTTTCACATGCCTTTGGTCATATGTTTATGATTATATCTCTTCGTAAGATGTTAAAAGCAGATAGAAACCAGTCTTTATCTTGCTTAAGAATGGTATAGTGAAAATAACTACAAAAATATTCATTAAACAAATGTGACAAGTCTGAAACCACGGGTATTATATCTTTATCTAATGATCATATCTATTTAAATGCAGACAATAAACAAATATGTGGCTCAATGTAAACTTTCATATTACTTCCAAATTTCTACTCTTTTTGATATTTATTATTTAAACCTAAATAATTAAATGGCATATAGTGAAATATAATGCATAAATTTAAATTTAGTGCTTACATTTATTTCCTTATAAAGCATTTTGCTTCTTTAGCATTTTAGAAAACATCTTATCAAAGCTACTTCATGTGTTTGAATCTCAAAATATTCTTGCATTAAATACGCAAAAACTCAATTATAGCTCAATGACAAACATACATCTCTAATCCTTCAATTAAATCACCCAATTTCACATTAGTCTTATTCCAATATTTTAATGATGTCCAGAACACTTACTTCTGAGTCAATAAACTGATGCATCAGGACACTTAATCTTTAACAGTCAAACAATATTCATATTTTTCAGTGAAAGTAAGCAATTCCTTTTTCAACAGGTTATAAAAAAGCTAAAAAGCCAAATGTTAATAAAGACATGATTATAAAATGGTAGAGAAGATAATGGAGTAAGTTAAATTTTGATAAATTGAAATATAAAAAAGGTAAAATTATGAGAATAGTTAAAAAATAAGTACATGGGAAAAAAGAAATTTGAAGATTTTGTTTGAAAGAAATAGGCGAATTCTTTTTCAAATATCTGAAAGACTTCCAAATCAATCAAAACTATCATCCATTAAATAAAGCATTATAAAAAACTACATTATGCGAAGCATTTTTTTTTTTTTGTTAAGATTTGGGAACGTTTAACTTCATATTCAGTATTTTGGATAATAACAAGAGGAATGATAATAAAAGAAAATCAAAAATATTATTTGAAAAATGGGATATCTTCGTGACAGCATTCTTTAAGTCTTCCTTGAATAATTTTTTATTTTTTTATTCATATTTACTTAATCAATAAGTTTTTCTTAACACATTTAAAAACTTCTCCAAAATGGAATGTATCAATGGTTGATTTATTCAAAAATGCAGTTCAATATCTTCGCTTAAAAATTCATACCAATTCTACCAACACTAAATTTTGATTCAAATCGATATAAGTATAGGCTTTTATATTTTTAATAATTCATAAGTCTAATTTGAAATAATATACACCTGGGTCTCGTTTTTTGCGGATTATTTTAATGAGATTTTGAAGTTATGCGATTCATATTTTTTCTTATAATCTTTCATATTTCACTATATTTATTAGATATCAAGAAATTTAAATTATTAATAACTTATTTTGACTTGAAATACTTTTTTTTTTCAAAAATATATCATTATATTAGCAGCTAACGTGAATATGGCCTGAAGCTGTATTTAGAACTTAGCTTCTATGTACATAACCTATTTATACTGAGTAAATAATAATAATAGATTTATACTTACATATAAAAATATCGCAATGAATATTCAAAAAATTTAAACTTTTAAAACGTATTATATTATAAATAACAGAAATAAATAATCTTTTAGATTTTTAAAATAAAAAATGAAGATTTTATAAACTGAAAATAGTCTTTCTAATGATAATGTTTTGATTGCGATCTTATTTTTTTAATATAGAAACAAAAAACCATTAACACAGCACAAGACTGAAAATGGCGCTAGTTGTACATCACATGGCTTAACAGGTTTCTCTGTGCATAATTGCTGAGAGATTCTTGACTTCGTTTAAGGAGTAGCCACAATACATCACATTGAATCTGATTTCTTACCAGTTTACAAACGAACGCTAGTGGTAATAATTAAACTATGTATGAAAAATGTAAAATTAAACACTGTAGTAATAAAAAAAAGTAAAAAAAGTTTGTCTTGTATTAATATTTTTCAAATATTTGAAATTTTACATTAGTCATACTTTATTTGCTTATTTTTTTAATGTGAATTTTAAAGTAATTTTTCTTTGTTGCTTTGCTTTATGCGAATTCTGAAAATTACAACCCCTATCCCCCATTTTTCAAAGTAAATTAAGTCTATTTTTGTGCGATTTTTTTTAATGCGGGGTTTTCTGTGGAACCTTATCTACCGCATAAAACGAGACCCAGGTGTATAATCTAATTTTCTTCTGTTCACATGTCCTTTTTTTGAGTCTTAATGTATTTTGTCAATATTTTCCTTATAGCTATATCAATTATAATAAGTTATTAAACTAGTATCGTGATATATAAATCTATCTAAACAAAAAAAAAATGACATAAGTGCATAAATTAATTACAGCATTTAACTATTTATAATTTCAAAAAATATTTTATTAATTAAAAGACATAAAATCTCAACTTTTAAGAATTTATATTAGGCCAATTTTATAATTATTTCTAATTTTAACTCATTGGTGACTTTCCTCATTCAACATTGTTAATAATCTAAAAAGTCTGTTTTAGAATATTAAAATTATGGTGTAAAATGTCTTTCTTCATTAGTTTTACTTTAGAGAAACCTCTCTTACTGCTAGTTATAATCACAGGGTTTTCAAAATACCCAAGCCAAGTTAATAAACTATTAATATTTCAGTTATTTAATTATTATAATCTTATTAGGCACTAGTGACATTGCTTGTTAACAGTATCTAAAAACAATAATAGTTCTCATAATCCAAATCTCTTGTTGCAATATACATGTAACTATTAAGAATCAGATCTCTTGGGTTAGCAATACCTAATTACATGCTTTCATATTAACCCAATGGGATTTCATATGTATTAGTCTGGCAATACAAATCTTGCATCTTGGAAAATGTCTAAACAGGAGCTTCCAACAAACGTAATTGATAAAATAAAAATTTGAAAAAATGACTATCTATAATTTTATTTAATGGAAATGAAAAAAAAAATGTCTACAACACATACATTTTTTGTGAGAAATTATCTTCTGCTATCTAAACTTATTTTTGAAAAATGGACATCTATAACTTTATTTAATAGAAATGAAACAAAGAAGCATTTACGTTTTTTGTGAGAAATGATCTTCCAAAAACTTAAAACATAAATTTATTACAAGTGGTCACCAAATAAAAAAAAAAAAAAAATCATCATTTCCAGACTAAGAAGGTACCCCAATTACTATCAATCTATTATTTACTAATTCCCATTAATAAAATACTCGAGCACTATTCTTTTATCTACAATTTAATAATAAAAAACTATATAACAGTTATAAATTGCACTATTTTCCACAGCTTGTTTATTGTTTTAATATTTCTTGTTTTATATTACTTTGAAACTCTCAATAGCTTTGAATTTCTTAATTACAAAATTTTAGCTTTTTTAAAACTACAGATGTAAAGTTAGCATGTAAAATTAAATTGTTATAATTTCTCAACTATATACGCATTAAATCATTTATTATTCGTTTCAGACGTAATGTCAGCCTACAAATGCCTAATACTTTTACGAAAACCCTTTATAAGCCACTTCAAATGTCTCGACGCCATTTTATTTATGGCATTATCCGACTAACAATTCACTGTTCAATATATGTAAATTATTCATACTGTAATAGCTTAAAATGTTCTTAAAAATTATCCGTTAATCAGTTATATATTTGAAATAGGATTAAATCCAATTTTAAAATGATAAAAATGTATAAAGGTATTATAGCCCGTGGGTAATGTTCACGAAACTTAAAAAAAAAAAAAAACCTCTGTAACAACATTATAGCCAAGACGAACTTGTTTGATAATAACATTCTGTTGTCTATTTACCGACAATCTGGTCATACGCTAAATTCACACGCAAATTTAAATATGCAAGTTTTAGCACCATTGTATTTAGTAGTCATTTTAAATCGAGGCATCTTTAAACAGTAATATGCAATTCCAAAAAAAGTTATATCCTTAAAGTGATTTTTATACCTCTGTAGTTTCTATTGTCTTTTCTTGAGTTGTTGTATTTACATATATTTTACTAGATATTTTATTCGAATTAATTTTTTTCAAATAAAATATGAAAATATTAGGGATACAGCATAACTAATTTTGCTTTTAAAAATAATGTTTCGTTTACCATGATTTAAAAGAAGGCCGAAGCGTTACGGGATATGATCGCCCTTTTACTATGGGGATAAAAAAATGTATATGTACCAGGATTTAAAAACCTTAACACAAAAATAATAAAAGTATAAATTAACAGATATATACATAATTTTATATTAATACTACAAAATTTTCTAGTCTTAATACTTACCGAACAGGGAAGTTAGCAAAGCACCAGAACATGATGAAATCATTTGTTGAACCGGTGTAATACCGCCATTGTTAGACGATTGAAGTTCTGGTTTGCCAGACATGATTAAATTCAATTTTTCTGACACTTTACCGTCCTAGCATCTCTCTTTCACCATCCACACACACACATTGAAAGGCTATAAGTAGAAATTAGGCGTACATATAGAAAATAAAACAGGTATTTGATAATAAAATAAGCCTATAGCAATAGCACAACACACGTCAATTCCCATTATCACAGCAAAAGAACTCAAGATGGTGATATTTATTCAAAAGTTAGTTTCGCACTGAAAAAAAAAATTAATCTGAAAACTAATAAATTTTTTAATTATGAATATTTAAATATAAAGTAATAGTGTTAAAAAATAATATTTCTAAATTATATTTATTAATATTTACATATAATGATAATCAATTTCAATTTAAAATTAATTTTATACTGAATTTACGTTGTTATGAATAAAAACCAATAAAACAAACAAAAAGATAGCAAAAGAAAAACGTAATGGCTGCTAAAAAAGTTAAAAGTTTTTATTTTTTTTTACGAAATCATTTTTTCCAGTTTTTTATAAGACAACTAAACAGAATATAAATACTAATTTCAAAAATAGCATTTATTAATGAAGGCCTATGAAATATATTATTAAAAAAATCGTATATAAATAATAATACGGTACTTTATCAATACTTTATATATATAATGTATGCAAAATCATCTCTCTGTCTAAGCTATAATTAAGAATCTGCGTAAATTAATTCATATGGTAGATTAAATCTATGGGCGAATGTTATAGAAAGATAAATATTAATGAGGTCATAAATGTTGCTTTAAGCAATGGATTTTTTTTTTTTTTAAAGAATATTAGATGAATCTAATTTTGCCACTTAACAAAAACTTAGAGCAGTTTTCAATTTCTGCAATTGCGTTTAGTTTTTCTTATCTTTCATAATATATGATTTTTGCCTTGTATTGAATTTTTAATATGAAACGTAAAGATTAGATGAATTCCTTATCCATCAAGATCTATATAATAGATTGTGAATTCCAATTTAGAACATGCAAATTTTTAGAATATGAGTATGAGTTAAAGATTTTGGAGATATATACATAATAATGAATTAGCTTTGATCAATTATGTTAAGAAGTTTAATACAATATAAATATGTGTCAAGTGTTTCTTATTACAAATCTAAATTAAGTCGATAAATAAAGACATGACTAGCTTACATTCTTTTTATGTTCACCCACCTACTGTCATTTTAGTAGCTAATAGATGCCAGATGATAGTGCTTGATAAATGCCTTTCTTGTGCTGTTCTATCTAATATCCCCAGACTAGTTTAAAGTTTATGGCTTTCATTAATAATCCAAAACTCTTCACTGATGAAAGTCATAAACTTGAAATTAATCTGGAGATATTGGATAGGATAGCAGAGGTTAGATATTTATTAAGTCCTGTCATCTGGCATTTAGTAATTACTAAAACTTACAACAGATAGTGTAAACGTGGTGAAAGAAAAATCTAGATTAAGGAGAAATAATCTATTCTGAAATGAATTGTGCTTAATTCATTAAAATTAAATTCCCAATTGATTAATAGCCAACATGTCCTGGATTATCAATGAATTTATGATATTTAAGTATATTATTGTGAATTAATCTCAAGGTTACCATCAATATTGGACTTGTCCAAGCTATAGAACTTTCTAGCTATGACATATGGAAAAAAAAGTACAAATAATATAAACTAATAATAGCCTAAAAAATCATTCAAATAACAAGTTTAGTAAATTCAAATATCAATAAGATATACTAAGATCCATTCAAGAGAGAGAAATACTATTTCAAGTATATTTCAGAATAGTAATCCATTGGTCTGAAATTTCCTTGATAATTATACATATCGACCACTGTTTTCAGAAAGCAATCAGGCAAGTTCAGAATTCAAGTAGAAAGTTATTAGCAAAAGCAGTATTAGACATTTCACAAGGCAATCTGATTTGCTACAAATATTGGTTTTATTAGAAGGAGTTACAATTTTTTTTCAAGCCATTGGATGTCAATATACTTTTACCAAATCATAATGGATGACAAACTTTTTTTAACCATTGTATATATATTATTACTGTAAGCAGGTGCAATAAATGTTTTAATATTATTTTCTCTATTTGTTTTAGCTGAAAATGTTTTCTGGCAACAATGCATATTTACACAATATATATTTACAGTAATTTATTTTTGGAGCTTTATTGCATGATCCATACAGTTTATTGCCCTAGTAAAGGTCACTCGTTGAATTTCAATTCTGTTGCTTCCAGTGCCAACTACTCATCTAATTAGATATCGTTAAATTGACAATGATTCCTAACAAACATAAATGTGTTATATCCAGAAGACTTTCTTTTTTCTTCACTATGGTTACACCATCCAGTGAAAGCTTTAGTAATCAATAGATGCCTTGCACTAAGGGATATAACCAGATGTAATCATAATATGAAAAATCATAATTTTCAACCGAATAGCATTGTATAAGCTTTATGCAAGATGGAATCATGGGATGTTTTATTGGTTTTAAATTAATCTCTGTTTGGTTTTTCATGCTCTTCGATATAACATTCATTGTTTTGATTATGAAGGATATCCAATTTTTGTTGTTTCTTTTCTGTTCTCATCAATCCTTGGGAAGAGTGATTTAATGTATTGTGTATAAAAGATGTAAATAGTTGAGTAAAGTATCCATTAGCAAAACTTAGTGAAGATGATCTCAAACTAGTGATTATAATGATAATTATGCATAAAGAAGAAATTCAATGTAAGGCACTTAGGGTTGATAATTTTCAAATGTTACAAAAAATCTGTTTAAGACATAGTACTGAATATTCTCAGCGTTTGGATGTAAATGAGAAAATAGTAATAAGAAGAATAGGTGGAATGAAAGACTAAACATTTTTTTATAATAATTGGCAAGCTGTCGTATAAATCATTGTGTAGTATAAATTATTTTTAATCAATCGTTCTTTCTGGCATTAGCATTCAAGTTATCGTATATAGATGAGATGTTTGATTATTGTTATTATGTCTTTGACAAATAATATCTTACTCATAACTATGATTGTATTTGAACTTGCTCAATACTTAAGCAAATTAAGATATGTAGGTTTTTATTTGGTATTGTGTCCTGCATTTTTTTTTAAATAAATATTCTAATTTACAAAAATGCTTTTAATTGAAGCAAATTATCAATAAGGTTTTAGTTATTGCTACTATTATTGCTTCATCGTAGGGCCTTTAAAAAAAACTGGAAGACTGCTTTCCAAATCTCTTAGCCTATAGATCAAGTAGTTTTATCCTAGCTTGCTGATCTGGTAATATCAGTTTACAAACTACAGATATTTACAAACTATTAATTCTTGAATTTTTCAAACACTTTCCACATTGAATAAACATTTCAAATGGCCATTTAATATTTTACCGTTTAATTTAGGTGAAGAATGAAATAATGATAAGCTGAGGATTTAGTGAAACTATCAATGGTTATTTCATTAACATTCATCTGAGAAAACAAAATCACCCTGGAATATTTACTCTTCAGCTAATTATTACCAAATTTCCATTAACTAGTCAATTTTTTGATGGTTAGATGATGTGTCTATATTTGGGTAGGAATTCTCAAATCCATTTAATTTCATTTTACCTTGGATTTGAATGTAAATCATTTTTTAGCAAGTTGTGTTCTAGCCACTACAAGAAGGGGCTATTTCCTAAAAAAGACCCCTAATGTTATATAATTCAGGTTACCAAAATCACACTTTTCTTTATTTTTGCCATAATAAATTGTAATTCAGGTTAATCAAGAAAGAAATCTTTTATGCATCCAGTCTCATTTATAGGTACAGGTTGCTTTATACTCTATAAAAAATCTGATTTCCATTCTATAAAGATCCTTTAGTTCTTCATGTTTTTCATTAAGCTATTGCATTTTATGTTTTTGAAATAAACAAGAAACATATAATGATATGTTATCACCACCAACATCACTGATTATGTATCCCTGAGTATTCTCCATAAGTAATTATTGACTATCTTCTACTGTTAATATCATTTATTTTGATCTGAAATTTATATAAATGTTCTTCTCTTTAAGATCATAATTTTTTTATTTTTTACTTTTTAAAATCCAATTAAAATAGTTTTTCATTATTTTTTTAACCACTTAATAAAAACAAATATAATTCAATTTCCTTCTCCACTTAAATTTGCATCATGCATGAGCAAGTTATACACAAATCAGTGTCTCATGTGACTCTTCCCATAAAAAGAATTCATTGATAAATATATACTTATACTATGTGATGGTATTCATTTAAGTAAGAAACTTTTTAAATATAAGCAATGACCATGTTTTCTCAAAAATAAGATCTGATGAGAAAATAAACTCTAGCATGATTTTTCATGATGCTTATAATATAAACCCTAGTTAATATTGTCAGGCAGATAAATGGCTCTTGTTTTCCCATTGAAACACACAATAGACATATTGACTTGTACAATATTATTAACATTTTAATGCTTTAAATATATGGTAATATAAATCATGTTTCTTTTGTATTTTCATGTCAACTATTTTTGACAAACATAATTATACCTCTATAGAGAAGCGATTTATCTACCACAAGCCAGTATATCAGACAATTTATTATTTTATTTATGTGTTTTGGCTACTTATTTTATATGTATTTAATACATAAATTTAGAATGCTTGATTTAGAGTTTCATCAGGGCAGGTTTTAAATATTCACAATAAAAAAAAAATTATTTAACATTTTGTTCCTCCTAAAACACTTTATTAGAATGAAAGTGATTTTAATAATCAAAGTTTAGCTTAAGTTAAATCATCAATCTTACTTCTAATGAAAAATATTATAAAGAATATCCAAGCAGAGGATATTATGAGTAATTTGGAAAGTGTTTATAATGTATGTGCTTGATAACAGATGAACGTAAAATTATGTCATATATGAATGTTTGTAATTGAATACACCATGTGTTGTAATGGGTATACTTAATGAGCACATGTGAAATATAGAAACATTTTTTGAATTTTGGGTTTGCATTTTCTTTTTGTTGCTTTTGTATGGATAAACCATTTTTAAACTGTAATCATTTTTCTACCATCTTGTCTCCCAAGTCTTCAATTAACACTTAATTTAATGGTAAATTTAAATGGAATAATATTTTGATATTGAATGCAAAAAGAAAGAGCTATTCGGGTGAGTATAATAAAGGAATTGTGGGGATTCCCTGGATAAGAATTCTGTAATTATAAGAACTTGAATAAATGCACATTTTTGTACTTAAAATAAATGTAGATTTTTGTAACCCTATGGTGTCTTTTAGAGCAAAAATTAATATAAGTATCAAATGTATTTTTGACAAAACATAGTATATCTTCTTTCCTATGTACTTTATTCAAAGCAATATTTTGTTCTTATTATTATTTTATTTCCTTACAGTTTTAACTGAACAGCATTCTTCATCAGAGACACCCTTATTTGTAAAATGGACTACTTTCTAATCCATAAGTCTGATTTAAATTTTTTTTTTCTTTTTTCATTAAACCATAACACTTTTTTATAGTCCTGAAAAGCATGGGGAACAATATTAATCCCAAATCCCTGGGCCCAGTGCTTATTTTGGATTTGTATTTTTTTTTACATTTCAAGAAGAGACCTTTTATCTCACCTTATAAACCCAAATAGTTAATTCAGTGCAATTAGTTAAAATTACTTTTTTAAAAAAAAAAAAAAAATGTTTTAAATGTGTGTACAAACTAACTGGCGTATCATAAAAAGTTAAAGATAACTATGATATTTTGTTTGCACATTATAAATATTTGTGTAATAGGTATCTGGTTTAATATTTATTACTTATATATAAAAATATATATTGTGCATCGTTATTATTTTATAGGTTGGTGAATATATTTCACAAATCATGCTTCTATCAAGTCTTTTACGTCCTTTCTTTTAAGATTATATATATATAAACTATATCAAATTCAGAATTAAAAAACTATCAAAATTTAAAAACTAAAATTTAACAATCAATTGGTTTCGCTGCCGTGGCAAACTTCTCAAGTGGAAATGAATACAAACACGTCACACATATATTGTAAATAAATTTGTCAAAATTCTCAATTGCATTCCAATTACATTTAATATCAAAATAATTCTTAATAACGTCATTATAATAAAATTTCAATAAGAGTGTTTTTTTTAATTCTCTTTATTTATTTTTTCAATTAAACCTTAGCCTGCTTAAACATAATCTTATGGCCAATACAGAACTAAGATATTTATTTTTTACTCTACTTTTATGAACTTTTACTCTTTCGTTTAAGCTCATACAACTTTGACCTACATATATATATAATTTCTTTCAAAAACAGTGAATAATAGAATCTACTCTATGAATTATATTATTATCAAATGTCTCTTTTGTATTATTAAATAAATAATTTACAGTAACACTCTTTCTCTATGGAATTTTTTCATTCTCAAATAAATTATAATTATTTTTTAAATACTTATAAGAAAACAATTTAAAAGATAAAATGGTAAAATGATATTTTTCTTTTATTTTCACATTTTAATCTTTATAAAATTGTTTTGAAACAAAACGATCTTTTTAGAATTATTTAATCTTTGATTTCTTTAACAATAAATAATTCTTTAAATTCTTTTATTTAGCAGAATAATTATTTTTTAAATCTTTAAAACTTTAATTTCACAAAACTTAATCCCTTTCGTTTAAAACAATTAAAATATCTAACAAACACTTTTTAAAAAAATTAATCATTACATTTTTCTCTTCCAAATAATTGTTATAACCAAAAAATTATAGAGAACTAATATAACCTATCACCCAACCTTTTTTTTTATAAAACTACAGTACTAATTATTTTCCATCTGTTAATAGATTAAGTAGTATTTTCTTACTTAATAGAATTTTGCTTGAAAATACAAATTACGGTTTTTAAAGATTTGCTTTTATTAATAATCGATTCTATGTAGTTTACTTATAAAAGTAAATTTTATAAAATTAGAGAAGTGTGGGGTCATAAATTACATTATTTTTCATTTAATGTAAGTTTATTTTAGTTACTTGGAAGAATTTTTTTTTTAATTACGACTTTGTATATTTAATGTTGTTTATTAAATATGGTGATGATTGTCTATAAATAGTTTTAAAAATAAATTAGACGAAATATTAAATAAATTGAATAGAATTAGATTTTGTTAAATGAAAGTTTTAGATTTATTGGTGGAGATTTAAAAAATAATTGTTTGATATGTACCTATTATGCTAAAAGTGAGGTTTTAAGGCCTAATGCTAATTATTATCTATCAATTTGAACGTGATAGAAATCAAAGATTAAATAATTCTAAAAATATTTAAAAAAAAAAAAATAGAGAAAATAAAACAATTTTATTAGATATTCTGATAAATTCATTAAGAATATTTTGTTTTAATAAAAATTATAATACTACTAATAATAATAATTTAAAAAGTGTGAAGATTAAAGAAAATTATTTTATTTCTTTGACTTTTAAATTGTAATCTTATGATATTTTCAAATATAATTATAATTTGTTAGGGAATTTAAGAAAAATAACTTGGGGGGAAGGATGTTACTTTAAAGAATTTTTTGAATAATATAAAAGAGACATTTAATAGTAAACCCATTCCTAAGTAGTGTATATTATTTGTTGTTTTTATAAGCAATTATATATAGATCAAAACTTAAGAGTGTAAATGAAAGAATAAAAGTTCAACAAAGTAGAAATATAAATATCTTAGTTTTATATTATATGTCCATGAAAGAAATGCAGCTATAAGATAATGTTTGAACAGGCTAAGATTGTTTTCTTTGAAAAGTATAAGATAAAGAGAAGAATTAAAAAAATATTGTCATTGAAAATTTGTTATACTGAAACTATAAATTTATTTAAGAGTTCTTTTGATATTAAAGGTAATAAGAATGAAATTGAGAATTATAGGAAATTTATTTAGTACATATTTGTGCTGCATCTGTTTACAAATTGACAAGTCTGCCTTGGCAGTGAAACCAAATGGCTGTAAAATTTTAGTTTTTAAATTTTGGCTAGTTTTTTTAAATTCTGAATTTGATGTAGTTTTATCTGTATTGATTAGGTTAGCTTTCAGTTTTTGATATTTTTAAACATTTTTGTTTAAATATCTGTATATTTCTACTTTTCATTTCACTTTTTGAATTTTCTTTAAAATGCATGTACTGTTTGTCTAATCTCTGAAAACAAATATATATATATATATGCAATTGTTTTTTTGTTCGTTATTTTTATCTCTTTTATATGCTTAATGTTATTAATGCAACAGCAGATTGTCAAATGCATTGCTTAAACAATATGATAAGACAAGAGCAAGTTATCACTCTAATGTCATATAGTGTAAGCTTTAGTAATCAGCGGTAATGAGATGCTTTTAAAATTCTCTATTTGTAATATTTAAATACTTATTCTCAGACTGATTTTTACAACTGATTTGAATTTCAAATTTTTAGTCTTCACAGATTAAATGAAGTTAAAATTGACTGTTATAATATTGCTAGAAGAGATGATGATAGATGGACAATTGAAATTTTAAACTGGATTCCAAGATATTGTAAAAGACCCAGAAAGAGACCACATGTGAGATGGATGGATGAAATAAGAAAGTGTGCAGGGGTGATGTGGAGAAGAGAAGCTAAAGATCGGAGAAGATGGATTAAACTTGGAGAGACCTTCATCCTGCAGTGTATTGATAATGGTTGATGATGATGATGATGAATCATATCTACTTCCTCAAGACTTGCTGATAAAGGCAAAACTGCAATATTAGTTTGAAAATGGAATTTTAAATATTAAAGATAAGTGTTTTGCTCAGTCTATATTAAGTGGCATCAAAGTGCAGAATTGCTCTTATCTTATTGACACAAGTTTTTTTCTTTTATAATTTTTAGCAACTGAATTTGGAATTTTATAAATGCTTTGAGCTTTTTCATTTTATGTCTAATCTAATCTGCTGCAACATTTCCCAAGTGATTTCAGTAGTTTTTCAAAATTAGTTGATATCTTGGCATTCAAGCAAGAATGTAAAATCCAAAAAGAATCGGCTTTAGACAAATTAGCATTTATATATTACTTATAAAATAAACGATTATAATATGATATAGCATTTACTACTAATCCAGAAGTGTCAATATCTTCAGCTCCTAAATGTATTTTACATTTATATAATGGCTCCATTATATTAACAAACTGACTATCCATGAGTTCAATAACCTACAAGTTGAAAACATATCAAAAAATCACAAATTTGATTCAAACAAATTTTACATGTGCTCTTAACTGAATGAATACTATTCTGAATCATCTTGTGGTTAACTAATTTACTTATCTTGCATGTTTGCTTAGTCATGGATTTGTTCACTACTTTTTTTTTTCTCTCTTTATATTTTTTGCATGACTTTCTTTTTATAACTGCATTATTCTATTTTGTATTAATTATTGTTGTTGTTGCCTAAATATTTACATACAGAAACTGATCAATGTAGATCATAGCACTACATTATCTAGTAGCCATTGTTTACTCAGACTTACAGTAGATGTCTCTTAGATGTGATGACAAAACTGCTGTTGGAAGCATATGAGAAGGTCATGTGATGTTTTATAATTGGTATCAACCAAAGTATCGAAGAAATCAGAAATTGTTATAAACTGGGATCTCTAAAATAAATAGAAATTAGCATGGTATGATCTCAGCCTATTAGCTTGAAAAGTAGGAAGGAATAAAATATGGCTAATAGATAATTGATTATAGTTCTCACGGACAAAGCTAAAAGCAAGAAGCTGATCTGGGATGTGAATATTATAGAGACTTTTATCTGGTGCTTTTACTCAGTCTTACACAAAATGGTTCTGGAATACAGTAAAGAGAACTGTTCTTGAAAGCTTATTACAAAGTAGTGTAATATTGTTATTTGTATTTAAAAGTAAGTTGTTTATAAATGTTTGTGCAAATATGTTCAATACATACATTTTATAAAAATTCCTATCATCTGTAGTTTTGATATTCACCAGATAGTTTAATATTAAATGCCAGTCACCATGAGAAGACTACTCTATATACCATAGTTCCAGAACATAAGTATATAGATCTGAGTTCAAGATTGATAGATTACATTTCTAGCTGTATCAGTTCTGCTGCCAAACATTTATGCATTCCTAAACAGTAAATCATATATATATATATGTTTATATGAAGATTTTCACAGGTTGCATATATAAAATGCATATTTTGTGGGTTCATCAGTGCTAAAAAATTTAAATATTGATATACCGACATTTCGACTTGATCACACAAGTCATCTACTAGGACCTTTTATCACCCAGTAGATGACTTGTGTGATCAAGTCAAAATGTCAGTATATCAATATTTAAATTTTTTAACATGCATGAACCCACAAAATATGTCTTATTTATATATTGTAATGCCGGGGAGATATATGTTCTAACAACACACACATATATATCTGCATTACATAGATTATAATTTAAAAATATAGGATCAAATTTATTAAAAAATATGAGAATAGACAAAAATAATATACTTAAGTATATTTTTAAATGTAATTTTGAAAAAACATTGTGTTATTTTTATTTTAAAATAAAATAAAACTATTTATTAAGATTAGGAGAAATAGAGATTGAAAAACCTGCTCTCACTTCTCAAAAGAAACTTTTGTGAAAATATCTCATTGACAGGAAAGCAAGTAATTTAAAAAGATTCCTGGATAATAAGATATTAGATAATCTAATAAAGATTAGAGAAAACAAAATATAAAAAAATAATTAAAAATAGATTGAAGTGTGATAAAAATTAAGACTGTGAAAAGGAAATAAACAATGAAAGAGTTAGGTATAAAAGTTGCAGCTTGGTTATTGTTATACTTATTCTGTCGATGATTCATTCTGGATTCGTTCAGATATTCAGACAGAGAGGCAGTTTTTGAAAAGTTGTGAGTTTTGAATTCACTAATTCATCGATCCATTCATCACTGAGGGCATATTAATGTGACTCACTGAGCCAGTAATTACTGCTGTGGACAATATCAGTGAAGAAGCTGCAGAATACCACAGGAGTGTTCAACTGGGCTTTGTGCCCAAGTTCTCAGCACCATCAACTGTCCTCACCTGTAATCAATGCCCAAACTGTAAAATAGATACTACTGCATACTCTCTCATATTGTCATTATGAAGAATGGAAGAAAAGCCATAAATCATTGATGAAAACCAAAAGGTGGAAATTAACACTAATGAAAACCTAGGTAAATATATTTTCCAATAAACTCTCTAGACATGTTAATAATTTAAGTTACAAGAACTTTAATGAAGGACAATCGTAAAATTTAGCCTTAATGTAATCATTTATATTTTTTATGTAAAGTTTATCTTATTTTATAATATTAAATATGTGTGTGCTTAAATAAATAATAATGTTTGATTAATTGCTAGTTGGTCTATTCTCTCTCTCTCATCACTGCATCACCATTAATTTAAAGATATAAATATTTGTATGTGTTAAGTAAAATAGATTGGACTCCCTGATAAAGAGTAGGAGTTAGCTTGGGATATTTCAAGCTCTGGATTTGTGTGCCTGTCAGGTGAGCATTCTGGCTATATATAACATATGATTGACAGGCACGACTGTTCTCAAAACAAAATGCTTTGGATGGCAGGTTTTGTTCCAGCAGTTGAGGGGTGCTATGGCCAGGAAATATGGTTGAGCTGCACATTTGTATAGCCTTGATCTGGCCATAGGTATCATTGATAGTTTATCTATCAATGGTATTCCACCCCTCTGCTTGAAGATATCCATTGTCATAGGTGTTAAAGGAGAAAATAAGATAAGAAAATAATAAAAACAAGATATATAAAAATATAATGTATCAAGAATAGATAAGAATTAAGCTTGTTAAAGATAATTAATCTGGGTGGATTGGTACAAATACCATCCAAAGAGAGTGCAGAAGTGCCATAAATGGCCCAGCATAATTAAAATTAAAAGTAAAAAGTCCAAAACTAAAAATTAAAATAAATGCTAAGTTGCATAGTAATAAAAGTTGAAATTGGTGAGCACTGTGAGAATAGAAATAGACCAAGACAAACAAAGTATAATATTAAGAATATAAAAAAATTAAAAAAATAAAATAAAAAAGTATGTAATGTAAATAAAAAGGAGAGAGGAGAAAAAAGTGGCCAGAAAGATAAATAAACTTATTGTTGGGGGTTGTTGACAATCAGGTAGAAATTAGAGATGACTGAAGGGATTTTTGAGGTTGGTCAAATACTTTGTTCAATTTAAAATTTTAAAAAAATATAAAGGAGAATAAATCAAGTAAAATGAAATATGTTTTTGAGAGTCAGTAACAGTAACAAAAGAAATAATAAAGTTATAAGAAGAAAAAAAATATTTAAAAAACTAATGCATACCAGATTCAAAACAAAAATGGAATCTCAAAAGTGAAAACAGGAAGTCATCAATAATATTGGAAAAAAATAACAGAAGTTAATGAAATCATGAAGTTAAAAAGTAGAAGAGATGGGGAGAAATGTTCAAAAAGAAAATAGAACAATGGACACAGGAAATGATGATAGTATGACTAGAAGATAAAAAAATATTAGAAAGTATAAAAATAGATATAGATAAGTTAGTAGATAAAATAGATGAAATTAAAAATGAACAAGACAAGGAAATGAAAATAATACCAGGAGAGAAAGGAGAGGTAATATAAAGAACAGATGTAAGTAAGGTAACCGAACAGAAGTAGTAAAATTAAAAGGTGAGGAAGATGAGGGTAGAGTAGAAATTACAAACAGAGAAATTGACAGTGGGAAACAGAAAAGCACAAGTATATACATGCATTTAAAGAATAGCTCTGCTAACATAATATGTGATGAAAGAAAAATTATAGAGCAGATGGCACAAGTCCAAATAATGAAAGGGGATTCATACTCCTTGAAGGAGAAGAAAATATAAATATTATGAATTGCAGTTCATATAAAAAAGATTGGGGTGAAAGAACCAGATATAGAAAATGGAATAGTCCTAAAAGAAGAGAGAATAATGAATATACCAGCTGTGATCTGGAAACCTAATGCCAGGAACACCAAGCTAAGCCTACAAATAGGTCATGATTTCATAGTCCAAGCAGATACATAAAAAATGTAAAGGAACACCTGACAAAAAGTAGGTTGGGTTATAGTAATTGGATGGACTTTTACGCAACAACAAAAAATAAATTATTTGTACATGAATTATGAGACTAATGGAAATAGAGTTAAATAAGTAAAACAATAATATATATATATTAGAAAATTAATACCCGATATTGGAAATAAAAGAGTAGATAGATGAAGTAAAATAATTTTTTATATATATTTGGAATATATATACATGATAATCACAGAGGGTGGGTTAAGGAAATTCCATGAATTATCAACATGATAAATTGGTCTAAAAATGAATTTGTGGGGTTTGAACCTGTATGGCTTCATTTTGGGAAAAATATACTCTATCCATTTAAAACTAAACTTCCAGTAGGAACATGCCCTGTAGATAGGAACAGGAATGCTAGCCAAGCACAGCTTAAGCTAATGAAAATGGGAGAGTTAAGGCAGAGTGTTACTCTAATGAATGTGGATAAGGAGGAAAAACATGTATATAAACAGTTCCAGCCAATTTATGAGGGTCCTTATGTCATAGTATACAAGTACAACAACAATGTGTTTGACTTGGCAAAGGAGAAAGAAGAGAAAAGAGCTTCTAATGCTCATTTTCTAAAATTGATTAAAAGGATTTGGGAACTGCCTGACAAAATGTAAATAAATTGAAATAATTGACAGACCTGCAAGTAAAGAGAATAGCTTAGCATTTCAAAACTTATATTAAAAGGAGGAGGGTTCTTTTTATAAATAAAATTTAAAAGTTGCATTAAAGATAAAATATCTTAATGTGCTAAAATGCAGGTATTGGTGAAGTTAATTATAGATAATAAAATTAATGACTGAGGGCTTTCGAGTTTTGTCCATCATAGCCAGCGAGTTCAATTCACTGGCTATGATTATGAGAAGACAAAACTCAAAAGTGCCCAGTCATTAATTTTATTATCTGTAATTAGCTTCACCAATACCTGCATTTTAATGCATTCAGAAATATTACTTGTTTACATGGGAAGTGTATGTTTTTCTTATTATTAAAGATAAAATTAAAATGACAGAGCTAAAATTGGGGCAAATTGATGCATTTTACTCTCAAACAGGGTGTGTGTGTGATATAATGCTAGCGAGATATATGTTTTAAAACACACACACACACATATATATATATCTATGTAACATAGATAACATACACACACACATATATATATATCTGTGTTACATAGGTTATAATTTAAAAATGTAGAATCAAATTTATTAAGAAAAACAAGAATAGGAAAAATAATATATTTAAGAAGTAGATTTTTAAAATGTAATTTTGTAAAATAAAAGATTGCATCATTATTCTTTTAAAATAGAATAAAATTATTTAATAAGAATGGAGTGGAGGAAAGAATCAAGAGAAATAGAGATTTAAAAATCTGCTCTTTCATATTTTTATTAATTAAAATGCAAAAGAAATAAATGTTTAAAAAATTAATAAATGTAAAATATTAAAATAAAATAAGTTATAAAAGAAACTTCTGAAAATATCTCATCGGCATGAATCAATTAATTTGGAAAGATTCCTGATAATTAAGATATTAGATTAATCTAATAAGGATTAGATAAAATGAAATGTAAAAAAAATTAATTAAAAATAGATTTGTGATAAAAATTAAAACTATGATAAGGAAATAAGCAATGGGAGAGTCAGATATAAAAGTTGTGGCTTGGCTAGTATTATATTTTTTTTTTCGTGATTCATTCTGGATGCATTCAGATATTCAGACAGAGAGTCAGTCTTTGAAAAGTTATTGTGAGTTTTGAGTTCACCAGTTCATTGATCCAATCATCACTGAGGACATAGTTAACATGACCCTCAATGAGCCAGTAACACTGCTGTGGACAATATCAATGTGGAAATTTCAGAATTAGTAACATGCATTGCTAGAAAGCCATAGAAATATTTGACTAGGCTTCATGTCCAAGTCCTCAGCATCATCAACTGTCCTTGCCTGGAACAAATATCTAAACTATAAAATAGATGCTGCTGTAGACTCTCTTTTCCCATTGATGACATGAAGAATAGAAGGAAAGCCATAAAACAACAATGGAGGCCAAAAGGTCAACCTGTTGGAAATTAACAATAATAAAAACCTAGGTAAATATATTTTCCAATAAACTCTCTAGTCATGTTAATGATATTTAAGTTACCATAACTTTAATGAAGGATATTCATAAAATTTAGTCTTAATGTAATCATTTATATTTTCTTTATGTAATGTTTATCTTATTATATGATAGTAAACATGTGTGTGCTTAAATAAATAATAATGTTTGCTTAATTGTTATTTGGTCTATACTCTCCCTCTTGTCACTGTCTCACCATTAATTTAAGGGTATGAATATTAATATACATTAAGTAAAATACATTGGATCCCCTGATAAAAAATAGGACTTAGCTTGGGATATTTCATGCACTGGATTTGTGTGCCTGTCAGTCAAGCATGTATGCTATGTATAACATATAGTCAGCTGGTGAGACTTTGTTCTCAAAACAAATAAAATGCTTTGGATGGGAGGTTTTGTTCCAGCAGTTGAGGGGTGCTATGGCCAGGAAATATGGTCAAGTTATGCATTTGTATAGCTTCAATATAGCATTGGTATCACTGACTGTTAATCAATATAAGTCTTATAAGTAAATAATAAAATTAAGATCTATAAAAAATAATAATGTATCAAGAATAGATTTTAATTAAGCTTGTTAAAGATAATAAAGCCAGGTGGATTGGTACTGTATATATATCATTAAAACCAACCAACACTTAAACAATCCCAACATCAATAACAATCAACAATTTCAAACTGTTGTCAAGGCAACCTTCTTTTAACAATGAAGGTGGAAATGTTGCAATTGGGTTATTTGTTTTCTTGTAAGATGAGGTTTGTGTGATAAATAAACCATTTACATTTGTATATATGTTTATTCTACATTCCACCTTTTAAATCATTAATTTGTATGTAAATTTATTTAAAAAATTCGTAATTACTAGACTATCTGTTTACGTATAACACTGAATTTTTTGCCTCACATGATAGTGAACATAGTTTATATACATAGATCATTAATATTACTTAATCAGGAGAATTTGAACCAACTCTTATAAATATGTATATCAAATTTTTACTAATTGTTACCTTTAGCAGAATAGTTCAGTTGGTTAGGGCATTGCCTTATAATTTAATATTCAAGAATCAAAAGATGTGAGTTTGACTCCTATGTTAATATTGTCACTAGTCAGGCCAGCAACACCTGAAGAAGAACAGAGAATAAAACCATTTGAAGTTGTCTATTTGCATATTATTATGAACAGTTATTTGTATTTAAAAAAATTAAATAAAGTTTAAAATTTTCTAGACATTCAACATTTAATGGTAGATGATGGAAATATTTCATATTATCACAACTAATATTCCATCATATTAATTTTCAGGCAAATATTAAAATTATTCACTTTTGGACATATATTGTAAATAAACTTTATTAAGCACCAGTGTAATATTTGTGCTTTTTAACGATCTAAAAGACTAACTAACACTTATGATGAAACTCTAAATAATGAAACTCTATACTACTGTATATTAGAATGGAATAAGTAATAACTAACTAGCATTGATGATGAATAATACATGTGTAGATAATTTTTGCAAGATTTTTGTATGTTTTTAGTTGGATTTTAGCTATAGTGTAACTAGAAAACTATCAATTAACAATTGGCATTGCAAATTAAACTCATACCATATGCAATAGTATTTGAGTAATCAACTTTTAAAGCAAAGGGGAAATTGTTTTAGCCTGCTGTGTTTATGATGCAGTGTAGAAATGTACAGACTACAAGAGGTATCTCATACTTCTTTGAAGAATTGTATTTGTTTTATATTACTATTTCAGATTTGATATTTTTATTATAAGAATTATAATAAATATTAAAATATTTGTATAAAAAAATTATAACCATAAAATGTCAAAAATGGAGAACTAAAATTATTTTTGTTCAATTGGACTCACTTGATTGCTTTCTTACAATCAATTATTATCATGAAATAAGCATGATTTTTTTATTAATTTCTGATATTAACTACAATAACTTATATTTGTCTTAATAAGTAGAAAATAACAGAAGTAAAATTAATTTGAGAACATTGATCTCCAGAGTCAGATAATCTGCATGAAACCACACAAGGCTTTAAATTATTTAAGGGTAACATACCAGGCATGAATTCAGTGATGTGTGCAAAAATTGGAATATATTACAACTTCCTAAGTATTTTCATAAGCAAGTAAATCCCATAAAGTGTTATATACAATAATTAAAACATTTTCACAGGATTTTATATATAAATATTAATAATTTAGCAACATTTTCCCATGTGTTATGCTTACATAAATCTTATCTATGCTGCAATGAAGCTATATACCAATTGAAAACTGGCATCATGTCATTGGCAATACTATTTGTTTGATGCAAAATAAATTCTTTAGTTCATTATCCTAAACTATTTTAATAATATAGGGTAATAAACTGGTAATAAACTAAAAATGGTTCCACTTTTCTTTTAGTTAATAGTTTGTCTAAGTATAATTTAACTAAAAAAAACATTCCTAAAATATCAATATTTTTAAATATTCATGAAAATATTTTAATACCATTTACAACTTTCTTAAGCACTTTATCAGTACTATTTTTATATTGAAACTTTATTCTAACAGTTTTGACTGTCCTGCAGTCATTATCAGAGCTTTTTACAATCCTACTTCTAAAAACCCAGGATTTTAAAGAGCTCTGGTGATGACTGCAGGATAGTCGAAACTGTTAGAATAAAGTTTTGATATAAAAAATAGTATTGATTAAGTGTTTAAGAAAATTGTAAATGGTATGATATGTAAAAATAGAAATCAATACATAGAAAAAGGAAAAAAAAATTATATTACTTCCATAAAATGTTTTAATGCATCAGCATTTCCAAACATCATCAATTCACTACAGGATAAAGATTTCTCCAAATTTAATCCAGTTTTTCTGTAACCTATCCTTTCTTTTTCATACATCAGTAAATTTCCTTATTTTATCCATCCATCCTACATGTTTTCTCTTTTTAAATCTGTAGTAATCTCATAGGATTCAGTTTGGAGCTTTAACTGTCTGCAATGTATTTAGCTCAATTTTATTTTAGTTCCTTATTTTTTTTAGTGATGTCAGTCATACTTATTTATTCTATCATCTATTCTTATAATTCCTAACACACACCTCTACACACTTGATTTAATAGTTTTAAGTTTTTATATTGTTCTATTAAGTGCCCAAGTCTCAGATCCATCAATAAGAAGCGATAAAAGACTTATGTTAAAAACCTTTCTTTTCATTTGCATAGTTATATTTCCTTTTAATATCAAGTTATTTCTACTTAAAATACTCCATCCAAATTTCACTCTGTGACTAATTTTACCCTTCATGTTTTCATGTGTGTTAGTAATCTGATTACCATTTGGAGTTGCTAATTTCTTCAAATTTATGGTTATCATACTTTATTTTCTTCTGAGAAAATCCAATGAATATTACTTTAGTTTTTTTTTGTTAGTATTTTGAGTCCTACTTTTTTACTTTCATCTGATAACTCTTTCAATATTTCTTGAAACTCTGAAGTATTAGTTGCAAAAACAATCCTATCATCTTTAAAATCTACATGACTTAAATAATCTTCATTTGCTTTTTCTCTCTTAACTTTCCATTTTAATCTGTGAAATACTTTATATAAAACTGCTATAATAAGTTTGAAACTGTTAGAAAATTAAAGGAATTATATTAAAAAATTTGCATTAAAGTGTATATGTGGAGATTTATAAAAAATAATATAAATGAAGGAATGCAAAAAAAGTAAAGGAAAAGATATAAGAATAATAAATACTTCTAAGGATAAAATATAAGTGAAAAAAGTCAATTTAAAATAATTTTTAAAAATAACTAAAAAGTTACTTAAAGATTTTGCTTAGTTAAAGATTCAAACATAGATAATTTAATAATAGAAATAGGATAGTTTACTAAAAATAGATTTTTGATAAATTTAATCAATAGATTAATTAATTATTACATTTTATTTACCATTGTCAAACTCACTCCTCTCACAACTTTGACACCATTCATTTCAGATAAATACAGTAATGATTATTACTAAGTTGTGAGTGGAGTCAATTTGACCATGGTAAATAAAAATGTAACAATTTACTATACATACTCTTCATATGGGAGATAGTGATCTGGGCCAACTGATGATTGGTTTAGTACGAAATGCATCTTGGGAGTCATTTGTCTTTTATTGTATCTTTATTTATATGAATTTAAAAAGAATGGAGAAGTATGGATGTTTTTTTTTATATGTCATAGCATCGGCCGGGACGCGAACCCACAACCGTTTGCAACCAACTACTTACTTGCACGGCGGCTGCGATGACCTCTCAGCTAGTATGGATGTTGTTTAATATATCTACATAGATTAACAAAAAAGATAATCCCCTCTCTGTGGAGGAAAAATAATTAAAACCTTAAATTGGAAAATAACAGTTATACGATTTTATATATTGTGGAATTTATTATATTATATAAAAATGTCTACAGAGAACTTTGGATTTCCACCAACCAAGAGAACAAGCTGGATTTAAAAGTGGTTTTAGTACAATAGATCATATCCAGGTATTGAGAGAAGTCATAGAAAGGACAAACGAATATGAGTTGTCATTATGTTCTGGATTTGTAGATTATGAAAAGGCATTCGATTCTATACACATTTCTTCAGTGATTAAAGCATTGGATCATCAAGGTATAGATCCAGAATATTGTCATATTTTAAAGAATATTTATAAAAATGCAACAGCAACAATTAGATTACATAATGAGTACTGGAAAAATCAACATTGAGAAAGGTGTAAGACAAGGTGATTCCATATCTCCAAAACTCTTTACAGCAGTGCTGCAAGAAATATTTTGTGGATTAAAATGGGAAACTAAAGGAGTGCAAGTAAATGGAGAGTATTTAAGTCATTTAGATTTTGCAGATGACGTAGTTGTTTTTGCAAATAATGCTTCAGAGCTGCAGGAAATGTTGCAGGAGTTAGCAGATGAAAGTAGAAAAGTAGGACTAAAGATAAATGTTAAAAAGACTAAAGTAATGTTTAATCGATTTGCTCAAAATATGAAAATAAAGATTGATTATGAAGAATTAGAAGAAGTTAACAGTTACAAATACCTTGGTCAGATTATTAATACAGATGGAAACATAATGGAGGAAATTAATCATAGAATTAAATTTGGTTGGAGTGCTTTTGGTAGAAATAACTTGATACTAAAAGGAAATATGCCTATGTGTTTGAAATGGATGGTTTTTAACGAATGTGTTTTACCAGTTCTTACTTATGGATCTGAGACTTGGACACTTAATAGAAGAGCAATACAGAGACTTCAGACCACTCAAAGAAGTATGGAGAGATGTATGTTGGGAGTAACAAGAAGAGATCGAAAACACAATGTATGGGTAAGACAACAAACAGGTGTTAAGGACCTTATTGAAAAAATTAAAAGATTGAAATGGAGTTGGGCTGGACATATTGCTAGAAGAGATGATAATAGATGGACAATTGAAATTTTAAACTGGATTCCAAGAGATTGTAAAAGACCCAGAAAGAGACCACATGTGAGATGGATGGATGAAATAAGAAAATGTGCAGGGGTGTTGTGGAGAAGAGAAGCTAAAGATCGGAGAAGATGGATTAAACTTGGAGAGACCTTCATCCTGCAGTGGATTGATAATGGTTGATGATGATGATGATAAAAATGTATTTTATACTAAGTTTTGTAAATACATCTGTTAATAGTTAAAATAGAAAATACTGTTTTAATAAGATTTGTTATCAAGATTCTTTATAATAAAAATTTAGATCAATAAGTTGTCATATTAAATGGAGATTAATAAACGGCAAATTTGTTTAACACTTTGGAATGAGACAAAAGAAAAATGGCTAGTCGACAGAATAGTTTTTCTTTATCTTACTTTAGAGTGTTGGCACATATTTTCTACTTATTAATTTTCATTTAATATTAGAATATATTGATCTAAATTTTTGCTACCGTGACAATAACTAACCTTAATAAATTAAGTAGACAGCTCGTATTAATACAATGCTTTCTGTTTTAACTATTAGCCAACATATTTACAAAATCTAAGAGCATAAAATACATTCTTATATAATACGATAAATTGCATAGAATATAGAATTCTATGACACATAAAATAATAAGAACAAATATGACTTGCAATATGACTCTAGATCTTTGAATTCATTCTTAGGACTAGACATAGCTGGATTCGAAATATCTTTTTTACTGCAGTGAGTTTTTAGAATCGAATTGCCCACTAAAATATTTAATTCTCCTTTTTATACCGTCCCATATTCAATTAGTATATATATATTTTTTATATGTAAAATAACTATTATACTTATGAGTTTAATTGCTATATTTATTCTTCCTCTGTAAAGTTACGATTATCCTTTTTTTTTTCATGTGTCAAATGCATTGACCGGGAAGCGAACCCGGGCCAACTGCTCAGAAGGCAGCTATGCTAACCACTAGGCCACCAATGCTTGATGATCCTGTTTTTTGTATGAGATAGAAGGGATAACAAAAGGAAGCTTAAAAAATCTGTGTTCAAATTTCTTATAAGTTACATCTAAAGCGTCAAGTATATAAATTATATTTAATTACAATCCAATATTAAAAACTTAGTTAAATGTTTTATTTAATTAAAGATTCAAACAAAGACAATTTAATAATAGAAAGAGGATTACTATCTTAACCTAATACAATAGATTTTGGACAATAATTGTAATCAGTATCCTTTTTTTTAATTAGTCTACTGATTACAATTATTGTCCAAAACCTATTTTATTAGGTTAAGATAGTAACCCTCTTTCTATTATTAAATTGTCTTTGTTTGAATCTTTAATTAAATAAAACATTTAACTAAGTTTTTAGTATTTGATTGAATGCAAATATATTTTATATACTTCACGTTTTAGATGTAATTTATAAGAAATTTGAACACAGACTTTCAAGCTTTCTTTAGCTATCTCTTTTATCTCATACAACCGATACACATGACGTCACATATGTGAAAATGAGCGTGTATGAGATAGAAGCTTGAAAGTCAGTGTTGAAATCTCTGAATTTAAACTAAGTTTTTTTTTTCTTTTTTATGATTTTCTTCAAACAAGCAATAATATAATATAATCATTGATTTTGCCTTTGATAACTATTCTTGAGGACGAGACAATATCTTAGGTCTATATTTGGAATGATCCTGTGTTTTAACGATTGTGGTCATGCTTATAGAATGAATTGCTTTTTCATAATCAACAAATCCAAAGCTTATATTTTTATCCTTTCTGTAACTTTCTCAATAGTTGGATAAGGTCCATGGTGTTAAAACTACTCTTAAAGCCAGTTTGTTCTTTTGATTGGTTAGAATACAAAGTTTGTTTTAGGCAAGTTGTGATTTTCCTGATAAAGATTTTGCTAAGAACTGATAGAAAATTGATAAATATGTAATTTCTATTATTTTTTTCATCAATATTACTAAAGCATTCATCCAATCATTTGGTACATCTCTACCATTTAGATTTAGTATACAACTTTGCCAACAATTTTTCGTTATATACTTTTTTAAAATATCAATAATAATTTTATCACTTTCTGAAGCTTTCCTCTTCTTTGTACATTTAATTATATGTCTTATTATTTTATTTAAAATGCTAGATACTTCAGAAAATATAAATATTGAAATAAATACTTTTTTTTGTTCTTTATTACTACACATTTTATGTCATTTTTTTTTTTTGTAACCATTTCATCTTCTTACTGCAGAAACAACTTTCCTTTGGATACTTAGATATTGTTTTATATCTTTGAGACTTCTATTCTCTTCTCTGTTTTTTATTATTATTATTATTATTATTATTTATCTGTCCTTATTATATTGAATATCATAATAAATATTAATTCTTATTAAGAGCAATGTCAGCACAATATAAAATTCGTTGATATTCAGAAAGACCTTGATATTATTTTTGCAAGCAATGGATTATTTCATCATCATATTGAAAGTATGTTAAATTAAGCTTTTAAAATGATGGTTGCAATTTTGAGACATGCTAGACAATTTACTAGTTCTATAAAATATAAATTATTTCTCTCTTTGTATTTGCCTATTTTAGAATGTGGATCTGTTAGTTTATGATAAATTTTCCACGTTTATTAACTTAAATAACTATTATCCATCCCTATCCATTAAAAGAAAAATGAGAGCTTTAAAATTTTATATAATCTTGTTAATCAGAAAATTATATTAACTAACAAAATTACAAATATTACAATTAATATTGTTTACATAAAAGATATACATTTAATTTATTTTATATTTAGGTTTGTCACTCTAACACAAGGGTCCCCAACCTTTTTGCACTTAAGAGCACATTCTATAATACCGGCCAGGTGGCGGGCACGATTTATTTTTTCAATGTAAATTTATAGTTGGATATTGTTAACAATACAGATAATGTACAAAAAAATATTTATTTCAAAAATAAAATTTTAACATATAATTAACGTTTATATTTTTACACTGTAAAAGTATAGTATGCCCTACAATTTGATTACAATATAATACAATAATTTATAAGAAATTAAAAAAATTAAATTTATTTGTATCAGATAATTTTTTATCGTGTTTGGATAGCGGCGGGCACACGTAAAATGGTCTGCGGGCGCCATGGTGCCCATAGGCATAGGGTTGGGGACCCCTGCTCTAACATATTACATTTTTCACCTTTGTTTCATTTGTCTAATACCTATAATCATGATTTTACTAATGGAAATATTTTTACTTTAGATTTTAAAAAATTTGTTACTCTTTTATAAAGAAATATGGTGTATAATTATATTAATAATTTGTGATTTATACTCATTTATCTATATTATTGTATATTTGTTATGGTGCAATTCTGTAATTGGCTTAATGCTGTAGTTTTGTATGATAAATGAATTGAATTTTGTACAGTTTTATAAAACTAGATATTCAACTTTTCCGTAAGGCATTATTTTTAAAATTTAAATATTTCTTCTTTACTTCATACATTCCCTTATCTCAATAAAAAAAAAATGCTAGTAAATTATTTTTTTTATACAGCTATTTTTCTTGTAGTTCTTAATAAACTATCAGTTATCTCCTTATTGATTTCAGTCATATCTAAATCATTTTTGATGTTTTAATACAATTTATTGAAATATTTCTGAGAGTTAGGAATATTGTGCTAATTCTATATTTCTTAATAACTAATGTCTTTTTAGTTTTGCTCTAACATGTATTTTTATATATGAATAATCTAATCTTTTTCTGTTTTGAATTTTAAAAACATCACAATATTCATATGTCATATGATCACTATCTCTTACGCTAGCACATAATTGTTAATAAACAAGGCAAAACTCTCCATTCAGTAGTGCCACCCTGTGCCTACCAGAGTAACACCAATCCTGCATAATAGGATAGTAGTGGCTGTGATTGTTAAAGAGCCAAAGACACCAAAATGTGTGGGTGTTGAACTGAGTTCAGACCCATATGACCATATAAGCTATTGAGCTTAGATTGAACATATTGTGTTTTCAATTTTACTATCATAGTTTTGTAGTCAAATAGAGTTAAAAGGTGGCTGCTGGAGGATTGCATTAGATCCTAGGATCTAGGTGCAGTCCTCTCAGATCCAAGGCTCCTCATTGACGAAGGCCACAAGCCAGAAACTAGTCTGGGAATATTGGATGAGTAGGCACTGGATAGGGATTTTATGCATGTCTTCTGGCATCCATTGATTACTCTGGTTGGTACAGGGTGGCACTACTGTATGGAGAGTTTTGCCATGTTTAATATTCAAATGTGTAATTTCTATTAGTCAAAAGGTCATTCTGCAATATTTTTATTTGGATAGTTTCAAGTCCATTTAATAATTTTCTCAATGAAAAAATGTATAATATATAGTTTTAATTTTTTTGCAATCTCGACATTCTTATATTTTTTCTTATTACTATCACCATAACCAAATTTACCCATCATATTTTAACGTTTTATTTGTTGTCCATGTGTATTTAAAATGTTTTATCTTGTCCAAAATATTTTTGTATATCTACATAAAAATCTGCTACTTTTTCATTATATGACTACTTACTGGGACGTAAATCTGAATTATCTGTATTTGGGGATATTTCATTAATTTGAATAAATAACCTTCCTACTTTGCCTGGTATGTCATAAATTTACACAAATTTGTTGTTCCATTTATATTTAAAATGAATTCTACTTTACTTATCTTCCAATATTTGTGCCTTTGTAATAAAGTACGTTCCTTTACAAATCATCTCTTCACTCTTTCTTCCAATTTCACATATATCCTATTTGATAATATTATAGTTCATCTTCTCATTTAAATGATTCCCCCTTTACTTGAAAATGATCTGTAATTATAAATGCCTAAATAAAATATCATTATAGAATAGCAATCTGGGTCTACAATTAGGAGGTGTTTAGCATCAACCATTGCCTTAGATGGCAACTTTACAACCTCTTAGAAATAAAAGCCAAAATTTAGTTTTGTATTTATGATGATAAATATAAATACAAAAGATCATACATTCACATATTGATCCTGCCTTCAAGAAAACCCTACTGATGTTTCAATTAAGAACTATTAGACAAATGAGAAGATACTCTGATGTTTCTTAATCTTATAGGTAAAAAGACAGTAAGCTGATTACATTGATTGTTGTATGTTGATGAGGGATTTATCCATGTTCATTTACTATATAAATAAGGATGTAGTTATAACAACTGCAATTACAATTTGCCCTGCTCAGTTTCTTTAAGGCTCACAGAAGAACCAATGAGTCTCCTATCAGTTGAGACAGTTATCTCATGTTACTATTCCCATCTATAAATCTATTATTGTGATGTAGGAACAGATGAAACGAAATGCAATAATATTAATAGAATAATTGATCAGTATAATTTAGAGAAGTGGTAGAAATGTTATGATGATTTAAAAGATATGGCAGCTTTATAAATATAATATTTTAAACGTATTAATATTCAGTTTATATGTTGTAACTATCATATTAACACTTGAGTCAATTAACATAGGATGTATAAATTGAACGTCTGTGTGAAATAACTGTTCTAAATAATGTCTACAAACATTCTATTTTAATTTAAAAGAAGGAAGTAACAGTTTTTAGATATCATTTTAAATAAAATCGATAATTAGCATTCAAATTCTAAAGGAAATATAAATCTTAATGTTTTGATAATTATATTTAACATAGTTTGAATGACGTTATTGATAAAATCTTAGAAGAGAATTAAACAATGCTACAATAAGTGGTAATAGGTTAAAATAAAACGGAACATCTTGAATTTGATTTTATATTTAATAACTATTAAATATGTATAAATTAGACTTATATATGAAAGTTTATTACACCCAGTTGTATGAAAGAAATATGCTGGGGTTTTTTTTTTCGTTTCAGTGCAAAATAAATTTCGTTTCTGGGGTAGATACTATCTGTACTATTTTTTGAAGAAGAAATTAGAAATTAAATCACTAAACATCACATGATCACCGTTTCTTACGCTTGCTCATAACTGTATGGAGAGTTTTGTCTGTTTTAATAAATGAGAAATATATTTTATTCGAATGATTTATGCATTATCTAACATATTGTTATTGTATACATTTGTTTTGAGGTAACCGACTTAAAGTTAATAAATGCTGTAAATATAAATGTACTTGTATTTTATTTGTAATATTCCATCAACTGAATACATGGGTTGTCAATATTTTGTTAGCCGAGAGGTCTGCGCAGCCGACTTGCAAGCGAGCAGTTGGTTGCAGACGGTTGTTGCGGGTTCGCCTCCCGACCGATGCTTTGACACATTAAACTGAATACATGGTTTTAGTAAAATTTGAGTGTGTATAATACTGTAATGTGTTAATATTTGTTTACTCTGTATCAGAACACACATACAGAAAATATTTTATTCCATAGAATGAAAAATATTTTATTGAAGGTACATGAACAAATAGTAGGATTGTAATTATAATTTGCTGATACTTGAATAAGAAATGGTGTAGAATCACATTTATTTGAAGTAACAGCATTTTCTAATTATCATGAATTAATAAAGTATTTAATTAATTACTGGAATAATAAGTAAAATTTGGTATTTATTGCATAGTCATACCTATCTCAGAGATAATTCAGTTTATAAATATGAATTAGAGTTACCAATTGAAATAATAATATAAAAAACGTAAAAAGTATTGAATATTTCTATAGTAATTGTTGTTCTAAAAGAGCAGTCCTATTTTATTAATATTGAAAATTGGAAGAGTTAAGTATCCATGCTTTATGGAATTAAATAGATGAAGGTATTGCATGCTTATTTATTTGTCCAAACCATGTTAATCATATTTGTGTTATTGGTAATAATAAATTTATTTGCAATCATTATATCTAAGATTTTATATTTAAAATTAGCCAATAATTTGTAAAATGGGTCTATGAATAGAATCCTTATTGCCAAACCATGGCTAAGATAATTGGTTTAATATGTATTGTAATGTCAACCCGAGATTGGAAAAATGAACAATACCAGTCGGTGGAAAAAGTTAAGAGAAAAGGACAAACCTTATATGTATATGGAAAATTATTCTTTAATATTTTAATATTGTGATGTTTGATACATGAAATGACATTTAAACAGTTGAGAAAGAAAATAAAATATATTTCATTTATCTCTTTCAAGTTTTCAGAAGAAGTGCAAAATCCCCAAATGATGATGATGAAAACATTATTCTAACTATAAACATTTCATTTTACCATTAACAATTATTTCATATTCTCTTCTCATTTGTAAATGTCACTTTGCTACTTATATGATATGATACCAAAATTCTAACAATTAAGATTAGAATGAATCATCATCAACATTGATAACATTTCAATAAAGCACAACACCTTGTGGATGTGTGTAATCATAAACATATGATTAAAGACGTAAAAAAATATGTGATCCCCAAGATGGATATGTTGTGCAGAACCAGAACTCCTCTGTTGGCCCAGATCACAATCTCTTACACATATCTTCATCAGTGTTGAGTATATATAGGTATCCAGTTACTACAATTTAATTGATAAGTGTCAAACTTAGTGTCCTCACAACTTTGACACAAACCACTTAATGGAAGTATATTAATAATTTTTATTAGTCATACATTAGACTAAAGATTATCCATTTGATGAATAATGTAATTTTCACTATATCACTCCCATTTAAGATAGGAACTGGTTTCTATCTACTTTTAACATATTGTGGAATGGTGTAATCATAAACATATAAATAAAGATATGTCAAAAAGATAATTCCAAGATGCCCATTTCATGCTGGACCAGCATTCATTAGTTGGCCCAGATCACAATTTCCTACACATATCTGTATCATTGTTCAGTATCTATAGATATCCAATTATTACAGTTTAATTGATAAGTGCCAAATTTACTATCTGTACAATTTTAATATAAACCATTTAATGGAAATATATTCACAATTTTTATTAGTCATTTCTTAGACTAGAGATTATCCACTTAATGAAAAATATTTCTATAGTCCAGCAAATAAATTAATGCTTATCGAATAAGTAACACTGATATTAAAATCTAGAATGAACAACTCCAAAAATATTACTATAATAATTGGCAAGCCAGATTCCCCAAATATCATTAAAATGTACTTGCAAATAATGTCTATTTCTTATAGCAATGTTAATATATTTATCAGATTAAAAAATGACAAATAAATGGTTATTTATATAAGAAAAGGATTTTATTTGCAAGTTATTCTTTGGGAATCTGGCTTGGTAATTATGTAGAACTTTATATATGTCTTACAACCCTTTTTTCATCTTACAGATTTAGCTAGTAAACCCTCGCACTGTGAATATTTCTTCATCAGAAAAAGATGTCCCATTACAATATATATTAATGAAGTGGAAATAAAAGCAATAGGGTATGAGAATGGTCATAAGATTTACCTTGGTCATATTGCCTTTATATTTTACATTTGTCAATTCATGTTAGGTTTAAGTATTAGACAGTGACAAGATTCAAACTGTTTAAAATCAATTAAAAAATACTACAGAATATTCATTTTAATGAATTATATGTATTAACAAGATTTTCTTTCTACAAATAAATACAGAATGCTGAAATAATAAAACAACGTTTTAAAATAAAGTATTAATTTTATTCTTGAACTATTATAGATATTGCTATGATTTGATTAAACATAATATATTTTATAACTATTCATGGCATGTCAATATTTTGTTTTTATTATGGAAGAATAATTACTGTTAGTAAGCTATGTAAGCAATATCTTATATATTATTTAATCACTTTTATAATAATAATAATAATAATAATAATAATAATAATAATAATAATAATAATAATAATAATAATAATAATAATAATAATAATGATGATGATGATGATGATGATGATGATGATGATGATGATAGTTTTTGTATCATTGGTGTGCAAATGATACAGATTATAGATAAATCCAGGATAATATCAGAATAATATAACTTTCTATTAATTTTAACTAATTGAATGGTTTGTTGCTCAGGGATTCACATGCCATTTATGCCAGAAACAGCAGATTAAACCATGATAGTGCAAAACTCTACCATGTGAATCTATTATTGCACTAAACCTTGTGAACTCTATTAATATTTAATCTTAGTATTCATTAACTTTTTTTTCATTTTGTATTCATCTTTAATATTAATTATTCAATAACAATCTTACTTTATAGTTTTTTGTATAATGGATGTCAAGAAATCATTCACTTACTAATTCCTTATTTCTCTATCCAGGATTATCACAGCAACTGTTCAAAATATACATCCTTAACTTTCGAATTATAAATTCACATAATCATTCTTTTTTAACATTTTCATTTCCAAACTGCAATCATATCTACAATCAAAATCTAAATGAGGGGAATGGCCATTATGAAACGTAAATGAGAAAATAGTACTCACAAGATTGTGTTTCAGATATTAACTTATAAATTATTATTTTTAAAGGGAATTTTTAAAATGATAGTAATTAATAATATCTTTCTTTTACAGTTTTTCTAATACAAACATATTTTTTTTTACAAAGAATTTTATTCGTTTTCTTAATTTTGACCACTGACTAGTTGTCATCAGACTTACAAAATACTGAAATATATATGACTATAAAAATAATATATTGTACTATAATTATATCTAAATATATATAATTTATTTAATTATGTATGTTTAGATTTACTTAGATTTTTTTCATATAGTTATATGTAATTAAATATTTTATAGCTCTGATGAAGACTGGTGAGTGGTCAAAACTGTAAGAAAAAAAAAATATTGATTGAAAAATATGTTGAGTTGAAAAAAAGGATAAAATAAAGGAGTTATTCATGTTTTTTGTTAACAATCAATGTATAGTAGACAGAGAAAAAGAAATAATAAATGGCAGTAAGATTTTTTTATATATAAAAGCTGTTTATATATATATATATAAAGAAGATAAACAATTGAAGAATAGATATTTTAAAATAATGTGATAAATATTTAGAGGCTAAATACAGTATTAATAATTACATTTTTTATATTCAGGTTATACTAAAGTTAATTTTCTCAGTAAATTATTTTAAATTTATTTTTCACTAAATAAAGCTACTTATTATTGTATATATTAAGATGCATGTTGGGAGTAACAAGAATAGATCAAAAATGCAATATATGGCTAAGAGAACAAACAGGTGTTACTAACCTCATTGAAAATATTAAAAGACTGAAATGTAGTTGGACTGGACATATTGCTAGAAGAAATGATAATAGATGGATAATTGAAATCTTAAACTGAATTCCAAGAGATTGTAAAAGATCCAGAGAGACAACATGTGAGATGGATGGATGAAATAAAAAAGTGTGCAGGGGTGATATGGAGAAAATAAGCTAAAGATTGGAGAAGATGGGTTGAACTTGGAGAGACCTTAATTTTGATGGTGTGAATCTACATTTCTAACTTAAATAAAAAGAAATGAATGCAGACAAAAATTACATACATAAATATAGAAAGTAAAGTTTAAAATGCTTTAAAACTTAATTAAGATAATAATATATCATAATACTTTGAAATACTATAAATTATTTGTAATTAAATATAAATGAAGTCTCTATTTGATACAAATGGATTCTTTTATTTATTTCTGATTTTGACAAAAATATAAAATTACTTCTACGTAAAATATTATTTGACATGTGCATGTAATTATAAAATTCCAACCTAATTTATACTTATAGAGATTAAGAAAAAAATTTAATTAAGAAACAATTTTTAAACCTTTTTTTTTTGTTTCTGATGTATATAAATTAACAAAATAATAATTATTATATTTTAATTATAATCTTGTTTTTATTAGTTAAAAAAGTTATTTAATCCTATTTATCAATTTCTATGCATTTATTAGTATGTATATAAATACTGGGATTAGTTTAATTAAAAATATAGTTTCAAAAAGGGTATTGCTTATTAGGCTTTACGCTGATCATCAGCACAAATCTTCCAGAGAAGTATACACAAGATTGTAGGTATGATTCTGTAGATCATGTACATATAGCATTACCTTATTTATCTGTCAACCAATACATATCATAGAGAGAATGTACATATGAAGCAAGCCATATACAAGCAGATGAAGACAATATGAATATAAGATATTTCACTAAATATATTAAACTATTATACTTATGTGCACTAGCACAAAATTCTGATTATATGCACTCCTTATGCTGTTATGAATAATTTATATGTGTAAGAGTATATACAGAGGATATTTGCTGTTAATAGTATTGATTAGTTGTTTACACATATATCTTATAAGACTTAAACACCAGGGTTAATGAAAATGTAAGAAAAATCAGTTTTTTGTTTGTGTCAAATAAAATGCTTCCTCTTGTTTTAAATAATTATATATAACAGGTGCTTTAAATAAATTTGGAAAAACTTTCTTAAGTTTCCAAACAGAATGATAAAAGGAATCAACTGGTCAGTGAAGTTATTATCCTTTTTTCAATTTAACTTTTCATTCCTAAAAATTTTTCTGAAATGAAGTGGTTAAATTTCATTTGGTCTTAAATGACAAAGGGAAGGGGAATAATTGGTTGTATAGGTTAAAAAGGAAATATAATTAATAATTAAAATATTATATATACATTTATATAAAAAATTATTTAACTTTACATACTTTGAATGAAATTTTGACAATTACTGAAACATTTTTATATTGGCAAAGTGCCCATATGTATGTTAATTTGGTAAACTTATTCTTTATTCTTAAAGCAAATGGAATTGTATACAATTAAAATAATTTAGCATAGAAATAATTTGAATAGTTTTGAATTTCTATGGACGTGTGCAAACATGGCACAATTTAAAATCATATATATATATATTTGTAGCTCACAATTTAAACACCTTGTTTTGAAACTAGTAATTATGAAATATTTAATATTTATATGTCAGTCAATAACAAAAATGGTAATCTGGATATATAATTGCAAATATTTGACAAACCTTTAATCGCACTTTATATCATTATTTTCATTCCTAATTTATTAATAAATTTGTTAATCATTATTTTAAATTATTATAGAGAATTTATTACTGTATGAAATAGTTTGTGTTTTTATTCTTGTAATATATTTTTAAATCACTAAACATCACATGATCACCATCTCTTATACTGCACATAATTGTTATTAAACAAGGCTCCTCACTGATGAAGGCCACAAGCCAGAAACTAGTCTGGAGATATTGAACGAGTAGGCACTAGATAGGGATAGCCATCTGGAATCCATTGATTACTCTGGTTGGCACAGGGTGGCACTACTGTATGGAGAAAAATTATTTGGATGAATGGGAGAAAAAATTGATAAATGAAGCAAAGAAAAGAAAGGGATTGATAAAGAAATTAACAGTATTTTCATATAATAAATATGATGTAGCTAGAATTATATGGAAAGGAGTTGCAGTAGCAGGGTTAACATATGGTAATGATGCATTATATGTTAGTAAAAAGATATTAGATTATTTAGAAAAAGCTCAAAGGGAAGTAGGAAGACATGCATTGGATGCAGAAGTATGGACAGCAAGGGAGGCAATTCAAGGAGAAATGGGATGGTCAAGTTTTCATATGAGAGATGCAAAAAGTAAAATGAAAATGTTTGGTAGATTGCAGTTTATGGATAATAAAAGAATAGCTAAAATAGTATTTAATTGGGTTATGAGTAAAGGGCAGGTAACAAGATGGGTGAGAAAGATAATGCACTATGCAAAAGATTTGGATAAAGAATTTATATCAGTATATTTGTACAAAAGATGGGATGATTGTGTTAAGAGGATTATTGAGTGTTATAGTAGTAAGGAATGGGATAAAAGAATAAATTTATTAATAAAGATTAGGGAGTTAGAGAGATGGAGAAATAGTATGGAGAGTAAAAAGAGTTTAAATATATATAGAAATAAACAGAATATTAGGTGTGAGTTAATATATGATAATAGTAAGGAAAGTAGTTTATTGTTTAAGGCTCGAACGGGATCTTTAGCTACAAAAGAATATACATGTAAATGGAAAAATATGGGTGATTTATTTTGTAAATTATGTAAGGAAGGAATTGAAAATATTAAGCATTTGTTAATTGAATGTAAATGTTTGAAAACAGAAAGGGTACATATAATGAAGTTGTGGAAAAATAAATATGAAAAGAGTGATTATACAGAAAGTGAATTATTGGTTTTTATGCTGGGTTTGGGAAAAGATAAGGGGGATTTAGATATAAAGGTTATAGAGTTGACAAAAATTATGTTGTGGAAATGGGATAGAGCAGATTATGGGTAAATTTAGAGTGGGGAATGTAAAAGAAAGTGGCTAACAGGTTTATTTGGGCATAATTGCTGAGATATTCTTGACTTCGTTTAAGGAGAAGCCATAATACATCACATCACATCACATCCTTGTTTAATATATTTTTAATGCAGATTGTCTTTGGTCATAATGGAATTTGGAATGTGTGTTTATAGAAATCTGTATACCTCTTTTAAAATTATGAAGATGGTATTAATATACTGAAAGTCATGTTTATGTAGCATGATCATGTTTATTATTTTATTTATGGACAGAGCAGTCATGGTATTAGCTATCCCTGAGCATTAATGATGATCAGCATTGCATTTTTATAATATTTAGCTATCCCTATGCAGCAACGAAATATTAATTGCATTTTTATAATATTATGCCTCGTGATTGACATCTAACATTTTATAGTATGCTGCTTCTAAATTCATTAATAAAGAATAACTGTTGGTAATTATAAGCTGTCAGTATGCTTATTACATATATTAATCTATAGTGGTTTTCAAAGATGATGTATTATTGGTTTCTTGCTCTTATTGCATTCATTTAAAATAGATGCTGATTATTGACCTATTTCTTATTTTACATATCCTGGATCATTGCAATATATATTTGTGCATGTGAATGTGTCCATATGGGCATGCATGTACAAAGTGCTTAAATGCAGTTAATAATGTATATTTTCACTTCTAATTTACAATATGTGAAGGGGGACAAAAGTAACTGATATATTGTAATAAAAATTGTTTATTTATTTTTAGTTGTTGCAAATTGAATCCCTTTTGGAGTATAATCTATTTGCCAAGATACACTCGTATAAATGTGTTTTTCATTTTTCAAAGTAATCTGAAAACACTTGCAAAGTTATGCTTTTTTACACCTTTGACATTTTTTTCACCACTTCCATGTCCACAAAATAAATTAAGATATTTTTTCATTTGAGAGAATTAAAAAGAAATTGCATGGAGTGATATCGAGCAAATGTGGTTGATGGATAAGCTGGGTCATGCCGAATTTAATTAAAAATTGTTTTGCACTCAAGGCTTGTGTTCTAGTGCATATAGTGGCGTAGCATGCCTTCCACACTAAGACACAAAATGGATGTTAACATTTTATCACATCACACAAAAGTTTCAGAACCTATATGTTTTAAATGTCTGATTGCTATGAATGAATTTTGACTGAACAATGCCATTTGTATTCAAAAAAAAAATCAGCATTGCTTTCACATTGGACTTCACTCACAATGCTTTTCAGAATATGGTAAATTTGATACTTCCATTAAAATGCTCGTAAACCTGTATTTTTCCAGAGCAACTTGCTTGTAAGCTGTTTTAAGCATCACAGCTATTTTCCCTGCCATTTTCTCTAAAAGGAAACAAAATTTCACAATGTTACAACTTTTCAGCCATTAAAAAAAATGACACATACATGAAATGCACTTTACAAAAAAATGTTTCATGATTTCACACAATGATATATGATTGATGCAAAAGGGTCCCTGCAAGAGGTATCTAAAAGCCGAAGCATATACTATAACAGATATGGCTACCAGAGAATGATTCCAGTAATGTTTGGATACCCCTGTTAAAACAGTGTTATTATTAAATAAATGTTTGAAAACAAATTAATACAGAATCATTGTTTTGTTAGAAATGAAAAACCTTACTAAACGGATGTCTTCACTTTACATATTGGATTAGAAATGAAGTAGAGACATTCTGATGAATATGTCATTTCCATTACAATTTTAGGAGTGATAATTTAAAATTAATTTTAAAATTCTAGTTTAAAACTTGCAAACATAAAATTACCACTTAAATTAATGCGAACGTATTGAGCGAGCTATATGCGTACTAACTAGCAGTATACGTACACTTTATATTTAACGTTTACTGAAGTTAGTGTATTTTTAGTTCCCTGGGAGTTTTCAGTATTTTGCATTATTTAATCTATTTTGGGTTATTAAAAAATACCCCTCCAGTAGCCACCTTTTAACTCTACTACAAAAACATGAGAATGAAATTGAAAACACAATATTTTCAATCTAAGCTCAATGGCTTATATAGTCATATGGATCTGAATTCAATTCAGCACCCATACATTTTGGTGTTTACAACAATTATGTGCTAGTATAGAGATGGTGATCATGTGATGTTTAGTGGTTTAAAACCAATCCTGCCTAATAGGATAGTGGTGGCTATGGTTGTTTAAGAGCCAAAGACACCAAAATCTATGGGTGCTGAATTGAGTTCAGACCCATATGAATATATGTTATTTAGCTTAGATTGAAAATATTATTGTGTTTTCAATTTATTCTCATGGTTTTGTAGTAAAGTAGAGTTAAAAGGTGGCTGCTGGAGGGTTGCATTAGATCCTAAGATCTAGGTGCAGTGCTCTCAGATCCAAGGCTCCTCATGGATGATGGCCACAAGCCAGAAACTAGTCTGGAGATTTTGGATGAGTAGGCACTAGATAGGGATTTTATTCACAAGCCTTCTGGCATCCATTGATTACTCTGTTTGGCACAGGGTGGCACTACTGTAGGGAGAGTTTTGCCTTTGGTTACAACAATTATGTGCTAGTAAAGAGATGGTGATCATGTGATATATCTTTATCATTGTTTAGTATATATAGATAGCAAATTACTAAAGTTTAATTGATGTGTCAAAGATGCTGCCCTCACAATTTTGACACAAACCACTTAATGACTAATAAAAATTATTAACTATGCTATGCTCACTCTTTTTTTTCCTTTTCTTTGAACTAACTAAAAATCTGGTTACAGCATTGTCAAAAGACACACTTCATCAGGGGTGATTAAGAGGGCATCACATTTAAACATTAATTCATGGCATGTGGCCCTGAGCAGAGTTACATTCCATTATCATGGTTTATTGGACTAAAGATAAATGCTAAAAAAACTAAAGTAATATTCTATGGTTGTTCTCAAAAGATGAAAATAAATATTGATTATGATAACTTAAAAGTTAACAACTACAAATACCTTGGTCAGATTATTACTACAGGTAGAAGGAAACATAATGGATGAAAGTAGTGCTTTTGGTAGATGTAATAATAATAAAAGTAAGTAAGCCTATGCATTTGAAAAGAAAGGTTTTTAATAAACATGTTTAATCAGTTCTTACTTGTGGCTCTGAGACTTGGAGACTTAATAGAAGAATAATACAGAGACTTCAGACCACTCAGTGAAATATGGAGAGATTCATGTTAGGAGTAACAAGAAGAGATCAAAATCACATATGTGGGTAAAAGAACAAACAGGTGTTACTGACATTGCTGAAAGAATTAAAAGACTGAAGTGGAGTTGGGCTGGACATATTGCTAGAAGAGATAATAACAGATGGACAATTGAAATTTTAAACTGGACTCCAAGATATTGTAAAAGACTCGGAAAAATATCACATGTGAGATGGATGGATGAAATAAAAAAATTTGCAGGGTTGTGTGGAAAAGAGAGGCTAGAGATCGGAGAAGGATTAAATTTAAGAAGACCTTCATCCTGCAGTGGATTGATAATAGTTGATGATGATTAGTCTTTGCTTAGATGCACAAATCATGATAGAGGTAAAAACTTTTATTTACACACCCAGAAAACAGTTCTCTGTGTAGATCATATTCTTCACAAGTAACATTGATCATAAAATTTTATATCCTTAAAAAAATTACATTGGAATGGGGATGGGGAATAAAGTTTTTTTTCTTTTTCATTTGTCATAGCATTGGCGAGGATGCGAACCCACAACCGTCTGCAAGCAACTACTTGCTTGCAAGGTGGCTGCGATGACCTCTCGGCTAACAACGCTTGACAGGGGGGGATAAAGTTTGCACAAAATAAATGCCAGTACAATTTTTTTTCCAACATAAAAGTTTGAACTATGGCTTTAAAAATGTGTACGCTTATGTTATGTTAACAATAGAATTAAAATCAAGGCTAATATGAATATTCTGCTAAAAGATTTATAATTTATAAACATCTAATCACTATACATATTATCATCCTTGATTTTTTAAATATGTAAAAATTATTGTAAAATATATACATAAAAAATCCATCTACATAATGCTGTCTGAAGTAAATATTTAAAGAACCATAACATCCATCTATTGATAACACAATTACCCACAATTCAATGTAAATATTTTTTATTGCAGTTATTGTTAAGCGATTCTAAATAAGTGATGTAATTATACCAGTTTCTTAATCAATAGTTGATGGGATAGTTTTTTTTGGATATATTATACTATTTGACAAATAGTATCCTACCAAGGTAGGTTTTACTTTGTTTGATTGACTTTTGGATATGATAATGATGAATCTGATATGAATTTAATATCAGGTTGATAATGATCTGAAATTAAAACTTATAACTATTTCAAATTATTACAAGATGAATATACAACATTATTGATTACATTCATGTCATTTTTATATTCACTATTCCACATTAATTATTACAATAGCAGTTCTTCAACAAATTCCAGCAGGTTTAAAAATACAGTTAATCCTAGTCAATGCAATGGAATCGAGGATCATTTTTAAAAAAGCCACTTTATTGAAGACTTTAATTGAAGAAGGATTATTTCACCAAATCTTAGGATTCTTTCTAATTATAAAGGAAGACAATGACATAGATAACTCAGTTAATATATCACATAATCACCATTCTTTATGCTCACACAAGCTGTTTACACTGATGCTAACTCTCCATACAGTAGTGCCATTCAGTACAAGCCAGAGTAATCAATGGATACAAGAATGTTTGTGCATAAAATCCCTATCTAATGTCTATTCATCCAATATCTTCAGACTAGTTTTTAACTTGTGGTTTTCATCAGTGAAGAGCCTTGGATCTGAGAGCACTGCACCTATATCTTAGGATCTAATAATGACAGTCACCTTAATCTTATAATTAAAGAACCAAAAAGTATGGATGCTGAACTGAGTTTAGATCCATATGACTATACAAGCTAATGAGCTTGAATTGAAAACATTATTGTGCTTTCATTTTGGACTCAAAGCTTTATAGTTAGCTAATAAGGTAAAAGGTGACTGCTGGAGGGTTTCATTAGATCCTAAGATCTAGGTGCAGTGCTTTCAGATCCAAGGTTCCTCACTGGTGAAAGCTGCAAGCTAGAATCTAGTCTGGCAATACTGGGTGAGCAGGCATTAGATAGAGATTTTATGTACAAACCTTCTTGCATCCATTGATTACTCTGGCTTGCACTGAATGGACTTTACCCTCTATGTTAATTAATATAATAATTAAACAATAATTAATACCATTAAAAAACAAAATGTGATACTATTAGTGTAGTCTAGGTTCTACCAAAGAGGATGTCACTATTGTCATAGCAATAAAATACTAATTAAGCAAATGAAAAAAATATTGATAAAGAGAATATAAACATATAACAAAATTATTAATAAAATTTCACTCTAAATAAGTAATAGTTTTTATTACCCTTTAAATAAATCATAATTATAAATCTTATTACCAATGTTTAGTGTCTGAATACAGCTTTGTATTCAAATACACATACTGTAATATTTATAATCACACCTCGATTTTAAATTTATAAATAATAAAGTTGCAATAGATATCTTAATCAATTTTAAGATATTGCCAACGACCTTAAAATAATATTATGATTAGCCTAATATCTGATGCGAAATTTAAACTGATAATATTTGATAAAACCAATTAAATGATATTTTGACTAATCTAATGGATATTTCTTATCTCTATCAATCAATAATTTATGGTGTTTTAATATAATATGTTATTAATTGGCGGTTTTACATTATATGTTATTATGGGTATACAAGAAGGCATACTTAAAAAATATTAAATGCACTAAGTATTCACATTATGCATTGAAACTTTATCATTCTTAGTATATATATATATATGTGTGTGTGTGTGCAGGTAAATTTCTCGCAAGTAGACTTATATTTGATTACTTTTGTTTATGATGACTCTCATTGTGTGTATGATTTATTATTAATAATATTATACAACTTATTTATGATTTCATTTTGTATAAAAATAAATATGAAAAATATATACAGTATTGGCATACCCTTAATATATATACTTTCTTTTAAACCATTAAACACCACATGATCACCATTTTTTATGCTTGCACTAGTTGTTTACACAGGTTAAACTCTCCATATATTAGCGCCACAAGTTCAAGCTAGAGTAATCAATGGATGCAAGAAGATTGCTGCAGGAGAGTTGCATTAGATCCTAAGATTTAGATGCAGTGCTCTTAGATTCAAGGCTCCTCACTGATGAAAGCCACAAGCTGGAAACTAGTCTGGGGACGTTGGATGAGTAGGCACTAGATAAGGATTTTATGCACAAACCTTCTGACTCCCATTGATTACTCTAGCATGCACTGGTGGCGCTACTGTATGAAGAGTTCAGTTTCTGTGTATACATTTTATTCTTCGTTAGAATATTCTTTAAATATTAATTAAATGACATAGCAATTTATTTTAACAGTTGATTTTTTAAAAATGCTTTCTTCATAAACAAAACAGTATTGTACATGATGTTTAATGGGCACAGTTTTCTTTTAAATATTGAACAGACATGACATTTATATAATCTCCATTTTAAATTGGAATAAGTACAAAAACTATCTGAATACTAAAAATAAAACAATATTGGAATCATTTGTTTAAGTAAACTTTATCTTTTAAAGGTCTTTATTTGGTAAAAAAAAAAAAAAAGGTTAGTTTTCTATTTAGACAAAAATATAAAAGCAAAAGTTTTGTTTGTTTTTTTATAAGATTTTAAAAAGGAAACATATGTGATAATAAAAAATAGTATGGCGACTGATACTCTAAATTTATTAAATAATACAAAGAGTAAATTAGTAGGATCTTGGAGTTGTTTATATTATTCCTCACTTTTATTAAAAATTACATACAGATAAAAGTAGCTTGAGCTTAAGAAAAGGATGAAAGTTCATAAAAATAAAGAATATATATATACACACACACACACAAAAAAAAAATATAGACCATAATATTATGCTTGAGTAATTTAAAATTGCCTTCTTTAAAAAGATTGAAGAGAAAAAAAAAGTAATAAAGATTTATGATACTGAAGCTATTACTTTATTTAAAATTCTTTTGATATTAAATGTAATTAGAATGTGAGTTCGAATTATGGTAAGTTGAGAAGTGAGCATTTATTTTATGTTGTATTGCTTTGCATTTAAGAAGTCTGTCCATGTAAAAAAACGATCAGTAATGAATTTATAATTGAATTTTGGCCAATGATTTACAAACAAATTGGTATATTTAGTTTATGTGATACAAAATATGTTAACAATTAATTCTTAGAATATTATAAAATATAGTACTGTAATACATTGATTTAAAAATTTGTAAATAACTTGATAACTCCCTTGCTGAAATATAACAAATTATGGGCCACATATTTGGAGAAAACATTGAAAATATTAAATATAACCTTAATGAATTTTCTTTTGTTGTTATTTTAAATTTAACAGTTGCCTTTAAATGATGCTCGACATCACTAAATATTTACTTTCAATGTATTCAAAATGTCTTTTCCGATAATATGGTATTTGTATTTATTGTCTTTAATTAATTGTTAATGAGATGGAATTAAAATAATATTTATTTATCTTATTCTTCTCTTTCACTTTCTTTGCATATCTTCATATAATCATATATACATATTTATTATAACCCTTCTTTCATATACACTTCAATGCAAACAAATTATCTTAAAAAACTTCTTTATTTTTCTTACAGTTTTGACTGACCAGCAGTCTTCATCAGAGCTCTAATTTCTGTTTTAATTAAAGCAGAGAAGATTAGAGCTCTGATGAAGACTGCTGGACAATCAAAACTGTAAGGAAAATAAAGAAGTTTTTTAAGAAAATTTGTTTGCATTGAAGTGTATATGAAAGAAGTGTTATAAGCAATATATATATAATATTTATTTAATTAGCAATATTAGTTCACAAGCATTATTACTTTTTTTTATTTATAGATGTATAATGAAATTGATATAAATGTCTATTTCATATTTATTACATATAGATATTCATTTGTCCTTTCTATAACTTCTCTCAATACCTGGATATAATCTACTGTACTAAACCACTTTTAAATCCAGCTTGTTCTCTTGGAAATCCAATGTTCTCTGTAGACGAGTTATAATTCTCTTGGTAAAAAAATAGAATAAACTGATAAAAGTTTGATAGGTCTGTAATTTCTAATATCTTCTTTATCACCTTTTTTAAATATTAATACTCCATTCTTCCAATCATTTGGTACATCTTTATCATTTAGACATTTGGTATATAACTTTGCTAAAAAAATTATTTTTTCACCAGCTTCTTTTAATATATCAATTATAATTCCATCATTACCTGGAGCCTTTCCTACCTTTATACATTTGATTGCATGCCTCACTTCTTCATTTAAAATGCTGGGCAATTCAGAAGATGTAATAGACATAGGAGGTACTTGTTCTTTATTACTATATAATTGTTGATAAAAGCATTCTATCCATTTCATGATGTCATCTCCCTTTTTAGTAATAATTCAATCTTTTTTTCTTATTGCAGATATAAATTTCCTGCCAATACCAAAATGTTGTTTTACACTATTGAGACTTTTATTCTCTTCTACAGCTTTTCACTAGTTCAGTTATACTTCCTTATATCATTTTCAACTCTTTTCCACACCATTTTACAAAATTTGAGGTGTTCAATCCTTTTTAATGCATCATTTTTGTATATCTTCATATTCCTTCTTTTCTTCATAAATTCTCTAGTCTCAGTAGAAATTTTATTGGTCAATTGCTGCTTTTTTCTACCAGCTATCTTTGTTGTGGTTTTTAAAAGTGTATCAGTTATTTTTTTATTAATTTCATTTAAATCTGAATCATGTTCAAAATATACTAATACTTGAAACTGATTTGTAAGTTCTAATTTAAATTCATTAGAATGTTTCTGAAGATTAGGAATATTAACTGTAAATATTGTTTTTCTTAAGAATTTTTGTCTCTCTAGTTTTACATTAACACATATCTTACATATTACTAATCAATGATCACTTCCTGTATTAAATTTATTAAGAACATTACAATCTTTAGTCAAAATATAATCCAAGCCTTTTGTACATTCATATAAAAATCTTTTACTACTTCATCACTATGAGAACTTGTTGGGGCATAAACCTGAATTATCTGCATTTGGTATCTGTTATTAAGTTGTATAACTAATCTTACCACTCTGTCTGATATGCCATCAATCTCCACAATGTTGTTCTTCCACTTTTTATTTATAATGAATCCTAATCAACTTGTATTCCCAATATTTGTTCCTTTATAATAGAGTACATGTCCACTTTTTAAATCAATTGTCTCTTCACCTTTTCTTCTAACTTTACAAATTTCAATAATGTCCCATTTAATATAAGACAGTTATTCTTCTAATTCTTGCAATCTTCTTTAAGAAAGGTCAAATAAATATGAGTTGTCATTATCCTTTGGATTTGTAGATCATGAAAAGGCATTTGATTCTACAAACATTTCTTTAGTGATTAAAGCATTGAATCATCAAGGTATAGATCCAGGATATTGTCATATTTTAAAGAATATTTATAAAAATGCAACAGCAACAATTAGATTATATAATGATACTAGGAAGGTCAACATTGAGAAGGGTGTAAGACAGGGTGACTATGATATCTTCAAAACTTTTCATAGCATTGCTGCAAGAAGTATTTTGTGAATTAAAATGGGAAGCTAAAGGAGTGAAAGTAAATGGAGATTATTTAAGTCATTTACATTTTGCAGATGATGTAGTTGCTTTTGCAAATAATTCTTTAAAGCTGCAGGAAGTGTTACAGTAGTTATCAGATGAAAGTAGGTCTAAAGATAAATGTTAAAAAGACTAAAGTAATATTTAATGGATTTTCTCAAAATATGAAAATAAAGATTGATTATGATGAGTTAGAAGAAGTTAACAGCTACAAATACCTTGGTCAGATTATTAATAGAGATGGAAACATAATGGATGAAATTAATCATGGAATTAAACTTGATTGGAGTGCTTTTGGTAGAAATAACTTGATACTAAAAGAAAATATGCCTATGTGTTTGAAAAGAAAGGTTTTTAATAAATGAGTTTTATTAGTTCGTATTTATGGATCTGAGACTTGGACACTTAATAGATGCATGTTGGAAGTAACAAGAAGGGATCAAAAATGCAATATATGGATAAGAGAACAAACAGGTGTTATTGATCTCATTGAAAAATTAAAAGACTGAAATGGAGTTGGGTTGGATACATTACTAGAAGAGATGATAATAGATGACCAATTAAAATCTTAAACTGGATTCCAAGAGATTATAAAAGACCCAGAATGAGATCACATGTGAGATGGATGGATGAAATAAGAAAGTGTGCAGGGGTGATGTGGAGAAGAAAGCTAAAGATCAGAGATGGATTGAACTTGGAGAAACCTTCGTCCTGCAGTGGACTGATAATGGTTGATGATGATGACATAGGTAGCAAAGCAAGAAACTAGATGAATGTTATATAATTCTGCAAATATATGGATATAGAGATACATATACTATTTAAGTATAAAGGATTTTTTTTTAATAAAAGTGTTTTCTTTAAAAAAGAAAAGCTTTTTTCTCTGTTAAAAATAAAAATATTTATTTTAAAGAACTGTAATTAATGTTTAAATTCAAACTAAAAACTAGACAGAAAGTATTCAATCTAAAAACCGGACAGAATTGTATTCAATCTAAAAGTTAGACAGAATATATTCAATTTAATTAATGTTTATTATAAAGTAATTAAAACATGGAAAAATAATCAGAAATATGTTTGTTTTGTATATATTATCAAAAACTAATTACTTTCAATATTAGAATTGTAATTCAGTATATGTAATCTTTAATTATACTTTGCTATACATATTATTACTTTTGTTATAAATCTTTCATTAAGTCATGAAATAGAAATTTATTACAATGACTTTTTCTTAGTAATTAAGATGTTAACATTTTATCTGATAAAAATTTAATAGAAATGCTCTAGTGATAAAATTAAGGTCTTATTCTTCAGGCTAATCTTGAATATTGTAATTATCATCAAGCTAATAAGCAATAAGTAGTCAAGCGTTGGTGGTCGAGTAGTTACCACAACTGCCTTACAAGCTGTTGTCCCAGGTTAGCGGGTTCGCCGATGCTATGATACATGAAAAAAAAAAGCAATAAATAAAAACCTTAAGTAGTATGAGTGGCTAATTTGCCCTTGGCAATCCCTCTTTGAATTCATAGAGTTGACTTCCATAAGAATGTATTAGAAGCATTCAAGCAACTAGAATCAAATTGACCGAGCCAACTGTAAGCTAAATTACTGTTAGTAATTACTATTAATGGAAAACAATTATGATAAAATCAATTCTTCAAATTTGTAGAAAACCTGATTGTGACAAAATAATTAAACATAACCGAAGAAAACTCTGAAGCTTCCACCATAAAACTAAAATCCTGACTTCTATATAATATAGAGCTCTACCATAAATGTAATCACCATGGAAACCTAATGATTGCTGAACTATTACTCTTAATAATCCTAAGTGATCATATATACTTTTTGAACTTTATTAAAATTTTAAAATGCTAAATTTATTAATTTTTGAAATTACTTATTAAAATATTTTACTAAAATTATATTAGTTTTAAGGTTTAAAATGAGAGAGTGTATTGTAAGGGCTGAATTTCACATCATCAGAAAAGCCAAACATTGGTTTCTGGAACCCAAATTTATTGATTTTCTTCTGAAATTAAACCTCTCATCACTACCCACTAATCAGTTCCTCGTAATGAGGAGGGGTTTTAACAAAATTAGCTCTCAATGTCAACTCTGTCAGAGGGATGAGGAAACAATTCAACACATTTTCCTAGATTGTCCATCACTCAACATTCTTGGGTCTTTCATTGACGAAAAGGTAAAACGCTATTCTACAGACACATTCTTAATCCAGCAAGCAATTAAAGTTGGCAATTTTGCTAACATTAGATTAGCAATTTTCCTATCCTTCGCCATCTGGCTAACGAGATGCAGTTTTGTTCTGGGCAATGTGAACACCAGTACCCTTCAAGTATTTAAAACACTCATCAAGGGTAATATCATCAGAGATAAAATGCTTGCTCCGGATTGGCTGTATCAACAAACCTGGGCCGGCACCTCCATGCTAGTGCACTGATTATTACAGAGATATCAATGGTCAAATATGAGTCTCGCCTCATCAATGCAATACCAAAATGAGCTCAGTCATATATATGGGAACTCTACCATACTATATAAAGACTACCAATTAGTGGATTGATCACACCATCTACCTCAACAATAAGAGTTCAATTTAATCATGAACTGAATAGCTTAACTTATAAGAAAGTGACGGACAGATCTTGGGATGCTTGGGCTCGGACTGACGGATTGGGAGTGAATCAATGACCTTGTCAGTGTTTTCCCAGCCCACTTAGCCTCTGCTTCACATCTTGACTTTAAACCTATACTCATTATAAATTTGGACGTGCCTTTCAATGTTCAATGAGGCATACATAATTGTTCAACTGGGACAAAGTATGGACCAATCTAGAATACTACTGAAGCGTTGATCTAACATTCATGTATATATTCACTTCTCATTTGGCTATGGACATTGCTTGGTATTCATGTAATCATCATTGTATAAAATTGTATAAATCATTTAAATAAATCTTTATTTTTTTTAAAAAAATAATTAAACAATGCACTAATTTAGCCCATAGAAATCACTCATCACCCATATTAAATCAATTTTTATTTAGGATATAATCTAGGTTAGAAAATATTAAATAAAGAATAAATTATTATGCATATATTAATGCAAATTATTTATTGAAAGTGATATCAAGTAACACTATCATATTTATAAAATATTGTGTTGCAACCAAATATTGCAGAGGGGGTGGAAAATGTTAGAAATTTTTTGATAGTCTATTATAGCTAATGTTTGGGATTTTTTTTTTAACTTAATGATTTTTGGTACATACAAAATGACAATTTACACAAGGACATTGGGATGGAAACAGTAAATCAAGTAATTGAAAAAATGGCTCAAAAACATGAAAATAGACTTCACAAGCACGATAATGCTGAGGCTCGTAAATTTCTAAACAAAGAAGGCCTGGTTAGAAGACTGAAAAGAGTCAAGCCTCTTGATCTGGTGAAATCTAGCTAAACATAATAATGCTTAAGTACACAATAATAAAGTGTACTAGTTGACAAATAAAACTAGTTAATTGTCACTGGATAATTACTAGCAATTAGAACTCTGATCTTACAGTTAGAGATAAATTGCTAATTGGTTACGACCAGATCATAGTAGCCTTTAATAATAATAATATAAAAAAAAGATTTACGTGAACTTGAATTTATTAATTAAAATTTTTTAAGTAGGTTCCATTTCTAGTGTATATGTATCACTTATATGTTTATATAGCCAATAAAATATTACAATAGTTATATGAAGTTTATAGCATATTCAAAAAATTTATAAACCTCATTTTTATATCTATATTTTGACATGTACGTATAGTATTAATGATGCACGTGTTTGTTATTATATTTCTAATTAAAGTAGAGTTTTGGTATAAGTAATAATTGTTAATGTGTTTATTCTCTACAGTTAGATTAATATGTATATGATTTCTGTGATAATAATTGAGCAGCTCTATTTTTTGGATATGTATTGCGATGATGATTAAAAGATGGTAATATTTGTATGAGTGCTTATTAGAAGCTTGTTTAATTAGAATCCTTGATAAGTTCATTTGTTACAATATTGAATTCTGAAACAATATTTATGCCCACCATATCTTTTGATAGCTATAGCCAACCAATTTATATAAATAAAACTAAATATATAATAAGGTATTTATTGTATTTGTAATAAATATTTGTTATTTTAGCTTAAGGTTTATTTTATTATTTTTTTATTATAACAATATGTCATAGCCCATAAAATAATCAAAGGAGTCTCAATTTTCTTCCAGATCTATGGGGCTTATATAAAAATAGTGGTAGTGATTGAAGACCCAGTGAGGGTTTTTTGTTATTAAATATTTTTACCAGTAAACTTTAAATTTCCTATATATATCAGTACATCCAAAGAAGACTGATATTACTTAGCTCTTACAATGACAGATAAGAAAATGTAGATTGTAAATCTACAGGCACCCTCTGATAATTGTTACCAGGCATATATGCAGATCCTCAGTTGGCCAATACAATATTGGAGCATCTGATAGATATATAAAGGATGACACAACTATTTAATACAATTACTTTAGATGAAGGTTATATGGGGTCCTCATTAGGTTTAGAATCTAACACATACATTACCCTTATTTCATAACTGAATTATCCACAAGGAAGATTGTAATAGATAGAGCCCGCTCCCCATAGTTATTATGGATATATTTTCATTTATTATAGACCTATTACATTAATAGAGTATTTAACTCACTTCTATAAATGGCAGGGTAATATATATAAACCAAGAGTAAATATTATCTTATTACAATAAATAATTTCTTTCAATCTTGGCCAAACTTATGAGACCTAAAAAGAAAGTTTGGGATTTAATAAGCTAATTTTATAAAAAATTTTATCTTTAACTTTGAGAAAGGCTAGGATATGTTTAGTAGCATAAATTCAACTTTTATAAATTCAATGAGCACTTTATCTTACTCGTTGGCATGTGTAGAAAAAGCTTGCTGACATTTTACTGATGTCATTGAAAAAATTAAAAGACTGGAGTTGGGCTGGACATATTGCTAGAAGGGATGATAATAGATGGACAATTGAAATCTTAAATGGGATTCCAAGAGATTGTAAAAGACCCAGAAAGAGACCACATGTGAGATGGATGGATGGAATAAGAAAGTGTGCAGGGGTGATGTGGAGACGATAAGCTAAAGATTGGAGAAGATCGACTGAACTTGGAGAGACTTTCATCCTGTAGTGGATTGGTAATGATTGATGATGATGATGACGTGGTCTGCATGTCAATTTAATAGGTATTTTAACATACTCTTGAACAGGGTATTTATTGTATTTCCTCATGCTAGTCCAAGATCTTGATTGTAGACTATATTACAAGAATATTAATACAAACTAATGAATAATAATCTAATATTCCTTTTTTACAATATATATATGACATTCACAGAAATAGAAAAAAATTAGTAAAAGTTATACATTACATTATTTAGGCCTTTCTTACTAATGGTTTCTTTACAATTCTAAGTATTTTAATTACCTTCTGTTTTAAAGACCTGTTTCATTATATTTTAGTTGAGTATTTGATTGGTCCAGCTCAATATATAATGATATTCAATGCTGATAATCAGAGATCATGACTCAAAGATTTAATATAGTTTGCAGTAGATGAATTTCTGTGCTGGGAGCAATAAATTATAGTCACATTCTGCTGTCAGTTATAGTTTTAGTCAACTGATGCTGATAAATTAGTTAATAAACACTTTCTGATTATTCTATGGAGGAAGATGATCTGATAGTATATCCTAGATGATTTTTGTGACAATGATATACACCTTTCAATAATGATGGGGCTTTAATTTAGATCTTACCATGTACTATGCCTCAGATTTAGGCATATCTTTTTAGGTGCTATATGATAAGAAGTTGGCTGAACACAAACTATTAATTTAGCAACATATTGCAAATATAGAAAAACAGCTCTATGCCAGATCATTGATGCGGAAAGGATTATACTGACAAGTACTGTCACTAGTATACCAGACTTGCTTTGACGCTTCAGCAATACTTTCTCAGCCTAAAAATTAGTTTATTCTTTTAAAATTTTAAACATTCCTTTTACATTTACTTTCAACATTGTTCTTTAAAAGTTATTTTCTTACCACTCAGACACTATCTGATATCTTTCAGTAACACATACATAATTATCTCTTAATTTTTATATTAACCCTGGTTACGTTAAAAAAACAATACGACACATGAATCCAAATTTGCCTTTAATTAAATTTTATTATCTTTTCTAAAATATAAATGCAATCCATGCACAAACTTCTTTATAAATCTTGCTTTAGTATAATATGAACTATTATAATGTCCAATAATATATACCAACATTTCAACTATATTTTAGTCTTTGTCAAGGACAACTAAAAAATACATAAAAAGCAAAATAAATACAAATATTCCATAATATGTATAACAAAATACAAATACCTCTTTCCTCTACCAAACAATCCCAACTTTTTATTACATTCATTTCTCAACCTCTCTCAAAAATAATTCCCTATAATTATTTAATTAAATCAACCTATTATGTTCTTTTTTTTCAATTAGCATCCTATTGATTACAGGTTTCGTTTTATTAATATATATATCTTCCTTTATAATTCTTTCATAATACAATCTAATACATTCCCAAGGTTCTATTTTAAACTTTTACATTTAAATTTACTCATATGATCATAAATTGCAGAATTTTTATCATTTAAATGCTATTTTAACCTTGTTGCCAATTTATTCTTTAAAGTTCCAAAATATGACATTTCTTTATTATCTTTAAAACAATCTAATCATTTAATAATATAAACAGAATTCATAACTTTTAAACTATTGCAATCATTATTAATTAACATTTTTTCTTCTTATAAACATAACAAATAGTAATATTATATTTTTTATTAGTAATATTAAATAATTTCCTAATTTTAACAAACAAATCTTTTGAAACATTAAAACCAACATAAATTATTTTACTATTTTTGTTTTATCTTATCCTATTATTATTTTTTTAAATGTATTTATTACAAAACAAACTATTAATAACGTCCCTAGGAAAATCATTTATAAAACATTCAATATTTTATCGTATTGATTTCACTTTTTAATAAACGTTTATTTGAACATAAGTTTATTACCCTTTGAATTCTATTATTAATAACCATTTTACTATGATTATCAATATCTGAAAAACAATTATTTAACATACCAGAAAATGTTTTTTTTTTCTATAAACAGAAGTTTCTATTAATATGCTATTATTATTACATTAAAAAATAAGGAATGATAATAGGATATTAATAGAAAGTTCTATTTCTATAAAAAAAAAAAAAAACTATATTAAATAATTAGTTTTCAGATATTGATAATCATAATAAAATACATGTTAATAGGACTCAAACGGCAATAAAATTATATTCAAATGAAGTCTTATTAAAAAGTGAAATTAATATGATAAAATATGAACCTTTTATAAATGATTTTCTAGGAAGGTTATTAATGGTTTGTTTTGTAATAAAAATATTGAAAAAATGAATAATAGGATAAAATGAAATAAGAATAATAGTAAAATAATTTATGTTGGTTTTAATGTTTCAAAAGGTTTGTTTGTTAAAATTAGGAAATTATTTAATATGATTAATAAAAAATATGTTACTATTTGTCCTGTTTATAAGAAAAAAGAAGTTAATTAATAATGACTGCAATAGTTTAGAAGTTATGAATGCTGTTTATATTATAAAATGTTTATAGTTTTAAAGACAATAAAGGTCATATGTTGAAACTAGAAAGAATAAATTAGGTACAAGCTTAAAACAGCATTTAAATGATAAAAATTCTGCAGTTTATGGTCGTATAGTAAATTTAAACATAAAAGTTTTACAATAAAACCTTTGGAATGTATTAAGTCGTATTATGAAAGAATTATAAAAGGTATTTATATTAATGAAATGAAACCTGTAATCAATAGGATGCTAATTGAAAAAAGAACATAATAAGTGTAGGAAATTATTTTTGAGAGAGATATTTGTATTTTGTTATATGTATTATGGAATATTTGTATTTATTTTGCTTTTTATGTATTTTTTAGTTGTCCTTGACAAAGACTATAAAATAATATAGTCGAAACGGTGTATATTATTGGACATTATAATATTTCATATTATAATAAAGCAAGATTTATAAAGAAGTTTGTGTGTGGATTGTATATATATTTTGAAATTGTGCTATTTATTTTTTGGATTTATTATCTTTTTTATAAAAATAACAACAACAAAAAATCTTTTTTTTCTTTTTGTTTTAATTCTCCCTATTTTATTTATTATTAAAATAAATATAACAATGACAATTTTTCTATTTTTAAACAAAAAGACTAAGCGTTGGTGGCCTAGTGGTTAGCATAGCTGCCTTCGAAGCAGCTGGCCCAGGTTCACTTCCCAGTCAACACACTTGACATATGAAAAAAAAAGACTTACTTTTTTAAACAGCCCATTTATTTTCTCTTCAAAACGTAAAAAGAATATGATGGACTATTTCCCTTAGCTATCATTAAATGTTGAATGTCAAGAAAATTTTAAACTTTTCAAATAATAACACACAAAATTAATAAATTACACAATGTTTTGAGTAATATTATTTCCACTCTTCAAGTGTCCCTGGTCTCACCAGTGATAATTTAGCATAGGAATCGAACTTTGACCTTTAGATTCCTGAATATCAAATTTTAAGGCAATGCTCTAACCGAGTTATTCTGTCAAAGGCAACAGTCAGTGGATATTTCATATACTTACATATGAAAATTGATTCAAATCCTCCTGATAGCTCCAATGTTTTTTAATATTTTTTCTAAGAGTGGGGTTAATTAGAGGCTTCTAGACATTATTAAATGCCTCACCTGGTTGCCTTCTAGGATTATTTACCATTATCATATGAGCAGTTTCTTTGAATTTTCTTATTTGCACCTATACTAGTGAATATATGTTCAAGTGAGAAATTACAAAAATGTTGAATAGAGAGAAAAAGGGCCAAAGAAAAGAATTCAAAGAAGCTGCTCATATGACAATGTTAAATAATTCTAGAAGTCAACTAAGTATGAACAATTCATAATGTCTGGAAGCTCCAAATTAAACATACTTTTAGGAAAGAGTATTAGAAAAAATTGGAGAAATCGGGATTTGGATCAACCCTTATCTATAAGAATATGAAATCATATGACTGTTGCGTTTGAGTCGGTTAGAGCATTGTCTTAAAATTTGCCAATAAGGAATCTAAAGGTGTAAGTTTGACTCATATACTAAATTGTCACTGATCAGGGCAACAACATCTTGAAAAATTGTGAAATTCTGTCGTCTATTTGTATGTTATTTCTAACAGTTGTTTGTATTTGAAAAGTTTGAAATTTCTACCCATTCAGCATTTAATGATAGATAATAGAAATATTACAACATATTATCATATTTAATATATCAACATCACAAACCTTCATGTAAATATTAAACAGGATATAGTGATATGTAGAAATTGCAATATGACTTATTATAGACACAGAAAAACTATTAGATGAAAGAATAAAAGAATGTAACAATGCATTTAACAGAGATGATAAATCTGCATTATATATTCATTATTTAAAATAAAGATATAAAATCGATTGTGCAAAAAATATAAAACTTTAAAATTGTATTAAAGAACCTAAAAGAAAAATATAAGAACCCAATTATATTAACTTCAATGACACAACTGTATGGATATGTATACATCAATTAATTTAATTAATAATTGATTAAAATAAATGGAAAATTATATAGTCTATATTTATATAGCTTTTTTTTTATACATTTTATGTGATTATTGTTAAGTTGTTTAATTGAGGAAAAAAGGGATAAAGAAAAAAGGAAACATTTTTTTATCCTAGATACTATATTTGTCAGTAGTTGGATCGTTTTTTTATTATTTGTTGTAGTTAATTTCATACATAAAAATATAGATGGCGCTATGTATGTAATTTAAGTTGAAGCTTTAAAACAGGGGTCGGCAACCTTTTGAAGAGAGAGAGAGGGCCAGACTGTTATGCAGTATCTTGAAGTAGGACTATGATATCAAATGTACTACAAGTAAATCATCTCAACCTTAGACCACTCTGTCCAGAAAGCTGTCTTGGTCTGGATATTTAAAGAAAACAGGGAAATTAATGTAATTTTATTTAAACAAGGTTATTTGTTTTACTGTAGAAATAACAGTAAAACAATTATTTATTGCAAACACAACAACAACAACAAAAAAAGAAAATTCCTTAATATACACAAAATACACTTAGAAATGGTAAATTAATTAATGTGACATGTGTTTCTGCTTATTGTTTGCTAACTTCTCCAGATGAGAAGTTTGTTGATGCCAAAGCAAAACACCATTCAGGTGGTCATCACACAATGTTGTTCTTAAACAATTTTTAGAATATTTCATTTTTGAAAAAAGTTGTTCACAAGCATATGTATTTGCAAATAATGATACCATCATTTTTGCATTATTCAAGATGTTTTTATATTTTCTACTTGACAATACATATTTCTTATAGAAGTTAGTAGCGGACTCAAAGTGAAATTTTAATTTCTCACATTGTAAGTCAATTAACTTCAACTGATATTTTTCTGCCACTTGTTTCACATCAACTTCATAAAGAGAACCAAATAATATAAATTGATTTCCATATTGCCGGAAATCCACAAAACAGGAAGAAAATTTACTTCTCAAATCCTGAATAGTGTTCACAAAAATTTTGGTATTATATCTTTATTGTGATTTTGGATTTGAAAAATGAGAATAGTTGCCTGTCTGAAGTTGTGATTCCCACAGTTGAAGTTTTCTTTTAAAATCAGTCATTTGACTAACCATTTCAAATATGTTTGTTCCTTTCTTGAAGTTCAAGATTCAAAATGTTTACGTGGGTCGTGATGTCTACCATAAATGCTAACTTGAAAATCCACTGTGTATCCTAAAAGCAATAGTTATCTTAATCTTTGCTCTCTAAAAACATAGCAATCTCTTCTCTCAATGTATATACTCATTCCAGCATTTTTCCTCAGGTAAGCCATCAAACATTTGAAAAATATGAAAGATCACTACATTCTCCTTCAATTTGTTTTAGAAATTCTAGAAACTTAAGGCGATTTAATTCTCTTGAAACTATAAAATTCAGTTTTTACAACCATTGCCATATCCTTAAAATTCAATGACTTTGTACATAATGCACCCTGATAAATAATGCAGTGAAGTTTGATTAGTTTGTTATGAATACTAATGTGTTTCTTAAGCAATGAAACAGCCACCTTTTCTCTCCAACCATCACAGGTCCTCCATCTGTGGTTACTCCAATAAGCTTTGATAAATCAAGATTATTTCAGAGATTTTATAATGCCTTCTAAAATATCTTCTCCAGTGCTAGTGTCCTTCATAGGAATCAATTGCACAAATTCTTCCACAATATAAAATGTTGGTGTTACACCCCCCCCCCCTCAAATACTGCAAGTTAGCAAGTATCCATTATAACTGTGGTTTCATCAATAACAAAGGAACTATCCTCCAGATATGTTAAAATGCCCTTTAAACTACTTCTGACATTTCCTGCCAGTTCTTCAATTGGTCTTATTACAATTCTTGCCAATAAGCTTATTGCAGAAAATAATTCCTTTTTTTTTTCTGAACAAACAACATCCACAACCTTCAACATAGATTCTTTGATGAATTCTTCACGAGTAAAACATTTCATATTTTCTGCAACTAATTTTGATATCTCGTAGCTAGCACAAATGTTTTGGTCAATTTCATCTTTTCTTGTGAAAAAGGATGACTGCTTTGGTATATTATTTCTCAGTTATGCAATTTTGTCTTCTTGTGTTTTTCCAGTGAAATTGTTGTAACGATTATGAGTTTCATAGTTTCATTTAATATTTGAAACTTTCTTCATGGCAATGGTATCTCGACAAATCAAAGAAATGCATTTCCCAAAGTGCTCAATGAAAAAATAGCTAAGTGTACAATCTTCATTAAAATTTCAGTACTCAAAATCTAGCTTTCTTTTAGTATCCATGGGTTTGTTTGTGCTCAGGGAAAAAACAAGAACTTCTGGATGGGGAGAAAAAAAGAAATCACTACAGAGAAATAAAAAACAATGAAAACAAATGTATCTGCAGATACAGTACTGAGATTTAATAATTAGGAAGAAATTTTTATTAAATGTTTGCCAGTATACTGATATTTAACCATTGGCTACTAATTATCTAATATCTTGATAATTGGTGTACATTTGTTAAGCTGAAGGGCTGGACAAAAATCTTTCGCAGGCCAAAGGTGGCCCACAGGCCTGGGGTTGCCGACCTCTGCTTTAAAATAATTTGCATCACATTCATAAAGGCAAAAAATATTTACCACAAAAAGTTTTTCTATATATACAATTATTGGAGCTATATAATATTTTATATTATTTGATTTATTTAAATATGTGAAAAAAACCGACATGAATTAAAAAGATATCACAATTTACATATGAATTTTTATCGCAGAAAGTATCTATTGTATTCTAATTCATTCTCTACAAATATCTTATAACTTAGAATATGAAAAGTCTGGAATTAAAGATTTTTCTTTTTCTGTGTCATAAACAAACATAAATTAATGTTTTCAGTGCCTACAATTTTTGTGCTTTAAAGTATAAAAAACAATAAAGTAATTTGTGCTTTTAGAAATGATAAATTCTAATATACACATTATGTGTGGGCTGATAAAGTAATCAATTAATAATATTATTTTACATATATATAAAGTATATATTACTTATTCATCAATATGATATACATCTAACTTTTTTAAGCAGCATTTTTCATTGCTGTAGGCTTTTAAATAGCTGTCTTTATTGAGCTTAAAAAAATAATTATTTAATATTTGTGAGAAAAAAATAATAATTTTATATTTAATTTAAAATTATAAAAGTTATCAGTGTGCTATTTATGAAAAAAAAAATCATGTTTGTAATTATATAATTTATAAATCTAATGTGTAATCTAAAACCATTTTAGTATTAGTTTCATTGACAATTCTTATTTTTTTTTGCAAACTTTTAGTAGTATATCTCTCTTCAAATTTCCAAAAAAGATCAATTTTAAGTCTTCAAAGTTCTATCTAATATTAGCTTACAAAATTGATATAAAATTTCAAACAACCTTTTATGATTTGTAATTGGCAGATTTGATTTATAATCTTTATTATCCTTTATCTTTCTTATTACCTTTTAAAAAATTAAGAAGAGGGGGGGGGTTGAATTGTGTGACTCTGATGAAAACAATAATTATCAGTTATGGATCTTGGGAGTCATTTATCTTTCATTGTATCTTTATTTAAATGAATTTAAAAGAATATGTTGCCATATTGAGATTATTTAATATATTTATAAAGATACTGCATGTGGGATAAAGAAATGAGAATAACTTCATGTGTTTGTGTGTTTAATTTTAAAAAATCAGATACATTAATCTTTAATTGAGTTTTAAAGTTTATATCTGGGCTAGAGATAATCTCTAGTTTAGTAAATAATTAATAATAGTCATTACTATATTTCTCTAAAGTGGATGGTGTCAAAGATGTGGGTTGAGTTAATTTGACACTTGTAATTCAAAATGTAACTATGTTCAATACAATTCAAATCAAACACTCCAAATAAAAGTGAATTGACTGGTTTTGAAAGAACAACAAATTAACCCCCCAAAAAACCAATAATAAAAATTTCTTTTTTATTGATTTGTAGGTTTTTTTTTTTAAATTAAAAAAAAAAAAATAAAACAATTTAAATGAACACTATCTCCAAGTCTAATGTTTTCAGATGCTTTTTAAATAAACAATACAATCAATACAGAGCACAAAGTTTATTTTTAAATTAATTAAAGGAAAAAAATTTTTTTTTGTAATTCATGGTGGGAAAATGCTTTTTTTTCAAATACCTTTTTTAAAAATTTGCATTAAATTTATAAATTATTATAGTAGTATTACCGGAATAAATCATAAGTCTAGGCCCCTTCCCTCAACTTTGCTAAGAGGAAAGAAATGTAATTTCTAAAAACAAAAAAATTCAAATTTCCAAAACAAATTTTTTTTTATATATCAAACGCATTGACTGGGAAGCGAACTCAGGCCAGCTACTTGGAAGGCAACTATGCTAACCGCTAGGCCACCAATGCTTGACTAGAAATTTATCTACATTTAAGTCAAGATTATGTAGGTGATATTATAAAAAATTAGCTGTCAAAACTTAGCTTTTTTTCCTGTTTCTACCAATTTCTCCTTTTCCACTTTCCTTTCCTTTTTTTCAAAATGCAAGAAGAATTTGAAAAAAATAAAATAAAAGTTTGCCCTCTATCAATGAAAACTAACATTAAGAGGTTTTTAGATTACATATTGATTTTAGCCATTTTTTCCAAAAAAGGTGTATTTTTTTTTTTAGTTTCCCTCAATCCTTCTCTCACTTCTCTATTCCCCACTTTTTCAAAATCCAATAAGAAATCGAAGAGAAATAAAACTTTGCTCAAAAAATCCTGTCAATGAAAACTAATACACATTGAATTTATAAATTAAGTCATAGTAACATTACTACAATGAATCTCATTATTCTAAAGATATCTTCAATTGAACAATTAGTAATCCTAATATTTTTTAATGATATCAAAGCTGTATTTAATTAAAGAGTCAATTAAAGAGATAGATAGCTAATTAGACTGATATCAAGTACTTTCAGTGATGCAATTATTTGAAAACCATCCAAACTTTTTCTGGATATTCCAAAGGACTCTAGATGTTACCCACTTATTCCAGTTATTGCGTAACATAAAATAAATAATATAATGTATAAAAATATATTGTAATAAAATTCATTAATAGAACGTTTATATACTGAAAGTTTAAATAAAATAAATTATTTATATCTTAAATGCTTATTTACCTGAAATTGTCAAACAGAAACAAAATCCAAGCTTCTAATTGATGTGCCATTTGTTTTTTTATATGTCAAAGCATCGGCCGGGAGGCGAACCTACAAACCCGGGACAACTGCTTGTAAGGCAGTTGTGCTGTGCTGACTACTCGACCACCAACGCTTGACTAATTGATGTGCGATTATTTTATAATACATGTAAAACATAATCAATGGTGCATCTATAGATTAACATGGAGGAAATCCACAAAAAAAAAAGGAATGGAAGAATGATAAAATTCAGTAACGTAAGGCGCAAACAGATTCATGCACATTTCTGAACATGATTTTAAACAACTTTTGGGAAATTATTCATTTCTTTTACCATCTATATTAACTTTCAAAAGATACTCCTTGAATTAATTATGGATTAGTCTGTTTCAGTTAAAACATATACCACATGATAATGAAAATAAAATGAAACAAAATAGCCTATAAAAAAAATGATAAAAATAAAAATTTATAAAAAATATACTTATATATCTCAGACTTGAAATTAAATCAATAGAGAAATCAAAAAACATTTTTTAAAGAACTTGTACATAAATAATACAAAAATGCAGCATTTTACCAATAAATTTTCCGCTAAGACGTTCTAAAAAAAAAAAAAATTAAATGGAACAATTTGAAAAACGAAAAATTAAAACTTCTGTAAAATACTGCAAAAAAAAAAAAAACATGTCTTAAAAATATAAATCTACAACAGATTAACTTAGAAACTTTTTCTAGTAAATGGCACTATTACTAAAAAGAGAGATTACAATGGAGAATTTCACAAACAGCAATAGAACAAGAAAACAAACTAAGCTTTACTTTGATGATAACATCTTCTGAATCACCAATTATTTAAAATAAAAATGAGACTTGCGATTACATATTCAAGATATAAAAAGCTCCAAATGATGTGGAGATTATTATGGACATTTTAAAAAAAGTAGATGAAAAATAGAGAAATTATAGACAAAGTTTTATCAGATGGCATCAATAATGCAGTAATAATATTAATATTAAGAAAGATAAAAAAAGATGCTAAAAATTATAGATTCATCAGTTCTATGCAAGATCTTGACTTAGATCAATACATTATCCATCATCTATAGAGAATTTTAAACGCAAACCTATGAAAAGAAACCATCAAAACATCACATGATCACCATTTCATATGCTTACACATGCTGTTAATAAGAGTACCAACCCTCCATATAATAGTGTCACTAAGTGCAAACCTTCATAATCAACGAATGCAGGAAGGCTTATGCTAAAAGCACAAGCTAGAAACTAGTCTGGGAATATTGGACGAGTAGGCACTAAATGGGGATTTTTTTACACAAATCTTCCCGCATCCATTGATTACAAAACCATACCCTTGGTGGAACTACTGTTTGGAGTTTGGTACTCTTATTGATAACATGTGTAAGCAAATGAAATGGTGATCATGTAATGTTTTGATGGTTTTATACCTATTCTGCCCACAGGATGGAAATACTCCACAATGTATAGATGCTGAACTGAGTTAAGATTTATATGATTATACAAGCAAACGACTTAGATCGGAAACATTATAGAGTTTTCATCTTGGGCTCCTAGCTTTGTAGTTAACCAAATAGGTAAAAGTTCTAGATGCAGTGCTTTCAAATCCAAGGCTCCTCACTAACGAAACCCCAAGCTAGAAACTAGTCTAGTGATGTTGGATGAACAGGCCCTAGGTATGAATTTTATGCACAAACCTTCCTGCATCCATTGATTATGAAGACTTGCACTTGGTAGCACTACTATATGCAAAGTTTAGTACTCTTATCAAAAGAAATCAAAGACATTATTAAAAGAATTAAGAAGTTGAAATAAATCTGGACTGGACATAGTACAAGGATATCAATAAATGGACCCCACAACATTGTAAGACATAAATGTAGTTCATGTGAAGTGGATGGATAAGATAATTTTCTGATGAGATGGAAAAGAGATGTTATGACTTGAAATAACAGGTTTAAACTTGGAAACTTCATCCAGACAAGTTAATGATTTAAAAAAAATGGTACATTTTTTAATTACCAAGAAACATGTATATAAGTTGACATAACAGTGTCCTAAATATGTACATTGAATCCCATTTTTAAGCTCAATACCTCAAAATCGGCTGATCAAAAATTGGTTGCCCCAGTGTCAATGCACTAATTGGTTACCATAATAAGCAACTTCAAATTAAGTAATTCATCTCTTATTGAACTTTATTATAATACATTAATATAACATTCAAACTTGTTATCCCATTTCTTATTGTATTTGTAATTAGGTTAGAGTATTTCTAACCTTGACTAAAAAAAAGATTTGTTCCATATCTTTCTTTTATTAACAATAGCTGAACACGCTTTGAGTTAGAGATGCCAGATTTATAATAAGTTTTTATATATTATAAATAAAAAATAACTGAATAACTTTAAAGATTGGGAATTCATAATAAATTTCAACACTGGAAATGACAAAAATGGGACATAATTAATGCAATCACTAATTACAAAAAAAAAAAAAAAAATTGTCTGTAGTGTTTAATTCACTCTCTAGACACACAGTTTGTATATTTACATTTTCTGACTTAAAAATATATGTATACATTATTTATTAGTGTCTTTGTTAATGTTCAGTTTCATTTCTACAATCAGGACACCATCATTCACCTGTCCAACCTAAATTAATCTAGGTTCCTTTACTCTTTAACTGAGCGTAGCTCAATGCCCACTTAATAACCAATCATGGAATGCTGGCTTCAGACTATCTGAAAGACATATGTTAAGACAGACTATGACTGAATTCTAAAAAATATTATAGACTAATTTCTAACTTTCCCTTTGTATGTGAGAACTTAAATTTAAAACTGGAACCCTCTTTTTTCCTCGACACCAGTTTAATTTCAGACTATTAACTTGAATAGTAAATAAGAGTAAAAAGTGGTTGCTAAATACATAAGTGATTCTCTCTAAACTTAAATTTAATCCTTACTAATGAACACAAAAACCAAAAATTGGTCGGAGGATGAGAATACTAAGTATATACCATCTCGTATCCATTGATTACCCAAGCTTACAGTAGATGTGTCTAGAGTAGAATGATGAAAACTGTTGTGAAAAGCTATATTATAAATTAGTTTTTATATCAGTTATTAAAATTTTGACAGATAAATTCATAAATCTAGTCTAGCAATTACAATAATTGTGGAACTAATTTAAAGAATTTCAAATATCATTAGCAGTTTAATTTTCTATAGTTACTTACAGTTAGCCTCTGGATTACAAAAGCTGGTTTCGAGAAGCTGTGTATAAATGTGGATACTGTTGAACCCACATTAAACCAAGAGCACATTAAAAGTGAGCACAATTTCAAATTAAAAAGATGAATTTGCATTTTAACGTAGTAGAGAGTTACTGACTCAATATAATTTCTTAGATCAGAAAAATGAAAAAATATATGTTTGGTCAGCTTAATGGAACTATCATATTTAACCTTTTACTTTCATGTTCGGACATTTTTACAAACTGAGAAGTTTATTAAAGGTCTCAAAAAATAATCCCACATCCATAATAACAAATTTTATCGACTAATTTTGAGCCTTGGTCAGACCATTACAAAAAAAAATGTTTTTCCAATATCCTTAATATACTGTTCTTCACATTGGTTTTTCAGTCTACAGTTTTTAATTGCTTTACTGTTAAACATTGACATTGAAGTCATTAAAAAGACTAATTAAAACTATTTACAAGATTCCAAAAACAAAAATCAAAATAAGCAAAATATTTTATGCATCACTCAAATTGAATACAAATATATTATTATCTTTCCTAAGAATTTTAAAACTGATGAAAGGTAAAAAAAAATTTTCATTTCAAGAGTAAGTTTGACATCTTTTCTTTTTGTTCAACAAAGCTTCACTAAAATAATAAAAGCAACAGAATATCACATGACCCCAGTATACATAATGCTTTTTAATAAAAAGCCTTCTTTCTCTCATTCAGTTCTGCTACCTAATGTAATCTTGAAGTAATCAATAGATGCCAAAGTCAGATGGTAATGTCTAATAAATTCTCTACCCAGTGATGATCTACCTATTTCCCTAGATTAGTTTCTAGCTTGTGGCTTTCTTAATGTGAGGCTTTGGATCTGGATCCAGTGGACTTGGATTTTTTTTTAGATCTGAATCATCAAGCGCACATGATCCAGATCTAAAAAAATTCATGCTTTCATCTATTCATTATTTAAGTTTACACTAGGTGGCATAACTAGTGAAAGTAGACTTGTTATTAAAATAAAAAAAATCTAATACTCAGGACTCCTGATCAAGTGACATTGACGGTCTGAATTCCATTCAATCAACCAATTTGAAATGTTTCTTTTTTCTTTCTTTCCTCAATTGGGATTTGATTAGAAGTCTTCAGCATTTGAATCTGTCAGTATCATAATGGGACTTTACGATTGCAGTAGTAAATTAAAGATTCCTGATCCATTTCTAGTTAAACTTGTCAATCTGGTGCATAAGCATGATGTGCTAAGCACTTAATCACTTCAGTATTTTTATTAAATCCCTGCCACCATTTCTTATGTTTACACAATCTGTTAAAACAGTAGCAATTCTGGTTATTATAAAACCAAAATGTATAGATGTGGAATCTGTATGATTATACAAGAGAATTAGCGTGGATTGAAAACCTTGTGTTTTCAGTTTTGGATGTATAGTTTTACAATTAACTAAAATGAAAAAAAAATGGCTAGTGGAGGATTGCATTAGAACCAACAATCTAGGTATAGTCCTCTCAGATCCAACATTTATCACAGATAAAAATCATAACTTAGAAACTGGTCTGAGGATATTGGAATAGGCACTACATTGATGCACAAACCTTCTAGCATCCATTGATTACTACGGCTTGCAATGAGTGGCAGTTTTGTAGGAGAGAATTGTTACTATTTTTACTATGCTTATATTAGTTTTGGATCTTGTCCTGTACATAGTATCAGCTTCTTGGAGAGTATAAAGTTTGAAATATGACTTTCAAATCTACTTGATAAGACAAAATAATGTAATACAAAATTATAAAAAAAACAAACTGAAATTTCTTCAAACTTATTCTACTAATTTGCATTAAAGACTATCATTTGTTCTGGGAAGAATGAACCATACAAAGAAGAATAAACTAATAAAATAAAATAAAAAATAAAGAGATTTAAAAAAATAATAATTCTATAATGATTTAGTAAAAATAACAGTTAATCTTACGTAAAATCAAAAAGTAGAGTTAGTCAATCAAGCATGTAAGTGTAGTTTATTGTTCTTTTATAAATACAATGCATGCATCAGTTTGTAAGCTAAGAAAACTACTAAAAAGAATGCGAAGGGGCTCCATAAAAGACTATCCCAAAACCACCCAGGCACAAGTCTATAGTTAAGCTAAACACCCGATAAGATCATAATTTGCATGCCAAAGATAGGATGTGATCATTAGAAACATCAGCAGAATTGCTGAACAAGTAAGTATTAGGTCACTTTCAATTCCTGATCTAATACTGGAAAAAAATGTAAATCCTAATTTACTTCAGAGATATTGTCAGTGTTACTAAATTGATAAATCATACCTAAACTCATTTTAATTCTGCTACTGAAATAACACATTTTGACATTTTCTAATCACAATGATTACCAGTGATCAATATAGATCATTATCATCATCAACCATTATCAATCAACTGCAGGATGAAAGTCTCTCCAAGTTCAATCCATCTTCTCTGATCTTTAGCTTCTCTTCTCCACATCATCCCTGCATCTTTCTTACTTCATCCATCCATCTCATGTTTGGTCTCTTTCTGGGTCTTTTACAATCTCTTGGAATACAGTTTAAGATTCCAATAGTTCATCTATTATCATCTCTTCTAGCAATATGTCCAGCCCAACTCAAATAATAACAAATACATAACAAATAATTAATTTATTTGTATAAGTATTAATCACACAAGTTATTCTTTATCTAAGACAAAAATAAATAAATAATTACATGTAAATTTAACTCATCTCTAATTATAATTTTAACTATTAAAGCCAAAGATTGTGAAATTTATTAATTAAAAAATACAACTTTAATTAAAAATGTAATTAGTGACTTCAGAGAACAATAGTGGCAGACACTATAAAATTCCAAGACACCTTACTAAAGAGAGCCTGGCTACAGCAGAACCTAAGATAGAAACAAAAAAGAAGGCAACCAAAGACCCTCAACAGAAGTGGCTATTTATCCCAGTGAGATTCATCATTGAACTTCCCAAGGTGATCCTAGGGCTGTCCTAATTTTTATTATTTGATAAACTTTAGAGTTACAATATTATTTAAGTAATAAGATAATGCCTATAGATAAGAATCATGCTTGTTAAATTAATTATGTATGCATAAATATTATTGAAATAATTTCTTATATAGGGTGTTCATACGTCCCGGTTTTATCTCACTTATCCCAGAGTCCTGACATATTTTTTTGGAACAGTTAATTGTCCCAGTTTTCTTAACCCATTCATTTTTATTTTTTAACTTTAAATTTAAAGTTCAGATTTAATTTTTATAAACGAATGTTTATTCATTTAATATTTTATAATTAATTTTTTGATTGGTTAATCAGTAATTTTTCCCAAAACGGAAGTGGCCCTCCATTATTTTGGTATATTAGTAATATGTGATTTTGTTTTAAAAGATAATAGATATATACAAACATTTGCCTTTTGTATTTGTTTATATTATAAAATGAGTATATTATTAGTAAATATGCAAATGTGATATATTTTGTGATTTTATTTTGTACTGAAATATACAGTAATCTACAATAATTGTTTTTGGCCGCATGTTCCAATTAGGCCCTATGGAAATATGGACACCCTAGACTAACCTAAAATTCTTATTGTATATTATTTTATTAACAAATTCATTATGCTTATAAATAAATGGCTAATAGTCACTAATTGCACAGGAAATGTTTTCATTTATTTAATATATGTATATCTTGTTGTAGTTCCCTTAACAATTAATAGTACACAACAGATCTAAACAAATCAACCATAAGCTATGTAGGCAAAAAAATTAATGCAAGAAGTTTATAAAGCAAACCTAGAAATTATTTCCAACATAATAAGGTTGAGGTACACAGTCTAAAATAAATGATGACATATTTTATAGATCAAAGAAAAAAGGTTTTATATCCATTTCATAATTTTTTTTTTACAGATTACAATAATTTAAGAGCCTTTCTTAAAACTAGTTTTCTTACATTACAAAAATTATACAATATATTTTCAACAAATTAAATATTCAGATGTACAAAAAATGATACGAGTATGATTTTTAAAGATGTAAAATGCATCATTAATATTTTAAATGGAAGATTAAAAAAGGCACAAATCAGTCTTTATTTACACACATCACGCCAATTAAGATGAATTCCTGAGTAAATTTTTATAAGGATTGGAAATACGGCACGATGAAATAAACGACAAAGATTATCGGAAAATTTTAATTAATCTTATACGTCTTTGAAGTCATAATTAAATTATAATACAATCCCCCGTCAGTCGTCACGCTCACTCCAATCTAACGTTATAATACTTCGACCATAACTATGATCTTCGGAATCTAGATTGCGATCCGACCGACTTCGGACTAGTCAGTAAGTACTCGGTTTTAGCAAATCCAACAAAACGTCTCCAGATAATCCAAAAAGTAACAACCATAATGGAATCATAACATAATAAAACTTTATATCGCTATTGTACTGCAACCGCACACACAACGTTACTTGAAAGCTAAGCTTTAAAACTACAGAGAAAAGATACCAACACTTCCTTGGCATGCTAGTAACAAATCGATCGTGTCCGTTTTTGCAATGTGTTATCATTTTAAAAACTATATATATTAAAAATATACTGTCAAATATCCATATAGGTATAAAAACAATAAACCAGTTCCACTGCGTTTTATTATCTAATCTGAGTACTAATAAAATTAAAAATACTAATATGAGAAACCATGTAAACAACGCTTTATGAAGAAGGGCCATATTGAAAATAAAACAGTTTGAAAAGAATTTGCAAAAATTAGTTGCGTATTCAAAAAACAAAACAAAAACATTACCTTATAAATTAGTTGTTTGCATTTAATTTAAAAATTGTTCATTTGCTACTTTCAAGTAAATACTTAAATTTTAAATTACTATTATTTTTTATTTTCTACTTCTATCTGACCATTTCTGTTTGAAATGTCTTTTAAATGAGGCCTTAAATCTTTCATAATAATGAACATAATCTTTGATCGAATGTAAATAATGAGCGTCAGTTCGTTCTCAAAAATGCTCTGGGAGGTTAGTGCAGCGATAGATTGTTAGAGTCTGGAGCGTAAAGTCTCAATAAATTCCAGTTTTGGCACCCTGACGTTTGAACTTCTTACAAACAGCCGTACCATAAAGCCATTCAACTGCTATTCTTAAGAATAAAAAGAGAAATTAAAGATTTGAGTGTGTGTTGGGGGGGGGGGGTACCTTTAAAGTAAAAATGTATGTATTTACATGAGTAAAATAAGCATTCATTATCTAAAGAAAAACTTTCTCAGCATAAAATTACTTTTTTTAATTTTTATACTAATTTTTCAGATGTATTTTCTCCCATTAGTAGTAAATAATCTTTTTGAATTTGTGTTTAGCATAGCCTGTGTTACTTAATTTACATAATTATCTATGCAACTAAAAAATGTAATAAATAAGGTAAATAATATATCAAGCATTAGTGGTGGATGTTGTAGTTCATTTTTAAGTCGAACAAGAATGAAAGCTTCTATACCTAATAAAATAATTTTTTTGTCTTTTGTTGTGTCAACTATTAAACAGAGCAATTTATTAGACCATGACTGGTTCATTCGCTTGGGCTTTATAGTGACTAAAGTAAACCAGCAACGAACAAACTTTGTTTGAACCCTAGGAAAATCCTGTCAATATGTAGTCCTAGTCAACATGGTCATGAAAACAAAGTGTGAAAGTGCAGATAGGCACTAAAGTTCTTTTATCAGATTATAATGGAGCCATCAAATGGGTTTCAACAGGCAATAGCTGTTCCAACAGGAGACATACAGCAATACCACAGGCACAGACACCAATTAAGGTTGAACTATGGGTTATCAACCAGCAGAGAAAAGTCTAAAGACTCAAAGATGCTGAACCAGCTAGTGAAGACACCAGATCTATGGATGAAGATTTCAGATATGAAGATAAAACCACTGAAACTGTTAGTGGAACCAGACCAGAAGTCAGGTACTGACCAAGACATCTACCAATAAATCTCAGTGACTATAGTCTCCGGACTAATTTTAGCCATAGGGAAAAATGTTATGGCTCAGCTGTCCTTCATTTAATGGGTTTGACCAGATTCAATATTATCTTGAATGGATTCAGTATTCATCACTACAGATGAATGAATATATAAATAAGTCACACCCAATAGTAAAAATAGGTCAATGAATGATGATGATCAGTGAATTAGATTGTTTTCATTATGGAAGGGAATATGAGTATGAATCATCAGTCCATCTGAGGTAAAGAAGACAACAACCTAATACTTGTTATTGCAGAATGGCAATACATATGTCCACAATATTGTTAAAGAAATGAGGCAAGTTTGCATTAAACTAGAAGCTGCCAGATCATGTGACAAGCTATCATGACGTAACTGAAAATTTTACATTGCTTACACATGAGGTAAGCTGATGTACTACAGCTGGAAATGTTAGACGCACCTGGAAGGGCACCTGGAATTCTTTGCATGGCAAATAGATGTTATACTCAGCCAATGTATCAGGCAAATGCTATAGAATATGTTTTTCATAAAATATATTGTAAATATATGTCCTATATAAGTGTAATAGATATTTAATCATACTTGTGCAAATTCATGTATATATAAACACAATAGTTGTCTAACTAGGTCAGCCATAGATCAATATGACATTTTCCATTAATATATGATCTTTTCTTTCTATTCAAGAGCCATAGTTTTTCAGCTTGAGTAATCAGTGATTACTAGATTGTAAATGTCCACATCTCCAGAAATGAACCAAGTCATTAACACAGATAGTTACTGACATAGTGTCAGATGTATATAACTGTTATATCCAGTGATGGTTGGACCTCTATCAAAAGGAATTATTTTCAGGTGAGTGAGCTACCAACTAACCAATCAAAAGTAATGAATAGAAAATTAATTGGTACCAATTAATTTGACAAATTGTAAAAGGTAAAAAAAAAAATTATTACATAAAGTATACGTGAGTGAAAAATACTGGACAGGGAAAAACTTAAATGGCACAAATAATCTTTCATATTTTATATAGACTGTGTGTATGCTCATAATTCTATAACATATACATAATATACTATCATTCAAATTTAACATATAAGAATGTTCTAAGTCCTAAGACTTACAAAATCATATAAGGTTTGGGTGATCTGTAAAATAGACCTATATTTATTTCTTATCTACTGAATAAACATCTCTGGATTTAAAACTATAGTTCTCTGGAAGGTCCCTAAACTTTTTTACCTGCTAGGTTTGTATAACTTTGTAACAATAAACTTTTCAGTGTGCAGATATTTCTTTGAACAACACATTTCTATATGAACAATCTTTTACATAGCAAATATAAATTCCTATTTTTCATAATTTACATCGTACTTAATAAATTCTATACAAATATTATCAACATTTTACAAAACAAATAGTCATTTCTGCCAAACATATCAGTAATTAGTTATACATGTAAATTGATTTTGCTTCAGAGTTGTTGTTTTTTTAATTTCAAGTCATTATTTTGATACACAAAATGAAAAACTTAGAGGTGCCCTAGATGTAGCTTTAAATCCAAACTCTTTATTGACAAAGTCATCAATAAACTTTGCACTGATTTTCCAAAAATATAATAGATGGCTCTGGAGTCAACTGATGAGAAATTCTTCTAAGAGCATCTAATATTGGAATATTGTTCAGAATTTTTCAGATAACAGAAAAAAATGTTTAAACTTCATCACTTATTTTAATCTCAGTATAGAAATATTTTTATTCTCTTATTTTTTTGCTATCTAGTGAAAGCTTTGGTAATCAATAGATGCTATGTAATAATGCTTATTATATCATTCAGTGTGGTCCTATCTAAATTTTCCACACTAGTTCTAGCGTAAGCCTTTAATCAGTGAAGTATATTTTGAATTTTGTTGAGCAATACATTTAAGCTTTGGGATTTTCTCTGGCAGCCTTTTTTATTTTTTATCAAATCATCAGTTCAAACTAAAAAAAATTAATCCAAGTCTATTTGCTTGCGTAATTATGCAAATCTAAAACTGGTTCATTTTTGTATATATTATAGTGATTTAAGAATTTGTATGATCTTTGTCAAAGAAGTAATAGGAAAAATTCAACCCATGATTCCTAATACATTAAATTAGTTGCTTGCCATTGATTATTATGAATCACCGCCAACAAACAAAACATGTATCTTAATTGTAACATACAATGTGTTTACTAAATATGTGGCTACCTATTTATTGCAGAAAACTAATGCCAAGGGTACCATTTTGGTATACAATTTCCACTTGTTGGGAAGCCTAAAGTCATCTTAACAGATCATGCCATACATTTTATCACAGCTGAGTGGCAACATTGGATATCTCAAATGGAAATCCACCATGATATTACATCAATCAGGAATCCATAATCAAACCCGTGCTAGTGTCACAAGAGAATTGGGTCAACTATTTGAGGTATATGTAAATTCTAATCATTATGGCTGAAGTCATACAAGTGATCAATTATATAAATTGGACCTAAAATGAGTCCATGGGATTTATACCTATTTAGTTGCACTTTGGCAAGCATACATCCATATTTCTAAAGACAAACTCATCCATTACATTTAAAATCATATATACACAGGAAGATAAAGAAAATGTCCTCATTAATATGACTCAAAGGATAAAAAAAAGAAATTCAGTTCCAAAGTCTACATAGGTTTAATAGAGGGATAAAGTGTTTGTTAGAATAAGTCCAGTTAGTCATTTTCATAAGCGCGTGTACAAGAAATTATCAGATTTACATGAAGTTCCCTACATTATCACCCATTATCATTGAGAAAAGGCATTCATGTTAAAAAATATAAAGGTATAAAAGGTACATAAAATGTTCAGCTTTTGAGACCTTTTCCAGAAACAAATTATTAAAAATACATTTGTTATTTATGCTAAGGAGGACGTTAATGAAAAAAACACGGTAATTAGGTATATAATCAAGATCACTTCTATTTAGATAGAAAAAAATTAGAATTACTTACTTCAGCTTTGAATCCTAGCTTTTATTGAAAAAAAAAAGACAAAATCAGATACCAGTTAGGGAATGGGTATGATATATATTATCTGGTACATCTAAGGTTTATTGATTACTCAAGCTTACAGCAGATGATTTGAGAATAGAGAAAGAGAACTGCTTTTGATAATATATAATAGTTAAGCAAATAAACATTTTTATAAATTTTTAAATTGCCATAGCATTGATTATTTTTGTAAGATGTCAATGAAGGAGTTCACACACACACACACACACACACAAAAGCAGACAGGTTGCATTCTTGGTGAATGGGAATGAATGACTATAGCTTTAATGACAGAAACACAAATTAAATTGTTAATGTTTTGTAAATTATTCGTGTGTTAATTTTGAGAAAAGATATAAAACAAGATTACCCAAAATTCAACAAAAGCATTTATTACCATCATTTCAATCATTGTCAATATGTTGCAAAGACAATAAACTTTCCAAATTGAATTCAATTGTTATAATGTCAATTTTTAAACTTATAAAACAGTTACATTTTTAAATTGATAATATTAAAATTTCAAAGATTTTAAATAAGAATGTGAATATTTATAATTTATTAGAGTAGTTGTAGAGAGAGAAAAGTATAAAAGAATAAAATAAATAATAATTTTCTTTTCTCTCTCTCTTCAGTAATTTTTTTTATATCTATTAGTTTTTAACTTAAAAAAATAATAATAAAAAAGAAAACTAAGTAAAAGTTGAAAAAATGTTTATTAGTTTTTAATACAGGCAAAACTCCATACAGTATTGCCACTCAGTGCAAGCCAGAGTAATCAATGGCTCGCACTGAGTGGCAATATTGTATGGAGAGTTTTGCCTGTTTTAATAACAGTCATAAACAAGCATAAGAAATGGTGATCACGTGATGTTTATTTAGTTTTTAAAAGGAAAAAAAAAGGTTTTAGTATTTTTTTTAATGAATGCTATTTTTAATTAATTAAATTTGATTTTTCTTTCTGTTTATGTCTCTAAAACAAAAATGTAATGTTTTCCATATCTGTTATATTGTTGGTCATGATGTATTATCGGTTTTGTACTAATATGTAGATCATAGTTCAATTCGGATTGTGTGATATCACAAGAACCTCTGTTTTAAATAAATAAATTACTTATGTATGTATAACAATATTATATGACTTTCTCATATGATTCCAAAATTAATTCTTTTTTATCCTGCTCTATTGATTATTGAAGCTTATAGTAGAGTTCTAAAGTAGACTGCTATGGGTTACTTTTGTACACTGTTTTTTTTTACAGCAAGTGGCATCATATGTAATTTCAATATATTGCAAAAACAGCTATATGCATGATGGAATCATGCAATAGAGTTAAGTATTATTTGATGAATAAAAGCAAATATATTTGGACAGATGTTAATTTCAGTCAGCATATTATATATATTCTGTTGCTGCCATTCTACATAAAAAAAAAAAAACTGACAAATCTTTCTGCAGTATACTTGCATTTCAGGAATAATTTCCTTTGTCAGTTGACTTGAAGCAATAATAATCTGCATAAATATAACAGTAATATGGTTTTTATCAATACTATAATCATGATCAACTTGGTGTCAAAACATGAACATTTAGCATTTTGATATCAAGCTGATCATCATTATAAAATGAATATAAATCATGTGGCTAATATATTTGCATGGGTTGTTGGTAATGCTCCAAGGACGTGGGTGCATTTATTCTGTATTGCAATTTGATGATTTTTTTTGTATAGTTTGAGACGATGGCAAAAAATATATTATGCACAAAAGATTGAAGCTGACATTTCTTCAAATTTAGTGACCCTTAATTCATGGTGCATTAAACATAGCATGAAGTAACCAAGTACATAGATTAGTATTGTCTAGTAAAAACTTAATCATCATCAATGAGAATTCCATTGTATGCCATTATTTAATACAATTTATAGTTGCATGTAATATGTAAAACTTTCTTCCTCTTCTTATATATTGATTTCTATATTTACATATCATACCATTTCCAACTTTCTTATACACTTCAACAATACTATTTTTTATATCAAACCTATTTTTACTGTTTTGATTGCCCTGAAGTCATCATCAGAGCTCAAAATATTATTTTAAAGAGCTCTAATGATGACTGCAGGGCAGTCAAAACTGTAAGAATAAAGTTTTGATATAAAAAAATAGTATTGTCAAAATGTATAAGAAATTTGGAAATGGTGTAATATGTATAACTACATCACAAACATTAATGAAAACCCTTTACAACATTTAATCATAAATTTGAACCTTCTAGAGATGGAATTGTTTGCAAAGAAAGAAATGACACCAAAAGAAAAATAAAAGAAGCATATTTCATTGTGAATGATCCAAATGCCATAAATCAAAGGAATGCCTGCTTTACAATATCTAAAAAATTGACAGGATAATGATTTACATAAATGTGCATTCATTACATTTAACACATATTACTGGCTATGAATATGGAGTACACTTACTCCGAAAGCACTAAGCTAAACTTTATTATTTGTGAAAATTTTTATTAACTTCACCTAAATATGTTTAAAACATATTATAAATATCATTAATATATGAAAATAATCCCCCTCCATCACAATATGTTCTGCATTTAAATTCAATTTCTCTTTTTATAGCAGTGTAGTATAAATATATATATACACAAATTATAAGATTGTGGCCACGCATAGAACTGGATGAAAAGTTAAAAAATTATTGGGCATTTTTTTGTCATTAATAATCATTCATAAACAATTATGTTATGTTAACTCAGGGAAGAAACACAATTAAAAATTAAAGACAAAAAATAAAAAGGTGGCAAACGAAAAAAAAAAAAAAACAGCTATGAATAAAAGTTGTGATAGCATGAAAGGCTGATGATTGTTTGTGATAATTCATATTACTGAAAATACAAAGAAAGTAAAAGAAAATATAGTGAAACTATAAGAGAAAAAAGAAAACTAAATTATAAATATTAGTAATAATTATATATAAAAACAATGCATATATTATATTCCTGATTCAATATCATGTATATTCTTTAATAAAATAATTGAATAGTTTTTTACTTAGGAAGTCATATGATGTTTGAGCACATGAAGTGATAATTAATACAACTTCCCATTTTTACCACTGTATTAAGCTATACATGACATTATCTAAGAATCTTCACAATAGGAATTCCTCTTATGTTGTTCATATTTATTTCGTAATTTATAAAATGAATTTATAATCACCAACTGCTATTCACAAATAAGTATGGAATAATTATTATTTCAATTTATTTATTAATTTGATGTACATATCCATGGTATGCCTTTTATGGTTTTGTATAGTGGTAATCCTGGAACTCAAAGTCCGGCTCTGCTAGGTTGCGAGCTTGAATTTCATAAGAATCCAGAACAATAACTATACCTTTTTTAATCCACATTATTAAATCTATTATAGATTACACAATAAAAGAAGTTAAGCAATCATAGTATGGGGTGTAAAATAAGAAATATATATATATAATAGTAAAAATAAAATAGGAAAAGAAGGAAAGAAAAAAAGAAAAGAATATGCAGTTGAAGAAAATTGTTTATGAGGTATCTAGGAATTGATAAAAATGATCAAAAATGACTTCATGTGTAAAATACTATATGTTCTGGGAGGAGTGGTGGCAAAACAGCAGTGATGATGTAAGGCTTTAAATTTTGAACTGAAAAATATTGCGAGTTTGATTTTTATAATGTTATTCCAGCTAATCATATTTTGGAACTTAATTATATGTTTTTATATTGACTTGTCTGTGTTTCTGTCAGGATGTCCACATCTTTGAATTTTTAACAACAAAAAAAATCATTCCTATTTAGAAGTTGAACTCACATACTAGGGTTTTACAGGAAAAATCCTTAGTAACTGAGATAATGGAAGTATTATGTATGTATAGTAAAATTTTGTTAATATTTTTATTTAACTTATGCTTAATTAAAAATAAATATCTTCTACCCATAATTAAATTCTTCTTCTGAAATAATTAATATTTCATAAATATTTTGTGAAAAAAATGTGTAAAACAAGAGTAAAGAACTAACTAAAAAGCCAATACATAAATTTTTCATATAGTAAATGATCACATGATATTTAAATTTAGAATTTGTTTGTTAGAGGGCGTATGTTTTTATTTTCATGTTTTATTATTAAATTATAATTTTTGTCAGATTTTTTTGTAGTTTTAAACATTTTTAAAAATAATATGTAGGTATAACTAAAAAGTAAAAATATAAGATGCAAAAAAGGTGTTTTTAAACAATGCTTGTATGTAAGTAGCTGACTAAAAGTACATAATAACAAAGTAATCAACAAAGAAATCCATCTCTTAATTAATTTGCCATTCTTGGAAAATAGAAGAGATCTTGAGTATCTAGACTTGTTATAAAATAATTGGAAACTGCAGGAATATTGTCTTTTTATAAAAGCATTTGAGGCATTTCTGATTTTTCTGATTTATTTGAGCCTCAAATACTTTTACGAAATGACAACATTTCTATAATTTCCAACTGTTTTATAACAAGTCTAGGTTCTTATGATCTCTGGTATTTGCTTTATTACTTTGTATATTTTCTTTAGCTATTTACATAAAAGCATTTTTTTTTAAAAAAAAAATGTTTTTTACATCTTATTTTATGCAAGATCTCTGGTTTTTTTTATTGCAGATGTAAAAAGAAGAACATTATTTAAATGAGTAAATTTTTGAGACTTGATCAAAAAAGCACATCAAAATTTGTTCATAACTATTTTGGAATGCAATTGTTTATAATTGATCCATATTCCAATATGGAAAATATCAAAATCATAATGTTTACATTTTGTTAAATAGCTTTGAATATTTAAAAATAAATCTTATTTTAAAGGCTTTATTCTCTACAAATTCTATATGATGATGGAAGGAAAATATTATTGAAAAATATATTAATAATAATAATTCAATTTTCTTCCATTCTTATAGCAATCTGGCATTTATGGAAAAGCAAGTTTATATTTCATTACAAATTAATATTTTATTGTTACATCAAAATTATTTATATATTAAATATAGTTTATTTGTGTTGGTCTGTATAATTGTTTACTACTCTTGTGAAAAATGCATTTTGTAAAATTATAGATTCAAATTTATGATCCATAAATGTATTTTCTTTATAAGTTACAATCAATTGTAGAAGTCTCCCATTTTCAAGTTGTATTGGATATTTATTTATTAATGATTTTATTAAATATCCTGTTATCTATCTTACCTCATCATTTTCCAATTAATGTCAAAACCCACATCCATTTTTATTTGTACAATTTAAGAATGTTTTTTAACCTATTTGCAATTTTTGTATATCAGTATTAGTACTGTATATGGATTCCTTATGTTTGCACTGTACTTCACTGTAGGTAATACAATATCTATGAATAGATACATTTTTGTGTTACTGGAAAATAATTTGGCATAACATAATATAGGACATATTGCTTTTATTCATTATTCATATTATTAATATGAACATTAAATAATATGAAACCAATCAAATATCATGTGATTCTATCACATGAATCCATCTTGCATATTGCTGTTTTAATAACATGCTTTTTTCTTTCACCATCACAGTGCCATTTAATGTAAGCTTTACTAATTAATAGATTCCAGATGATAATATATTCCTATTGCATGATCCACCCAATATCCACAAGTTAATTTTGAGCTCGACGTTCCAAGATCTAAAGCTCTTAACTAATTAAAGCTGTAAGCTTGACACTAGTTCAGAGGTATGGTTTAGAATAGCATAGGATGGGGATTTATTAAGCATTCATCATTTGGCAGCTATTAGTGCTATGTCTTAGCTCACTAATCCCTGGTATAAGAATAACAATTTATTGCAGAATCTAATTTTTGAGAACATAAGAACACATTGATTCAGATTTCAGTTTGATACAATTTAATATACACGTGTTAAAATACCTGATACAATATATACATACATGAATATCAAAATACATTATTCGGAATAAGTCCATTTACTAAGTCTATTCACTAACAATAAAAATGACAGTATTTTTACCTTTACTGCTATCATCATCCTTAAGCCTAACAGCCTTTAAGGCATTTAAGGTAATAATAAGATCAGTGTGCTCTTTTATAGTTCTAATCGGCTTATTGACCTTCAGGAGCCGAGATCAAGAGAATTAAAAGTTCTTCGCTATTTTTTTTCACTGCTTCGCACTTGTTTCCAAAAGTTGCTTCAAAGATGAAAAAAGAGCACATTTCCCTTCTCCCCAGCTTTTTATACTTTCCGTCCTTTTGTTTTCTGGTGTAATTAAACCATTAGGGGGGGGGGTGTCTGTGTGGTAGTTGTATTTTCAGCTGATTTTGCCTCTGTAAATTTAACTAATATTTTAACTTGTACTAATTAAATTTCCGTCATTATCTGATATTTATTTTTTCTTCTGATAATAATTTACTGTTACCCAATACATTTTAATTAAATATTTTTTATTACAGCAATTCAATTAATCCTATTTTGCTTATTTATTTAATTTTCCTATCTGTGAATTAAACTCTCATAACTTCTTTTATTAAAATACATATATTTCAACTAGTTACTAAAGCTTACAGTAGTCCATAAGAAGAAAAAGTAATATCCAAATCATTAAATTTTTATCATTTTTTTCTGTCGTAGTGCTTGGATTTATGAATATCCATTGCTTTATATGTATTTTTTTTAAATTTCTAGTTCCCTTAACTCATACTATACAAATTTGTTGTAATCTATTTGTAGATTTTCTGCATATATTTGCTTAAGGACTTTACTATCTTTATTAGGGATATAATAATAACAATGATTTATCCATGACTTTATGTAGGACATATAGTAGCATTTGACAAGACACTTTCTGATGGTCCTCTGTTTGTTAGAGTAACAACTTTTTTATTTATATCTTTTGCATGTGACTTCATTAATTTTGTAAGGTTACAATTTATACTTAATTGATTTAATTTAACAATCATTATTGTATGATTTACATTATCAAATGCCTTACTGAGATCAAAATAGACTACATCCAGTTTGATGTTGTCATCAATAGAATTTATATGATCATTTATAGGAAACAAATTTGTGATTATAGATTCTTTGGAATGAAACCGAGTAAAGGTTTAGGCGTATATTAAAATTATATATGTATATATACTCGTCAATTATTCTAGCTGAAATTGGTAATGTTAAAATTGGTTTATATTATTATAGTCCGATATTTCTCCATTTTTAAACATAAGAATAATTTTTGTAATTATTTAACCCATTAGGGTATATTATAATGTCAATAAGTCATGGTTTTCCCAGATTTGTCCTAGATTTATCTCTCTTGTCTCTGTTCTGATATATTTATTCAGGACAGTTAATTGTCCTGGTTTTCTTAATCACTCATTTTTATTTTTACTTTTATTTTTTAACTTTTAATTTTAAATTTATATGTAATTTTTATTTTTATATTTAATTTATATATTTAATAAGTGATTTGAATTTATGATTTTGTTTTGATAGATCATATATGTATACAAACAATTGTTTTTTTGCTTTTGCTTAAATTATGAAATCAGTATATTATTAGTAAAGTAAGTGTTTATTATATGAACAAAGAATTTTTCAGCCTATTTGTTCTCCACTCCATTTCAAGTAACTGATAAACATGTCAAAACAAATATGAAAAAGTTACAGGATCTCCAATATACATATTTTATGCAAAACCAGCACTCATCAAATGCACCAGATTGTAATCTCACACACATACAAACAACCAGTGCACTGTTTATATTAAGATAGCAATTACTCAAACTTCAATGGACAGGCTTCAATCTTCTCACTCTTTCAACAATTCAGCAATCTATTTCATTGAAAAGCTGATGATGGAATGCTCATAGCCCTTATAGGATTTGATATTGTGCTCTCCATAATGGTTCTCTATCTCTCCAACACCCTAGTCTTTATTAATGCATCTATTCTTCTATCCCATTCCTTATCACTATAACACTCAACAATTCTGCTAACACAATCATTCCTACTTTTGTATAAGTATACTGACATAAATTCTTTATCTAAATCTTCTGCATACCACATTATCTTTGTTACCTATCTTGTTGCCTGCCCTTTATTCATAACCCAATTCAATACTATTTTGGCTATTCTTTATTATCCATAAACTACAATCTACCAAACATTTTCATTTTGTTTTTTGCATCTCTCATATAAAAACTTGACTGTCCCATTTCTGCTTGAATTGCCTCCTTTGTCATTCACACATCTGCATCTGATGCATGTCTTCCGACTTCTCTTTCTACTTTTTCAAAGTAATCTAATACCCCTTTATTAACACATAATAAATTGTTACTATATTTTAACACTGCTATTGCCACTCCCTTCATATAATTCTAGCTACATCCTAATTATTATATGAAAACACTGTTAATTTCTTTACTTATTTCTAACCCTTTTTTTTCTTTGCTTCATTTATCAATTCCCCCCCCCCCCATTTACCTAAGCAATTTTTCTGGTTACTTAAGACTATTCCGAAATAGTTATACCTATTCACCACACTTAACTTTATATCACCAAATAAAAATTCTTTGTCTTCTCTTTCTCCAGTATTAATCATCATTACTTTTGATTTTTCTTCACTAAATGTAATTCCCATCTCTTTACCCACCCTTGTGCATGTCCTCCAAATACCATATCTTCCCTTCTTTCTGTGCACAAAAAGATATCATCTGCACATGAAAGACCTGACAATGTATACATTCCCTTTCCATCTATTAATGGTATATTTACCTGTCTTCTTAGTCTTTCTATTGCTCTCTCAATTTTTCTCAAATACAACAATAACAAAATAGGTGACATAGGACATCCTGGTCTTAGTCCCACCCCATTTTTAACTTTAACTGATTCTATATTCCTAATTGATATATGTATAGTAATTATTTTCATATAAATTCTTAATAATATCCATTAAAACTCCATCCATTCCCAAATTTACTAAACTTATCCATAATCTATTTCTCTTTCCTCAATCATATGCCTTCTCTATATCTAAAAAAACATATATAACTTGTAACTTATATTCATACTCTTATCCATAAGTTGTTTAACTACAACTAACTATCTCCTATATATCTATATGATTGAAAACATTCTTGCATTTCTCCCATTATATTATTTTCTTGTAACTTATATTCATACTCTTATCCATAAGTTGTTTAACTACAACTAACTATCTTCTATATATCTATATGATTGAAAACATTCTTGCATTTCTCCCACTATATTATTTTCTTCCATTTTGCAACCTTTCCAGTGACCATATATGAGAAAATTTTATATAACTGATGGAACCACTAGGTCTATAATTGTTTAACTTTCTATGATTCTTACCCTTTTCTTTAAATAATGGCCTTATTCTTGTATTACTCCAACTACCTGGAAAATCTCTCATTTGTGCCATCTTATTAAAACATGCTAATAATTTTAATTTTGCACTATTCCCTAAATTCATTACCATCTCTGCTGCCCATCCATCCAAACCTCTTGCATTTTTACTTTTCAATTTTTCCCTGCCTCATTCAGTTCATTTTCTGTAGACATAATATTCCCATTACTATATGTTTTTATGTTTGCTATCACTCTGACTTCACTTCTAACATCTTTTCTATCTCCATTACAATACTTATATTATTAGCAGCTCCTTCCTATTTTTATATAACTAAATTTTTAAAAATTTTTATTTTTTATTTTATATCAAAATATTTTTCAGGCCATAATCTCTATTTAAAACTGGCTTAATAAAAAGTATGATACAATGTACAGATAATAAAAAGGATAGAAAAGTAGAAGAGACTATTCCTATTAATAATATTCAGCCAGTTCTGAATAGAGATTTGGGCCTGAAAAAAAAAATTGCTATAAAATAAAAAGAAAAAAATTAAAAAAATTAGTTATATAAAAAATAGGAAGAGGGAGCTGCTAATAATATAAGTATAAAATTATACAAGAGAAAGGCTACTATTTAAAGGGAAGGGTAGGGATCATAGAAAGTTAAACAATTATAGACCAATAGCAGTAATGTCAGTGCTATATAAAGTTTTCTCTTATATGGTGGTTTGAAGGATTGGAAAATGGTTGGAAGAAAATAATATAGTGGGAGAAATGCAAGGAAGTTTTCAATCAGATAGGTATATAGGATATAGTTTATTTGTAGTTGCACAACTTATTGATATGAATAGGAATACAGGCAGACAGTTATATATGGTTTTTATAGATATAGAAAAAGTGTATGATAGAATAAATAGAAATAGATTATGGGTAAGTTTAGTAAATTTGGGAATAGATGGAGCTTTAGTGGATATTATTAAGAAATTATATGAAAATAATTACTATAGTATTAATTAGAAAACAGAACCAGTTAAAGTTAAAAATGGGGGGAGGGGTCTAAGGCATGGATGCCCAATGTCACCTATTTTATTTTTGGTGTATTTGAGAGAAATGCAGAGAGTAATAGAAAAATTAGAAAGAGGGATAGAGATACCATTAATAGGTGGTAAGAGAGTATATACATTGTTGGGTCTTTTATTTGTTGATGATGTTTTTTGTGTGCAGAAAGAAGTGAAGATATGGAAGTTAAGCTGAGGACATACACAGTGGTGAGTAAAATGATGGGGATTAAATTTAGTGAAGAAAAATCAAAAGTAATGATGATTATTACTAAGGAGAGAGAAGACAAAGAATTTTTATTGGGGGATATAAAGTTAAGTATGGTGAATATATATAACTATTTGGGAATTATCGTAAGTAATCAGAGCAATTGCTTGGATTAAAAGAAGAAAAAAGTTGATAAATGAAGTAAAACAAGAAATAGGATTGGTAAAGAAATTAACAATGTTCTCATATAATAAATATGATGTAGATATAATTGTATGGGGAGGAGTGGCAGTTGCAGCGTTAACATACGGTTATAATGCATTGTGTTAGTAAAAGGGTATTAGATTACTTAGACAAATTACAAAGAGAAGTAGGAAGACATGCATTAGATGCAAAACTGTGGACAGAAAAGGAGGCAATTCAAGGGGGAATGGGATAATCAAGTTTTTATATGAGGGATCCAAAAAAGCAAAAGCAACATATTTGGTAGATTGCAGTTTATGGATAATAAAAGAATAGCCAAAATAATATTTCATTGGGTTATGAATAAAGGGAATGCAGAAGATTTCAATAAAGACTTTATGTTGGTATACTTATACAAAAAGTGGAATGATTGTGTTAGGAGAATTATTGAATGTCATAGTGTTAACCAATGTGATAGAAGAATAGATGTATTAATAAAGAATAGGGAGTTGGAGAGATGAGAACTAGTATGGAGAGTAAAAAGAGTTTACATATTTGTAGAACTAAACAGAACATTGTGTGCAAGTTAATTTATGATAATAATAAGAAAAGTAGTTTACTGTTTAAGACTCAAACAGGATCTTTAGCAACAAGGGGATATACATACAAATGGAAAAATATGGGTGATTTAGTCTGCAAGCTGTGTAAGGAAGGCATAGAAAATATTAGGCATCTGTTGATTCAATGCAAATGCTTGAAAGCAGAAAGGGTACAAATAATGAAATTGTGGAAAAATAAATATAAACAAAGTTATTATACAAGAAGTGGCTTATTTGTTTTTATGCTGGGTTTGAGAAAAGACAAGGGGAATTTAGATATAAAGGCCATGTTGTGGAAATGGGATGGAGTAGGATAGAGAAGAATGTGTGAAAACTCAGGGCAGGGAATGAAAAGGGAAATCAAAGTGGCTAACAGGTTTTTCTGGGCATAGTTGATTGAGAGTTTCCTGACTCTGTATAAGGATAAGTCACAGTGCATTATATCATCTCTCATCAAAATTTAAACTGGGAAATATTAAAAATTTAATGGTAAATTTTTAAAATTTGAATTTACCAGTTGAAGGTAGGAGATATAAATAAAAGGTGGGTTAACATGTGTTTATAATAATAATATTATAGATGAAAATAAATTATAAATTATTGAATGAATAAATTATAAATATTAATTGTTAGTAAAATGAATAATAAGAATGTAAAATATAAAAGATATTAAGTTAGAGTTAAGTATTTAAAGAGTAATAAGAGTCAAATAAAATAAAGAATAAAAATAAAATATATATGTTTATTGGAGGTTTTAATTAATGAATATAGAATGTAAAAAGGGGTAAAATATATAATATTTAAAAGGTAATAAATAGGTGATGATTATAAGATGTATATACAGAATGAAAATTATATGTTCATGTATATTTATATGTTTGTATTATGTTATAGTTCTGAAGAAGATTGCTGGGGCAATCAAAACTGTAAACGGTAAAAGAGGGTGGCAAATAATGCATTGTGGAACAGTAGTAAAGTGCATGGATGATTTAATATTATATGATATAGAATCCTATATTATTTGTACATAATGTGTTAGGTTATATATTATTTATTTGTTGGTGTGTGTGGGATATGTTTTTGTTAATAAAATATAAATAATTAATTTTTAGGTATACCATGCCATTTTGATCTCATTTAATTGCAAACAATATGTGTAATTTCCAGAGAAACAAGTTCTCAGGATCACTCTTAGATGGCATGTGAATGAAGTCATTTTGTTTGAATGGTGGCTCATCTAAAATAGGCTTACTACAAGAAAGGCATGTCTACATCTGTTAATTAACCTATACATGTATGGGTGTAAGTTGTGATTGATTACCAAAAACAGATAAAATAAAATTGTATTTTAAAATATGATAACATTAAAACGATCACCAGAGATAACTATTGGGCACCATATCAAATTGTGGGTTTGAATTAGTTTGAACCCACTTTCTTGTACAGTATATCCTGTTGCCATTATAACTTTAGAATTAGTGACGAGTCTTGTAAATGCAATCAAATTATTTTTCAATTGATTGCAATTTCTTTTTGCATAATTTCTGATCTTTTTTAATTTGTTGATTTTTTATTGTTAGTAAAATAATGGAAAGGGCGAAAAATATTTAAGGAGATGATAATTGTCACTGTACTATTATTCAGTATATCTCATTCCATTTAAGAATTGTTATACTGTATAGAGCCAAATGTAACTGTCTCTCCACTTCACTGTTTGGAATAAATTTATTATATGTAAAAACTGGGCAAATTCTATTTTTTTGGAATCCAGTGTTGGTATACATCCATTATTAATCTAGAACAATAAAAAGTGAAGCACATGAGCACATTTAGTTATTTCTTATTTAATAATGTTATATATTAATTTATACAACTGGAATTGATAGAATATTTGGTATTTGTGAGTTTTCAGATAAATCAAGATGGTAGTCTGTAGTTTTGATAAATCTACAATGGGGGGGGGGGTGATAAAAAAGTGGCTGCTAGGAAACATCTTATTTAATATTTACATTTTATTTTTTTATTATTACTGTTATTTTAATAAAAGTATCACTGTGGAAAAAAATCAATTACAATATTTACGCTTAATTTTTTGTTTATTAAATTATTGACACACAAATGAATTTAAAAAATACAGTATGTAAATACAATATTTACACTAATCCCTAATGGCCTCCAAAATCATATAGTATTTGTGAATCACCTCGTAATTTTCATTACAATTGTTAACGTTATTTTTAAAAAACTAAATTTTCTGAAATGAACGTATAATTCAGAATGTTAAATCATAATGAAGCTTTCTTGAATTATTTTTCCTATGTCTTGACTACGCAATTTATTTATGTTGTAATTGTATTGTTTTTAATTCTCATTCAAATGTGGGTATTTGTGAGTTTTGAATGTAAAGTTTCTCATATCATGATCATTAATGCACACTTTTCTGGAGGGTAGGATTCTGTAACATAGAAAATATCCCACTGCATTACATGTTCTGGAACATGAGATCTCAAATTTTGATCATGATAACTTTCCAAAAGAAGTACTATTGACAAAAAAAACACACTGAATTGATCCAAAGTATGATAATGTTAAGAATGTTGAGTCACTTCCATGTTGTAGTATACCTATAAAAAAATAATAATTCAAATTTCGATTGTTAATGAAATTTATCAGGATTTTTTTTTTCCCTTTATGTAAATTTAAGAATTGATTTATTATTATTATTTTAAATTTAAGTAATAACACATCTTTGGGAGATTGTAGACTTTTAAAACTGTACATTAATCAAACATATGAGCTGCCATCTTGGCTTAACTGAATTATACACTTATATACATATGGCGATTTTGTATACATAATTATAATACATTAGATTACAAGTGAAAATATTTAGTATAATATTAACCACTACAAAATAATTATCTTCTTTCTTTTCTTATGTATTGTTTCTACTTTTATATATAATACCATTTACAACTTCCTTTGACATTTTAACAATTCTATTTTTTATATCAAAACCTTATTCTAATAGTTTCAACTGTCATGCAGTCATCATCAGACATATAATATCCAAATATATAATTATGCAATTAATACATTTTATACACATATTCATATACATAATTAAATACATAAATAAAATATACATAAATAAAAGAAAATAAATGTGGATAGAATTAATTAAAAATAAAGTAATAAAAAGGGAAATAAATATTATTTATAATGGTTAGGTTAAAATGTATATTTTATTTATGTATATGAATATTTTCGATTATATTCATAATCATTATCAACTTGATTCATGATTCCATTTTGAAATTTGAATTGAGTTGATAATGATTATGAATATAATCGAATATATTTATCTATGATTTTTTATTTGTTATATTATAAGTCATTTACCATTATGTGGTATATGAATATGTGTACAATTTGTATAATTATATATTTGGATATTGTAGCTCTGATAAATGACTGCAGGACAGTCAAAACTGTTAGAATAAAGTTTTGATATAAAAAATAGTATTGTTAAAGTGTTAAAGAAAGTTGTAAATGGTGTGATACAAAAATAATAATGTCAACCAGGGTAGCTTCTTTAATACATACATTCCTTTCTTCAACTTCAGCAAGAATTCTACTGGGTAATGACTGCAGGGTTGAAGTCCACTAAGCTTTCAGATGCATGTTGATGCCAAAAGAAGTCACAATCTAATTAGCTAACATGTTTTTATAATCCACACATTGTCCTTAGAAAAAATTTATACTCTTTCCTTATTAGTCAATTCATAATTGCCTTTTCAATCCATTTATATTTATTTGTTTACTTGTCTTTTTTTAAAATTTCCTGCTTTTGACATGTACACACCTGAGAAACTCTGTTGACTGTTTATTTAAATTTTCTTTGGAGTAGTAAATAGTTTTTCAGATATACTGAGGGTTGATGCTGTCAAGGTCTCTTAGTATTCTGACATTCTATAGCACTTGGTTGTTATTCTATAGTATTTTCTTCTAATTCAGTATCAGTCACTGTATGCATCTGCATACAATTTTATTAGGTAGGGGTTTGGATTTTGGTTGTTTTTTCAAATGTTTAGAACTCAGGACTACATTTGTTTCAGCCCAGTTTTTTTCTAATGTGGTTTACATGATGTCTGTAGTTTATTCCTGTAGACATTTAAACTTCTATGATGACGTGAAATTACTTTCTTTATTTGAACCTCAATCCACATTTTTCATAGGTTATCTCTTATCCATACTTTTTCTTTGCAGCATAACTATTTTATGAAATTCCTATAGGTTGTTTCTTATTTAGCAGGAGGATGAATAATTTGTTTCTCAACTTATTTCCCATCAATAAATCTGGTGATTTACTAGTAACTGTGGACAGAGTGATGTGTTAGTGCAACATTGTCACCTTCAGTGCTTTTTTGGTGCTTGAGTAACAATCTATTTTTAGTGCTAACTTCAGTCATTGCACTGCTTTCTCTTCCATTCCATTTGGTTGTGGTTGATATGGTGCTGTTAGTAGATGTCATATTTTCTTACAAAATATCTAGATATGAACTGGTCCCATTATCAAAAGCAAGTACCTTTGGAAAACCATGATAGATAATTTTTTTTCCTACAGTGCAATGGTTAGTAATGTGATGGAAAATAGTGAAAGATGTCAATGGAGTGTGAATGATAAGAATAAGTTAGAAGAGTTGAAGAAACTGTGAAAGAGTTGGCTGGGTATGAGTATAAGGAGTGGTGTGGTAAAATAGAAAAAGTGAGAAATAGGATTTAGGTGAGAATATTCAGAAGAATAAAAGTAATAGTAAAATTAGAGTTAGTAAAAGGGTAAAAGAGAGGGGAAAGCATGCAGAGAATATAAGTGTGCTATTAAGAACAAAGAAAGTGAAAAGGATATTAATGTTAAATGGGAAAAGTACTTAGAAAAAAGAAGTTGGCTAAAATATATAATTATAGAGAGAGAATGAAATTGAATAGTAAGTTGTTGGAAGATATTAATAAAAGAGGAAGAGGTGAGAGTAAAAAAATTTGGAATTACATTAAAAGAAGGAATGGAGGATAGAGAAAAATAGTATTACTAGATGATGAGGGAATAGAGTGTAGCTCTAGAGACAAATTAGGAATAATCTTAAATAAGTATGTAATGAAAGATGTTAGATGTGAAGTCAGAGTGATAGTAAACATAAAAGCATGTAGTAATGGAAATATTAGGTTTACAGAAAATGAACTGAATGAGGTAGTGAAGAAATGGAAAAGTGTAAAGACAAAAGGTTTGGATAGATGGGCAGCAGAAATGGTAATGAATTTAGGACATAGGGCAAAATTAAAACTATTATCATGTTTTAATAAGATGGCACAGAAGAGAGATTTTCTTGATAGTTGCAGTAATACAAGAATAAGACTCTTGTTTAAAGGAAAGGGTAAGGATCATAGAAAGTTAAAGAATTATAAACATATAGCGGTAACATCAGTGTTTATATAAAATTTTCTCATCTGGGGTTGCTGGAAGGGTTGCAAAATGAAAAAATAATATAGTGGGGGAAATTCAAGGAGATATTCAATCAGATAAGCATATAGGAGATAGTTTATTTGTAGTTACACAACTTATGGATATGGGTAGGAATACAGGTAGATAGTTATATATGGTTTTTATAGATATAGAGAAGCCGTATGATAGAGTAACAGATATAGATTATGAGTAAGTTTAATAAATTTTGGAATGGATGGAGCTTTAGTGGATATTATTAAGAAATTATATGAAAATAATTACTATATGTATCAATTAAAAATACAGAATCAGTTAAAGTAAAAAATGGGCTGGGACTAAGGCAAGGATGCCCTATAACACCTATTTTGTTATTGTTATATTTGAGAGAAATGGAGAGAGAAATAAAAAACCAGGAAGAGGGGTAGAGATATCATTAATGGGTGGCAAGAGAGTATATACAGTGTCAGGTCTTTTCTTTGAAGATGATGTCTTTTATGAAAGTTATGCTGAGGACGTGCCTAGAAATGGGTAAAGAGATGGGGATTAAATTTAGTGAAGAAAAATCAAAATATAATGATGATTAATGCTGGGGACAGAGAAGACAAAGAATTTTTAATGAGCATATAAAGTTCTGTGATGAATAAGTATAACTATTTGGAAATCATCTTAAGTAATCAAATACATTTCTTGGATAAATGCGAAAAAAATTGATAAATGAAACAAGAAAAAAAAATGATTAGAAATAAATAGAGAAATCAACAGTGTTTTCATATAATAAATATGATGTATCTAGAATTATATGGAAGGTAGTGGCAGTAGTAGGGTTAGCATATAGTAATGATGTGTTATGTGTTAATAAAGGAGTATTAGACTACTTTGAAAAAGTACAGAGAGAAGTAGGAAGGCATACATTAGATGCAGATATGTGGATGGAAAAGAAGGCAAGTCAAGGAAAAATGGGATGGTCCAGTTTTTATATGAGAGATGCAAAAAGAAAAATGGAAATATTCAGTGGACTTCAGTTTCTGGATAATAAAAGAATAGCCAAAATAGTAATTAATTGGGTTATGAATAAAGGGCAGGCAACAATATACATGAGAAAGGTAATGCAGTATGCAGAAGATTTGTATAAAAATTTTGTCAGTATACTTTTAGCAGAATTGTTAGCAGAATTGTTGAGTTATAATGGTAAGGAATAGGATATAAAAGTAGATGCATTAATAAAGAATAGGGAGTTGGAGAGATGGAGAACTTGTATGGAGAGTAAACAGAGCTTAAATATATATAGAAGTAAATGGAATATTAGCTGCGAGTTCATTTGTGATAAAAAGATAAGGAAAGTAGTTTACTTTATAAGGCTTGAATGGGATTTTTAGCAATAAGGGAATATACACACATAAATAGAAAAATGTGAGTGATTTAGTCTACGTTGTGTAAGTAAGGCAGAGAAAATATTAGGATGTAAATATCTGAAAGCTGAAAGAGTACAAGTAATGACATTATGGAAGAATAAATATAAATAAAATTAATTTACACAGAAAGTTAGTTATTGGTTTTTATGCTGCATTTTCAAAAAGATAAGGGGGATTTGGATTTAAAGGTCATGGATTTGACATAGATTATGTTGGAAAATGAGATGGGGTAGGATAAGGGAAAACTTGGGGTGGGGAATGGAAAGGGGAAAGTAAAGTCACTAACAGGTTTCTCTGGGCATAGTTGCTGAAAGATTCTTGACTCTGTATAAGGACAAGTCACATCACATATCATCACAATGTTGCTATCTATTGGATCATAATGGTTGATATGTTCATGGTTTCATTATGTATCTTTTTAAGGCCAGGGTAAATACTTTTTTGGATGAGTTTGCAGTAGAATGACACACTCTGCACATTTTTACATCATTCTATTTCTTGACTCATGCCTGGTTGGTATACATAGCAGCCAGCACATGCTCTCACCAGCAATTTGCCAGAATGTTCTTGGTGCATTACTTTAATGTTTTTATTGACCTATGGAAGGAATAAAAACTTGGTTGCTATTAGTAGTACATTTATTTAACATTGTCAGTTGTTGCCAAGCCAACCATAATGATTGGTTTAAATTGGGTGGGCATTTATTTCGTTATCCATTTCTAATTCACCCCATATGCATATTGGTATTCTGTGGTTTTCTGAGTTCAGTTTGGTAATAGCATCCCTATTGATTGACTCAGATTTCCAATATAACAGATTTGTTCCTATTCAGGGTCTCAGAATTATTCTTGGTTTGCTTCAAATAAGTTTTGTACCTTCATGACAGCTGATCTGAACAGGTTTTGTTATTTTATTTTCATTATTTCACTGCATATTGTTTTGGAAATTTCCTAATTCCCAATGAAGCAAATCATTTCCAATCTATATCAGTGATGCTATATTACCTTTTACTATATATAAATTTGCTGTTTCACAATTATGGTTTATATTTACCACTACATTCACCATTCCAACTATGTCAATGGTGTTTCTGTTTGTGTTTCTCACTCTTATCCCTGTACTTTCAATTCTCTGTTTATTTTTTAGATCCGCACCCAGGATGACTTAGTCCTTCTGAGATATGACTGATATACTTAATCCACTATTTATTTCCATTTTGACTAATTTTTTATATATTTTTACTATCAATATTATTTGTTTACAATTATCCATCGCTGCCTTAAAGATTTCATTGAGCTGTTCAGGTTTTTTATTTTGTTTCTCAGTAAATCTTTATTTACTCTTGATTTACATTTAGTTTGGCAGACTTTCACTAGGTGTCCCATCTTTTCCCAATAGTTACATCTCACGTTCTTGCTGATGCACTCACGTGCAAGTTGGCAAGTGAGTAAATCTTTATTTACTCTTGATTTACATTTAGTTGGGCAGACTTTCACTAGGTGTCCCATCTTTTCCCAATAGTTACATCTCACATTCTTGCTGATGCACTCACGTGCAAGTTGGCAAGTGAGTAAATCTTTATTTACTCTTGATTTACATTTAGTTGGGCAGACTTCTACTAGGTATCCCATCTTTTCCCAATAGTTACATCTCACATTCTTGCTGATGCACTCACGTGCAAGTTGGCAAGTCTTTCTGTAATGATAACATTCACAATTTCTATTTCATTTTTCATTTGATTTGAATTACCTGAATTCTATTGTTGACATTTTTTCACATTCCTGATTACTCACCCATTATTCACTTTTTGATTACTTCTGTTTAAGTTAACTCAGCAATGGTCAAGAGCTGCTGATAGAGTCTGTCATTATTCATCTCTCATAGGAATTGGTCCAGTAAGTCATCACCTAAATAAATGCCTTATGGATACTTCCAGCCATATCTCTTAATGTCATATCAAAAGCTCTATAACTTTCATCCTTCACTTGACATTTACTACATAAATGTAGTCTGGCTATATGTTTTGATGGTTTGGGCTTATAATTCTTGTTCAGTCATTTAATAACTTCAGTATAGGATAGATTTTTAGGGTCCTCAGGTTCACATGATCAATTAGTGACACCATTTTTACCTTATTGAATATGAACTGTTTAGTAATATAAATCGGATAAATGAGCCAATTGGAGAGGTAGCTACCATCAAATTCTCCTATACCTAACTGAAAAGTTTCCATATTCCTTTATCAATTCTTTAAGGTCTATTACTAGCTTTCTGCTTTGTGCTTTCATGCATCAATGTCTTTGGTTCATACTTTTTTTTTCAATTGTCTGCCTAACTGTGCCAAGATGTGCTATATATTGATTATTAATCTAATAAAAAATGAGGCACACAAATATGTTTATTTATTTCTTAATTAATAATGGCAAACATTAATTTATTTAATTGAAATTGATAGAATATTTACACACACTTATATACATATGGCAATTTGGTAGATGTAATTATAATACATTAGATTACAGGTGAAAATATTTGTTTTATTAACTAATATATAGGATATATGAGCACAGACTTTCACACAACACCCCACTCTCCCCACTATCTCATAACACTGATACACTTGAACACATATATGATAAAAAGATAAAAATCACCAATATACATATTTTATGCCAAACCAGCAATCATCGATTGGTCCAGATTAACATCTCTACATGAATATGCTATAAGTGCTCAGATATATATTAAGATAGCCAATCCTCATACTTTAATAGACAGGCTTCAATATACTACACCCTCCAACTCTTCAACCATCCATCCAATTAAAAATCTGATGATGGAATGCTCAAAGGCCACCCTGAGGCCAAGATTGTTCTCACACCCATGTTGACCTAAGGTTAATCTGACCCCTCATGTACAGGACAATCCATTTAATATATATATATATACAAGGGATGGGCAGACATATCTACTATGTAATAACTGAAACACTCAGGCTTATTATATACCTGTGTCTATATATGTAATATATGTATATTGTAACCAGTTGGGTTACATAGACACATTATAGTGTGTGTGCATAAATATATATATAAAGTTGAAAGGAAAACTAGAAATAAACACAGACAAAAATTATAGTAGATATTTTCTACATTCATTGAAATAAAATAATAATAATAAATAATAACTCTGATTTAAAATAAAAATTGTTTTATAAATTAAACTTTTAAAAGGTCTGAATAAATATAAATATTGTATTATTATCATTATTATTCTGATTGTGAAATGTAAAAACACAATACTTGTTTTTGAAATTTTTTTAATTAATTAAAACATGTATATGTTTTCAAAGGAATTAGAGAGCTAAAAATAAAACCTCTGCTTTCATCAAAGTGTTATTATCACCTTAGATGATTCTATAAAAGGGCTGATAACAAATTAGCTCCAGTCTGGGTAATGATTTTTGAAGAGAGCAGTTTGGATTGTAGTTTTGTAAGAGCTGAACAGAACAGCTTGGCTACTAAAAATATTTGAGTAAGTGGCAGCAATTAGCTGAACAAAATGGATAGCTGCAGTTTGTTGTTGGCTGTAGCAGAGAATTGGAAATCCAGTTACCATACACTGAGGTAGCTGTTTTCCTTAGCAGGAGTTTGAATTCACATGGAAACAATGACCCACTTTTTTATGCTGAAATTCATAGCCTGAAATCTATCAAACCAAGACAGCTGCTTGCCTGGATTAGTCTACACAGATGGGAGACCAACATTATACATAGATTATAAACTTTTTCCTGATGATAATGATCCCTAAAACCAAACTTACAGAAAGAAACAGCTTGCTGAATAAATAATTATATATATATATATATGCTGATGTATCTAAAGGTAGAGAAGAACAGATAAAAATATATACAGCTGTGGTGAGTAGAGTTATATATAATAATGAAATTTTAACTAATTTCTTTAGTAAAATTACCTTTTAAAAGTGATGCATGAATTTGTACTTTTTATGTTTATGGTGGGTGTATAGTTGAGCAGGGCTGTGTGGATGCAATGTGTTTATGGTGCTCCAAAGTATATGCTCGGCACTGTCTAGACCTAGATATTGAGCTCCCAGGGTAATCCAGCAGTGTAAATGTAGGCCTTATGAATAGGCTTGGTCTCATGAGTAGACCTCATCTATACCCTTAAGTCTCATGGAGATGAGCAGGGTTGGCGCAATGCCTTTTATTTTTTTTCCGGATACTACTCTTTGAGGATGATCTGTCTAGATACTTAGAAGGGGCAGTGCTTAAAAATGAGGTATTTTCTCATGACGTCATGGAGCTTTGTGTACTGATAGTCCAGCTTGGCTCTCTTCTTATCATGGCATGGGGAGCTGCTGTTCACATATTCATTTTTCCTATTTTACCCTGCCTACTTCATCAGCATTAACTAATCAAGCAGAAAGACATTTTAAAAAAATATATGTTTTTTTGATTCTATAAAATGATATTAACTTTTGTTCATTAAAGAGAGAAAAAGAGATTTTAAAAGTGAGGCAAACAAGCAAATAACTTTGTGTGGAACTACAAAATTAAAAAAGTAAAGAATTGATGGTTCAATAATTTAATTTTAAAATGTTGGTAATTAATCAACAAATACCTGTCAAAAATTGACTATAATTTTTTTAAAAAAAAAAAAAAAGAAAGAGAAATTTTAAATTGAAACTAACTTTAAATTATATATTTTGTTTATACACATGTATATGTGTGAAATTGATGTGTTTTCCAAATGAATTAATTATGAAAAAATATAATATTATTGTAACGAGTTGAAATAGATAAAGTCAGTGTGCGTATATACACGCACACTCATATATGTCAAATTTTAATATTTTTTTTGATTAAATGTCAATTCATTTTTTTTAATATTAATTGTATATTATAAATCGTGCATTTGTGTGCACATATATGTAAATCAAGTAACAATTTAAATTTTGAATAGTAATTATGTAAATCACAAATGTAATAATTATTTTATGTTTAATTGAAAGGTCTTCATCACATATTATAAAATGCATGTCTGTGTACGGATATATATATATGCGTTTATAGAATCTAATTGAGAAATATTGTAAAACCATGTAATAACTTTAGTTGTGTATATAATTTTATATACTTTTCAAAATCAGAGCCTTAACCTATAAGACCTTAAATATCATTTCTTTTTCTTTTTATTTGTTAATAATAAACTTGTATTTAATTGTTAAAATTGTTTTCATCATCTCTTGGTCACACACACTAATAGAGCTTTATGTTCTCTGAGCTAGATTCATGCACGGATAAATGGGGATGTCTATTTAGTGCTTTGGGGCATCCAGAGACGATCAATCATCATCCTGGTTGGCACAAATGAGGATACTCTTTAAAGCCCATGCACTATTATATTTTATTTTAGTTTAGCCTTATTAGGAGTTAAGTTTATAATTGGCCAATACAAGTGGCCTGAGCATTGATGATGATCAGTATGTTTTAAATGTCCCAGCATTATTGATTTGATTTCTGATTCTTATATATTCTGAAGGATGAGCACTTAGTTTGTGCCTCCAAATTAATGGTTAAATAATTGCCCAAGCTGGCCAAGGCTCAATAGTTAGCCTGGTCTACAGAAGACCCATTTCCAATCCAGTCACAAGGTTGACTGTTGATTTACTGTGTTGATTTATTGTACTAATTTGTTTATTCCCATCAATGATGATGATGGATGGTTATTTCTCTTGAGTATTTAATTGTACTTATAATTACTTTACTTTATAATGCTAGTTGATAGTTAATTATGCTTTTAGTTGCTCTTCTGAGTTAGCTTCTGATCTCTCAATGTTCTCACAGAGATCTCTTGACCCCTTAAATATATTTTTACTTAAATATACTTTTTGTAAATATTTCATTTTAAATGGCTGGGAGTGATAATGTTTTTCCATCCCCCAGATTCATTTCTATTTCCCACAACTTCTCACCCATCCCATCCCATTGCAATATATATATATATATATATATGTGTGTGTGTAGAGTTGATAATCTGGACCAACTGATGATTGCTGGTTTAGCATGAAATACATATATTGGTGATTATTTATCTTTTCAACATATATGTGTTCAAGTGTATCAGTGTTATGAGAGTGGTGGGTTGTGTGAAAGTCTGTGCTCATATACCCTATATATTACATAATAAGCTTGTGTGTTTCAGTTATTACATAAGAGAGATGTCTGCCCATCCCTTGTATATGTATTAAATGGATTATGTCCTGTACATGAGGGGTCAGATTGTTCTTAGGTCAACATGGGTGTGACAAGATACTCAGCCTTATGGTGGCCTTTCAGCATTCCATCATCAGATTTTCAATTGGATGGATGGTTGAAGAGTTGGACTGTGGAGTAGATTGAAGCCTGTCCATTAAAATATGAGGATTGGCTATCTTAATATATATCTGAGCACTTATAGCATATATGTGTAGAGATGATAATCTGGATCAACTGATGATTGCTGGTTTAGCATGAAATACGTATATTGGTGTTTATTTATCTTTTCAACATATATATGTTCAAGTGTATCAGTGTTATGAGATAGTGTGGAGAGTGGTGGGTTGTGTGAAAGTCTGTGTTCATATACCCTATATATTACATATATAGACATAGGGTATATAGTAAGCCTGTGTGTTTCAGTTATTATATTAACTAGTTACAAATAGAGCCCTAAGGCATACAATAAATAATAATATAGACCAGAATAGCCTCGTTTGATACCTACATCTCTTTTCTTCACCTTCAGTAGGAATTCTACTGAAAAATGGCTTAAGGGTTAAAATCCACTTAAGTTTTGACTGCATATTGATGCCAAAAGAAAACACAGGCTAATTAGCTAACAGGTATTTATAATCCACACACTGTCATTAAAGAAAACATCTACTCTTTTATTGTTGGTCAGAATATAATTGCCTGTACAATCCATTTCTATTTATTTGTTCTCTTGTCTTGTTTAACACTTCCTGTTTTTGACATGGACCCACAACACATCAAATATAGTAGTCATAATGCTTTTATGCAATAAATTTGGGATATTACAAACTTTTATAATTATTATTTTATCATTGTATTTTAATATAAAATTTTCACAAATGTTTATCAATTCATTTAAAGTTTTAAAAGTTAGAATTAAATTAATATATCTTATTTTTATCACGTTTTATTTTATGCTTCAAATCAATTTCAAACTTGTAGCTGCAAATTGTAGTATGGTATTTGGTTTCAAAAATATCTTTTTGGTATGTATTGTTGTTAATGGCTAAAAATACATCACCTCCATTTCAGTTAACTTTTTGCTTTCTATCTTATCTGTTATGATGTATGTATATGTTTAGATACATATACAACTGCATAAATGCAAATAAACACAAAATGGAAAAAAAAAAAATGTTAAAGATTTCTTATTAATAAAAGTTAGCAGTGCAAACTATAACAGCCAAGTAATCAGAAAGTACAAGCTATTTAAATGTAAAAGCAATTAGAAAGATTAGTGATGTTAGTAAAATAATTGTACTTAAAAAAGATTAATAGACTAATGAATCAGAGTTCCTGATTCATTAATTGATAACTATGACAGAGTACCAGAGATAAAATAAAACGAATGCCTGTTGTTTGGTACTCACTTAGTGCAGATGGACTTTTAATCATCAGTGTTGGACATCACCACATGCACTGAGAGCTTATACTGTGGAGTGCTTGCTTCCCAAGATACCAAAGCAAGCTAGGGACAATACAGGTTGTATTCGTCTGTATTATTATTATTTATGTATGCCTTTGAACTTTCTTATGTATATAAATTGTATATATGTAAATAGATAAAACACTATTAATTATCATTTATTAAATATTCTAAATATTAACTGTTATTAGTTATGGTTTGTACTTTGGTGGTACCTTCTTAGATTCATCAGTCTGCAGAGCTGTAGTCTCTTTCCAGATCTTGCTACTAGAAGTCACCACAATTGACAGCTTTGATATAGCAATTGGTGCAGTTGTGACCACTAGACACAGCATTTGTAAATAATGCACATTGTATCAATTATAAGATCACTATGCATCTTATGTAATCATGTTTCAAATATAAAATAATGTCCAATTTCAAAGCCTGTTTTTTACTTTTATCATTATTCATTCAGTGCAGGATGAAAGCCTCTCCAAATTTAATCCAGTTTCTCTGGTTCCTAGCTCTCCTCCTTATCACATCAGTAATTTTATTTATTGCATTCATATGGTTGTACTTCTTTCGAAATGGACTTACAAGGTGATATTAACATAACAAATAATTCCATCTTTACAAATCCAATACATTGGTATTCATATAAAATATTCTATTAATTCAATTAAAATTATTTATTGGAGCTGATCATTGTCCTGCAATGTTGAGATAGACAAGGAAATTTTTCACTGGCAGTGAATGTATCGCGCAAGGTAAAAACCAGAGAGCTATTTTAAGCACGAATATAATGCATTTAAATATGTTTGCTCTACTGAGACTTAGAGGCTGACAAATATCAAAATATGCCTGACTCATTTTTGAGATTTTGAGGTTGATAAATATAACACTATGCCTAGCTCCCTTTGGAGATTTAGAGACTGTTAAATATAGAAATAATGTGGTTGGGAACAGTGCTAAGATAAGAATGTGGAAGTATCAAATAAACATGACAAACTCAAAACAGTGAGACAATCTTCTTTCATCAGCAATCAGAAAGCAACATTATCAATGAACTCGCAAAATTGATTTTGGGTTCCAAGTTCCTTTATATGCTTAATCATCAATGCAAAAGAATAGAGGGATATCATTTAAATTTTTGAACTCTGATGTTTTTTTGACTATTTATTTATTGATGTTGATTCAAATTAGAGTATGAAACTTGTCTATTAATCTATTTATATATGAATAAGAATTCTGAAGCTTTTATCAAACATTGAGAGTATAATGCAATACTTCAATTTTTTAAACAACCTTTCAATATTGAATGGAATATCATTCTTATATCTAGTTCATTTGCCATGATCTTTTTTTATCAACTACTGGTTTAGCATTTGAATAGTCCAAATTCATTTTTATTTAAAACTAGTCTTTTTTCTGATGCTCAGTAGTATCTACCTCTGTAATTGGTGCTATATAAATTAGTTTTTTGTTCTCCCATATCAAATATCTATTCACAAGTCCATGGTCATCAATGTAGAGGCCATCCTTATTCATAGAAGAATTAAACCTTGCCTTTTTTTAAATAATTTCGGTTGTTTTCTCGTCCCTGGTGTTTGCCACAGGATGGCATTGATGCTAATCAAAAACATATACATATAACGATTCTGGGGCCGGACCTAAATGATCGATTTGATCTAAAAAGATCTGATTTCTTAGATTTGTAATAAAATATTCTACTAACTAATACTATTATATGATATTATTTTTTTTTCATTTTTGTAAATGTTTATTAGTCTTATCTTGTTTTTGAGTTTGTGTGTGTGTGTCTTTTTAAAATTACGGTGTTTTTCTAACTTTTTTTTTTTGGACTTTATGTGTGTCTTTTTAAAGTTACGGTCTTTTTTTTTTTTGCAAGAGTAAATCAATACTTTTATTCAAAAGCAAGACGTAATGAGTAAATGTTGATTAATCTTAGATTGTTTTTGAGTTTGTGTGTGTGTCTTTAAAGTTTCGGGGCTTTTTCTCATTTTTTTTGGACTTTATGTGTGTCTTTTTTTAAAGTTATGGTATTTTTGGTCAAGAGTAAAAATCAATTATTTTTATTGAAAAAGCAATACATAATTATAAATCTATCAAAAGTAACATCATTTATATACTACAATTTAGAATTGATACCCGACTACTATTAGTAAGGACCGTCATTGAAAGATTCAATTGAAAAATGATACCCGACTAATTTCCATTTTCTTTTTTTTTGGGGGGGACAGCAATGAATCAGAAAGTAGGTTGTTTTTGTTAACTCTGTCTATATAAAAAGGGTACCATTATTGAAATACTAAATTTAAAAATGATACCCGACTAATTTGCATTTCTTTTGACAGTAATTAATCAAAAAGTGGGTTTCTTTTTTTTTTTTTGGTAAATCTTGTGTATATATATAATAAAAAAAATACCGTAATTCAAATACTCCATTGGAAAAAACCAAACCCCATTGAATTTGCTTTCTTTTTTTTTTAAGACAGTAATTAATCAGGAACTGGGTTGTTTTTGTTAGTGTGTAGATATAAAAACTAATCTTATTTTGAAATAATAAATGTAACAAAAAAAATAATAATAATACCCGACTAATTTTCTTTTTCAGACAAGTAATTCCTAATAATTAGACACTAGGTTGTTTTTGTTTGTGCGTGTATATATATATAGCAAAAGTAATTTGTCATAGACGAATTCTCACGAAAATGGTACTTTTCGCGTGATCCTTAAATTTTTTTCCTGTTCTGCACCCTTAAAAGCAATTTTTGAGGGTTAACCATTCGTAATGGAATCTTCAGGACATTATTACTAAACTTACAACAGTAAAGTAAGTTACAACACATTAAAAAAATAGATGTCTTATCACATTTTAAAAAACTACGACTGCTTCAAATACACACACTCTCACACAAAACTACAGGGAAAATAGATATTCTACTATTATGAAAAAATGATGAACAAAATGAACTACCATGGCAGCCAATCAAGGCATTTCTTTCTCTTTGCTTTTAGCATAGAAAAAAGCCATAACTGGCAACCATCGGGAACTCTTTCTGTGTTTTATCATAGAAAGAAGTCTCATTAGTGTTGGCTTCTGTCGCCACCACCGCCTTCATCAAACATAACGTGAGGTCTCTTTTCTGCATTTATAATGTAGAAAATTTCCTCTTTTGTTGGGTCAAGGCTGGTGAAATGGTATATTTCTAGGAATTGACCTAGAAATAGCGACATCTCGAGGTGAACACCAGGGATGAGAAAACAACCATAATTTCTCTCCTCAATTTCTATCTTATCATTACACTCTTTTTAATAACTGCATCTGTGGTATAATTTATTTTTCTTTTAAAAGATTGTGTTTTATGACTAAACTGATAATAATATTCCCATTATTAATAGCAGTTCCCTTTCTGGTCTGACAAATAATTCTTGTTCTATTTGGACTAGTGGAACTACCTGTTGACATTTTGTGCATAGTTATTCATGAAGGATGGCCTTCAGATCTTTTTTCCATATCATGGTTTTTTTGTATTTAGGGGAAATTATCTAGGGTTCTGATTACTCTTTAAATGGCTTTCTGTGTTAGGGCTTAAATCCCTGTTCTCAATCATTACCATGTGCAAGTTTGATGCTATCAACTGCACTGAATAATTCAGGTACTTGTTCTTCCATTTTTTGATCAATTCCTATGAGCACCTGTTCAATGTGATTAGGAAAACTACACCTAACTAAGAGTATAATCTGGTTTTCAGATAATAGATCAGCAATCAAGGTTCTTAATTTGAACTGCATGCCATCAAAAAATAGAGTGAATGTCTTTCCAAGTCTATATTTCTCTTGGGTAATACAATGTTTGTTCCCTTCCTAAAAATTCACAACCCAATAGGAATTTAACACAACCTGTATAAAGTAGTCAAAATTTACAGGTTTGTCAAACAATGACTCCCTCTATATGGGAGATATGCTTTGGAGATGGCTACAAGCAATCACAATTTTAGTCTTTTTAATCAACTTATTTCAACTAAAATATCTTTCTAAACTAATATATTCAGCTGGAGCCTATTCTGTACATCCTGGAAAGACCCTGATTTTAAAAAAATGATTGACAATACTGTGCTTAGAATTATATATTATGTGTATCAACATTTTTGTATGTATCGCTGCTATAATCTTGTTGACTCTTTTCATGTGCAATACTTATTTTTTCTATAGCCAAGTGTAACTTAGATGAGATATTCTTTTCTTTTATATCTAGCTTTATTTTCACTAACCTCTCTGTTATCTCTTTTTGTATTTTAATTTGACTCTCACCTTTTATTTAAATATCTGCTTGAGTCAAGTAATTGATTTTTATCTTTGCTTGAGTTAGCCTCATCAATTATTCCATGCAGTTGTTCAAATTTATTATCCTGATCATCTTTATTTAATTAAACTTCGAGACTTACTCCACCAATTTTCCTTTTTATCTCTACAAAACGATTTTCCAACCTACATATTATTTTCCCAGTTAATTGCTCTATCCGTGTGTTGGCTTTTTTTGTCTGACTCTCAATTTGGATTTTAAATCCTTCATTTTGTTCTTCCATTTTGGCTTTTTATTTCTGTGAACATGCTTTCCATGTCCTCTTTAGTTTCTGTATTTTGTTTAACATGCTTTCCATTTTCCTCTTAGTTTCTATACTCTGTTCAAACATGCTTTCCATATTTCTCTTTAATTTCTTTATTTTGTTTTAAAATCTTCACTTTGTTTTTCAAATTTTTTATTCAGTTATGTGCTTTGTTCTTCCCTTCATTTAAACATACTTTCCATGTTCTTTTTAATGTCATTATTTTGTCTTTTAAGATCTTTACTTTGTTTTTGAATTTCTTATTCAATTCTGAGAACATGCTTATGATCATGCTTTTAAACACACTATCATGAGTCTCAGTTTTACTTTCCTGAGCTTCCATTTTTACTTTAGCTCAGATAATCATCTATATAATTTATATAAAACAAACCTAGCTGCTCACCTTACTATAAAAATTCAAAAAACACCAAAACTAACATTTCTTTTATTTATTTAATAACTAAAATGGTCATCCCTTTTCCCATCATGCAATCTTTCTAGAACTGCAAGGTACTTTAATTTTAATACCTTATTAGCATATTACTAATAAACTAACATTTCTTTTATTTATTTAATAACTAAAATGGTCATCCCTTTTCCCATCATGCAACCTTTCTAGAACTGCACGGTACTTTAATTTTAATACCTTATTAGCATATTACTAATAAACTAACATTTCTTCTATTTATTTAATAACTAAAATGGTCATCCCTTTTCCCATCATGCAACCTTTCTAGAACTGCAAGGTACTTTAATTTTAATATCTTATTAGCATATTACTAATATTTCTATCAATCTATTTTTATCATCATTTTTGTCTAAGATATCCATGAATTTATTGATTTATTTTTATTTATAACAAAACAAATGATTATATTTTTCATGTGCTGAAGTATATATATTCCCTATTTCAATGACTAATTTGTATTTTTCCAAATGTTAGTAATAATAAATATATTTTAAAACTAAAGTGGGTCCACTCCCTGTTTGTTTTAATCAAGATAATTCTAGATTGGCATCCAAATGTAATGGTAAGTACCTATTTAACAATTGGTTATGATTCCAGTTGACAATTGAATAAAATAGAAAATACAACATTCGGAAAATTAAGTTTTGTCAAGGGGAATTTAAGATAACTAAAGAGTATCCATATACATAGTGGAGTGACTGCATGCAAATTATTTTCAATTGACAAGTTGGTACTAGTCACAAGCATTGATCAAATTGAACCCCACATAAAAACAAGTTTCTATGTAGATTCAATTATATTTCCTGATCGTTACCCCTTCCACCTAATAATTTATTACATTAACAAAATAAATAATCGGCTTGGTTCAGATGAAAATGACAAACAATAAAATTATTATCAACAACAATAATTTTAATTAAAGAATAAAATTATGTGATATATAATAACCATAAAAATGTATTTATAATTAAAAAAATTACATGGCGATCATGCATGAGAGGGAAAAAATCTTTGTAACTTACAATCTCTTTGAGGATAGATATAGAAAGTTCACTTAATTTACTATTTAAATACGTTGCTGATAACGTATATTAACATCTAGAAAATTGTAGTGTAGTAAATCTAAGATTTCGCGCTGTAATATCGTAAATTAATCACTCAGTGAGTAATAAATGTATATGTTTATATATTCATGATTTCAAGCCAAGATGCTTAAGACTGGCTTATATATATATATAAAAGTTAAATAAAAGAGAAGAGTGGTATCAGTATTTTCTTGTCAAAAAATCTCAGTCATGTGACTAGGCCTGATCGCATCTCAGACCGCTGTTTTAACAGCTATTGGCTGTCTGAAAGTAATAGTAAGGCGCATGTGGAAGAATAGCAACATTCCAGTCATTACTATAACATCTTTGTAAATTCACATATATATTTTGTAATTGTAAATGTAGAAACATGTCCATTAATCATTAAATTTTAATGTCTGCTGGCAATATAATATTTTAGCTTCTTTTGGTTCATTCCAAATCAGTTTCTTATAAAAGTTTCCATTGCAATTTTTTCTGAGCGTTTAAAATAAGTCAATTTGCAGATTAATTTATATAAATATTTTCCATGGTATAATCACTTTAGATGACTAATTTTTTTTTTGTAGCAAGTAAATGTCAAATATTTCATCAGCATTGAATAGTAATGAATAGATCAGCGCAATCAAGGTTAATTTTTAAGGCATATTTTTGCCTCTATATTCAGCTACAATACTGGAAAGGTCAGGGAGAGTATCCTGGAGATTTCTCTATTGCCATAAAATGCATGATATAAACTTAAAAAATCATTACAAAAGTTTATTGACTTCTATACAGTAAAAGACACGATGAAGTGCGTTACAATTCTTCTCACAATTTTTTGAAAAACAAATGATTTAAAAAGCTTTTGTTGGTTCCCATAGCAATGTCTTTTTTTTTTTTAAAAAAAAAAAAAATTCTTTATTTTAAAAGAATAAAATACCATATTTTATCTTTATGCTTATTTTTAACATTTTAAAATCACTTTAAAATTTATTTTATATCCATATTTTTAATATTTTGTTATACATAATAAAGAAAAATATTAAAAATAATAGCATAAAAGCAATGTCTGTAAAATCAGATGTGAGAGTTACAACATATATACAAAAAATAGTCGTCCATTATTCATTTTTAAAATCAACTTTGTTCATGAGATTGATGACTTCATATTCAAAAAAAATTATCACATAGTTTTTTTTATCATTCTTTTCAATTCCCATCTTTCATAAAAAATAATCTCCACATTATCAAATAATATTTTGTGACCTTTATTCAGTTCATGAATATATGAAGCTGAGTTATGATATATATTTTTAACTGTATTCTTATGAACTTTCTCTTTTATTAAGATTTGATTTACTTTGATCTAAATAAATTTTATGATAAGTACAAGAAATCTTATAAACTACCCCAGGAATAGAGAAAATCTATTCTTGTGATAGATTGTAAGATTTCTTGCAATTGTTGCAAAATTTATTTAGGTTAAAGTAAATTAAGTTTTAATGAAAGAGTTAAAGTTTATAAGCATAGAGTAAAAATAGATATCATAACTCAATTTTATATATTCATGAACTGAAAACAAGTCAAATAATATTATTTGACAATGCAGATGTTATCCTTTATGGAAAAAATGAATTGGAAAGAAGAGTAAAAAAAACTTTGATAATAAAATATTTTGAATCTGAAGCATCAATCTCATGAAAACATCTTTTGATGTTAAAGGAAGTTGGTTTCTGAAGTGAATGATGGGACAGATATTTTGTTTTGGACATATGTTGTATATTTTTGTTGAATTTTACTTTAAAAGATTTGTTAATAGATGAAACTATGGTTGCAGAAGAGTTTAAGTAAAATTTTGTTTTTTGGGTAGAATTGTAATGTTATGCAAATTTTTATTTTATAAGTATCATTATTTTATTTATGTCATGTATAGAAACTTTTTAAAGTGTTACAGCTTTATAAATAGCAATGCTTGAAGAAAAATCAACTTCTTGCAGGACATATATTTTTGTCAAATAAACATGAGTCATCAGCTACTCAGAATAATAGGATCAAATTAAATACAATAATTCAATTTCTATTTAAATAGATTCACAACTCTTAATTTGATACTAATATTTGAAAATTTCAAATGATGTTCACTAATGTCCCAAGTGACTAGTGATGTCATGTTTTATTGACAAAGCACATTTTTCATTAAATGTTGCCATATATAAGATGATCAATTTTGCAAATTTTTATAGATGTAAGGAAAATAATATTACTATATTAAATATTTAAGTAGTGTATAAAATATGTATGTGTATGTTTGTATGAGTTAAATTGAATCTTCGTGAAAAATAACATTCTAGAACTGTACTGATTTAAATGACAGATTTATTTTTCTCTCACTCTCTTTTACATATACACACATGCAGTGAAGCAAATCTGTAGAGGATACCATAGTAGTAAGTTACTAGTCATTTTAACAAATTTGCAAAGATTGTCTTCTTTCTTGAATAGTGCTAATTTATATATATGTATATATACATATACACACCTATCGTGAGACAAAAAACCTGTACATGTGTAAGAAAATAGTTTATTTTACATTGTAATTGTACTTTGAGCATATTTGACATGAACAGTAATATTATAATTAAATATATTTTTAATTATTTAATTAAATCCAGTAAAGTGTTAACTGTATTTTACTACCAATTAATTTTTTTTTGTTTGTATACTAAATTATGGCTGTTTGATTACACAATTGCCTTTCTTTCAAATATAACTAACATTTTTAGGACATGAACCATGAATATTCAGTGATGTCTTGATTTGGAAATACCTACCTACTTTATGAATTAACTTTTATAATCCTGGTAAATGTGATGGACAACTTGTAGTGAAATTTGCTCTTATATTTCTGAAAAATTTATTAGGGTATTCAGAATTAGTATGCTAAACAGGATACACAAGCATTTCACACCCCATTATATTCAATTTGCCTTTAGAATTATTAATTAATCAACTAAAATTAACTGGACATGAACACACTTTCAATGCACATTGAATTCATTTCAATATTTTTGTCCATTTTTATTATATGCTTTTATTTAAGTTAATATGTTACATTTGTTTAATTAATTAGATATAATCTTATAACAGATTTTTAACACTTCTATTGAACAAATTATCTTCAAATTTTGGATATTTGTTGGTTTAATGATAATGTGATATAAAATGCAATATTTTTAGATTGTGTACAGTCTAACCATCTTGGCAGATAAAATTTTAAATTACATTGATATCAGTCCAGTAAGATTTTGGTGACACACAATAGATATTAGTATATAGTTTTAAAATATGCTTTCATTAAATTTCATAAGTAATTCACTAAAAAGTGTTTACAGTTAATTAAAATATATATATAAAAAAGTGAAATATGAAATCCTAATTTCTCTTGATTTTTTTATTATAACTTGCTTTTTAAAAAATCTTGCATTCCTAAAAAATAATAAAATTGTAAACAATTTTTAACATGCGCATTTCATTTCAAATATTATGAATATGGCAACATTGTTTAGAAAGTGTCCAAGTTTTAAAAAATAATAATCAATATATATATATAAATATTTCATAAAAATACTTTTATTTAAATTAATGAATAATAATGCATTAAAAATAAAAAAAGCACTTTTTAAATTTTTTTACCTATAGTAATATTCATATTTTCTCCAATTAAACCTGTTATTAAGTTCATTTCTACAGTTTGATTTACAAGTGTCACACTTTCTGGACTCAAAACTTTGACACAAATCACTTCAGATAAATACAATAATGATTACTACTAATCATTTATTAAGCTAGAGATTATGTTTAGCCAAAATATGAACTTTAATGTCATTTAGAGATTAATGTATCTATTTTTGTTCATATGTAAACTCATGGAATAAATCAATTCATCTCACACTTTTATGTGATGAAATGAATGTTTTAAGCACATATTAAATTTATTACATTCAAAATGCATTTTCTATAACCAGTCTTTTTCTATATCTCTTGAATCCGATTCTATATTTTTCATTTTGTTAGTCTGATGCTTATATAAGTGATAGTTTCTAAATAGAAAAGCTATTAATCTTATAACTTTAAAAAATATTTTAATTTTTGAATAAAGATAAATATATCACATCCATTGTATAATTATCAGCTTGATCTCTTTTAATCACATCCACTCGATAATTATCAGTTTAAACTCTTTCAATCATATCTAAATTCATTTTTTATAGTGTGTAAAGTGTTCATGGTCTATTGTTAACTTCATATCAGTCCATACTAAATAAGTAAATAATCAGATGGCCTTACTGTTTGAGATTTCTTAAGAAATTTGAATGCTGGAGGTAGTATCAATTCTAGGGTCGTACCTCTCCCCCTCCAGAGTCTCACATATTCCATAAAGCATACATGTTATTAATTGAAATGGGATATGGGTAAAATGTGTAAACATATTTTATACATAATATAAAACCATTTACTTGTCATAGGCTATATTATTTTGCATTAATAGGACCACTGTACTTGTTTCTTATTAGTAGATCATGGTCTAATTTAACCGACATAACCAATGATCTATTTATTGATACATTCAGTTCAATGTATATGGGATCTGACAATAATCTAGCAGCCGAAATTATACAATTAACTTAAATTGATACATACAAATACGTTTTAATAAATAATTTAGAGTTAATTCACTCGGAATAATAAATATCAGTAATTACGATTAGTTGTTGACTAGTAATTAGCTAGCTGAAAACAATAAACAATATTGAGCATGGAACAGTTCATATCTTCTCTACCGGCAATGATTTTCTAAAGTATTTATGTCAATAACTATACATTTTCTTTAACTCCAATTTCAGATAATCGTTCACTAGCAATTCTAGTAAGAACCTTACTGTTCACTGCTTCTTTTTTTTGTTTATACAGCCCCGGCGCCACCCCCCACCCCCCGCCCCCCCCCCCACGGGCAAGCCAGTCGCCCCGCCCCCCCCACCCCCCATGCAAGACTGTTCACTGCTTCTTGAATCAGTTTAATTAGATTTGACTACAGCTCTTTCTACTGCCAATATTAGTCTACAACTGCACTCTCAGTTTTTCATTCTGCATTTCCTATTTTGCTTCCCATTTCCCTTTTTTCCTCCTTTTTCTACTGAAACGATTAGAAGTATCTGCAGACACTTTATTAACTCTGCTAATTTGCATATTGTTAGACTTTATTATAATGCAAATTAGAATGTTGTTATATGCAGTTAGTCTAATTTTCTTTTCTGCATATAATTATTCAAGAGTGATTCTACACTGCCTGTATTGGCCAGCTTGTTCACATACATACATATGTATACATTTATTAAAATGTACATAACTAGTCAATACACAACACAATTAACCGGCAAATAACTTTTCAGCAGTTCCTCTCCCTCATAAAAACAATGAAGGAGAGAACTATACTAAGGTGACAGTTTGATTAACATTTTATTTTCATTTTATTTTTCTAATATAAGGATTGTTAGATATCCTTTTACTGACCAATTTCATCTGAAATTGATTATGGGTAAATTCATCAGACAAATATCATAAGCCTTTTGAAAAAAGATCGGGCCTAAAATGGAACTGCAATTTGTGATATACAGATGGACGTGCTGCATCAGTATCACAAGACTCTCTTGCATTCATAAAGGCATATAAATTATCATGTAAATGTAAAAAAGGTCATAATTTTTTTAAAGAGAATGATAAAATAATTTTAAAAAATAAATATTATTTAATGCATTACTACATTAATTTGTGACTAGGCTTATGGATAATACAAGCTTAATCAGAATTAAATGCTAAATTTGTCACTAGAGTGTTCTAATATCTCATAATTTCAATCAGGACCAAACTAAAAATATGATTGTTAATATTCTTGGCTTATAAATTCGGTTAGTTTGTGTGATACTAATATACTTAAATATCTATATGTATTTTGTGCACAGAATCATCTGTAACTTGAATGTTTTACTGAATAAATAGTTTAATATAAAACCAACTAAATTGTTTTCAAGTTTTATTTTTTCCAAAATATTTATTAAACAAGTACAATATTTACAGTGACAATTATATATACATGGTAAATTAAAAGGAAAGCTAGTCTTATTTTAACAATAAATAGAAATGAGTTATTATTTACAACCAGAGCTACAATGAGCTTATCAGCACACTAATTAAGGCAAACACTTGACCGGTTCCCTCTCCATTACCAAATGTAACACAAGCGAATTGGTTTCCAACTGTATTAGCAAGATGAATATTGCATATCCATTAATAAAATCTAATTTGAAAATGGTTGAAACAAATTCTTATAATCGTTCTTTAATCCTTTAACCTGTAAGGTAATAGTAGAGTATCTTACTTATCATTGCAGTTCTGTTTAAATTATTTACAAAATATAATATTTAATTGTAAATTATAATATTTGCTTTCTTGTTTCTGTACACACACATGCAAAACTTTGTTTTTCCCATGACGAACTCCATTCCCATTTGTTATCAACACAATGGCTTTTCATTAATACCTTCACGTGGTGATAGACACGCTTGCACTTGTACGTCCTCTGGTGTAGTTGGTAGCATTTATGGCACTTACAGTTGGCTTGAAGCAAAACTCTAGGAATTCTATTCTCGTTGACATCTTCTGTCCAATACCAAGGACAGAGGGTACGTTCTTCCTGAATTGAGCTTGTAGAAGGCAATGTTTCCGGGCATGAGGTATCAGATTCAGGAATGATATTGATAGAATTAATTGAATTAAAGTCATCTATGCCATTATAAATAGATTTAGGAATCGATAATAACATTGTGGTGGAATTTCTATCTGAATTGTTATCACACTGAGATGGAATATAAAATGCTTCAGTCGACAAATATAGAATGATCTTAACAAGAACCAGTAGAATATAAATCTAAACATAAAATATAAAAATATTACATTATGATCATTACTTATCTGACAAACTGCATAAACTTTTTCTTTTAAAAAATTAAACTCTCTTACCGTTTCCATCGCAATTGGCTTAGTAACTGTTTACTTGGAAAATCTTAGAACTATAAGATTTCTAAAAGAAAGCCAGTCTTATATATTACTATAGCTAGGATAATTTCTTGTTTTTTTTTTGTTTTTGTTTTTTTTTGTAAAAAAAACAAAACATTCTATTTAATTATATTTTTAAATAAAAGTAATTAAAATTACTGAAAGAAGTTTTTTTCTGTATTACTATTGGGTGTGTGTATTTTTTATTACTTAATTTCCTGTTATATTTTAAACTGAATAATTTTTATAAATTTACTATGACTATTATGAATTTTGTAATTGATGTATACATATGTGTAAATTAAAATCATGTTTAAAATTCCTGAAAGAAAAAAGGAAATCTAATAATATGTAAAATTAGATAAATTTCTAATTATAGATAAGATCAAAACCTGAGACTGTGAAAAGCAGTGCAAATATAAAATTAATTACAATAATAATTAATAACTCCAGATAACAATAGCGGTAGACAATATAAAACATTCTCGAAAACTTAACTCCAAGTAGCCTGCCTGGAAATTCAATTGTTGGACGGAAGATTGAAGATGAAGGAAACGAAGGATCTTCGTAGAAGTAGTTATTATCTCAGTGCAACTCACCACTGGAAGTCCAAAGGAAACTTAGGTTATGCAGATCTTGTAAGTGATCATAAAAGTAGCGATATTTGTGTATTTATGTTTGTAATTCTACTATATTATTTGTATATATTATTAATTAATATTAATTTAAAATTATCATTATACACAAATTATTAACGGAATCATCCAGTTAATAAACAGCTAATAGTCACTATTTGGTTGGATTATTTATTCCAATTATAATAATCATAGGTCTGGTTACTCTCTCATACAGGAGATCTAAACATATCAAATGGCACATGCATCAAAACAAACCAATGCGTTAGAAATAGCTATTAAAAATGCAACAACACCCTGGAATGTCAAGGAATTGTAATCTTTTCTGGGATTTATTGGATGTTTTGAATGTTTTTTAAAAATAAAAGTCCATATAGGCAAAAAAAATATATGAGCTACTAGAGAAAAATCAGAAGTGTGATAGAGCCCATGAAGATACATTCATCAATCCAGTTTGCTGATATTGGATGATACAAATGAATTATAATAATGTACAGATAATATAAATCACTGGTGCATCTGAGTATGGAATAACAATAATAAACCACTCCATGGATGAATGCAGTTGTGCAACTCATAGCTTATGCATCAAAATTGTTGTCTACATCCAAGTAGACAAAGTCTTAGCAATCAAATTTGGGATTAAAAAGTTCCCCCAGTATCTATATGGACAAAATTTGTAGTTATAACAGACTGTATACCATTACAGAAAATCTTTTTAATATCAAAACAATTACCCTATCATTTGAGCCCATATATGCTATGTAGGAAGGATAGTTTTATAACAGATGCTAAATGCATTGTATTGAATACTGGATGATAACGAATTATAACAATATATTTTTATAAATTATGTAGATGAATCTAGTCCTGAATACTGAAATATTAGTGGAATGAACTAAAGCTGACCATGGATATAAACTACTATGCAATTGGATATATAATAAATAATTATATAAATGACCCCTCCCCCACAACCAGTGGCATTCCAAAAAATAAAATATAAAATGTCTGTAAATAAGGGGTGCATACTGGAATGTTATCAAGTACTTATACTATTTCAAGGTAGCTCAGAAGTCTTGGAGTTGATCAATGATGGATATCCAGGAATTCATTTGAGTCAGAAGTCTTGGAGTTGATCAATGATGGATACCCAGAATTCATTTGAGACAAGGTGTTAGAACACTCCTATATATGGTAACTAGCAATAGATAAAGATATTAAAAATATAGAAAAAGTGTATATCAATTTTCAATCAAATGCAAACTAGAAACCACAAATATATACTTCATGGCTAATTTGAATAAAATCATGAAAATGAGTCCACATAGAACAAGCAGGTCATCTCAGAGAGCACTTATTTCTTATTATAATTAGCTCATTCTAACTGAATAGAATATAGACTGGTTAAAATTAAAAGATTTCATGAAACAATACTAATCCTTAAAGAGGTTTTCTCTTTCCATGGATCCCCAGAAAGCCTGATAACAGATATAGCCCAGGTTTCATTTCAGAACAGTTTAAAGACATTATGAATAAGTCGGATACCACATAATATACTAGCACTCAACCCCCATTGCATCAACAAGAATTTCACTAGCAGGAAAAAATACTAAGCTGGAAACTGAGAACCAAACTGTCATTATTACAGTCAAACTAAGAATCAAACTATTATTATTAAGATCAGCTACAAAATTCTATAGAAACTATAGCAGATGAATTCAAAGAATTCACAGTGGATAAAAATATTTGGGTTAGAGATACTTTAAAAAAATGTATGGCAGAGATGGGTGGTGTGTAATAATGAAATTATTATCACACAAAATTGTACTGAGACAGTCTGACACAGTATCAACATTTTGTTGCCACACTAATCATAAAATCAGTATATAATGAAAGAGAATTTCTTTCCTATGTAGAATCAAGTTAAGAGTTTAGTGAAAGAAAGAACAATGCAAGTAACTGAACAGGACACAGGAATAGTGGAAATCAGATAGAAGCAACCGCTCATGAGGAAGTTAATCTTAAAACAAAAAAGAACAAACCTTAAATATTTTAAGCCATTTTAAAGATGTAAGAATGTGTAAGTTAAAATCATTTAAGGTTAAAATTCCCGAGAGGAAAAAAAAACTAATTATTTTAAAAATTAGATAAATTCTAATTGTAGATGAGATCAAAATTAAAGATGGTGGAATGCAGCATGAAGTTTATTGGTAATTAGTGATTTCAGACAACAGTAGAAGCAGTCAATATAAAGAACCTTGAAAATCTAATTCAAAGTAGTGAGCCTAAAAATTTACTAGCTGGAGCAGTTGGATTGAAGAAAGAAAACAATGGAAAGCCTTCATCAGAAGAGTCTATTATCCCAGTACAATACCCCACTGAAGGTCCAAAGAAATCTTAGAGCTCTTACAAGTTCTTCTAACCTTATTATTTTTTGATAAGCATTAGGGGCAGATACTTAAACTTGTAATTCTACTAGCTTGTTTTTATATATTAATAATTAATATGGTACTTGGATATTATTCCTGCAACCTATTATTCCTATCAAAGCATTGCTAACTTTGTAATGTTTGATGTTGCCAAAATCATAACATTAAAAAGTTAGCAGTTTAATTGATACAAATGTGAAAAGTCCTCCTATCTTTCCTTGGTTGCAGGAATAATACCCAAGATTACTACTAACATGAAATTATTATTATACATAAATTATTAACCAATTAAATTATATAATAAATAAATAATAGTCATTATTTGGTAGGATTATTTATAATTATTGTATGTCTTGCTGCAATACCCTCATGGTTACTCTGGTACAGCAGATATACATTTATCAATAATAGATATAAGTATAATGGAACCCACTGCCCCAAAGTTGATGGTGCCAGATAAAACAAAATCACTGGATACACCATATGATGATGTGAATACGACTAAGTTGTTGGATGATTTGAATGAAATGTGTCAACCAACCTATAACAAGTCATATCCAAAATTTATGATTCGATGGCACATTTGGGCACATTTGGGTGTGTCAGATGTTACAGAATCAGCAATGGCATATAATAAGGGGAGCACATCTCATACTGTCAGACCTAGGCCTTCAAATAGGATGCTAAAGACATCACAATGAAATGCCTAGTTCCAAGTCTTATCAACTTTCAATATATTAACTTATAACTTACTAACAAAATTTCAATGGAACTTAGACCAGTGCATATTCATTACATCTCCCTTTTTAGGCCCCATTACACCATGGAATTCAAACTCAGGGAGTTCTTGCAGTCAACTCTCTTCAGGGATGGACTTACTCAATTATCAACCAAATATGCCTATATATAAGCATAGGTATAGAAAAATACTGATGATGAACAATTATTTATAAGAACAATATATAATGATGATGATGATCATCAAACCACTAATGTTGTAAATGCACAATGATGATAGTGATGATCAAACATCTAATGAAATAAATGCATGATGATGACCAAACAGAGATCAGATTGGTTTAAACAACTTAATTTATTAACAACATAGATAATTATTTACAAACAAAAAATAATAAAATAAATAAATATTTGGTTATCAAGAATAGTTTTTCTATCATCTTGATGGCTTCATACAACAGAAACAAAATAATTTAAAGTATATTATATAAAAATTATACTATATAATTCAATGAATATATACATAAGACAAAAAACAAAACAAAATGAGAGTTTACTAATTTGAAAACTAACCCATTAATGTAATTATTAAAATGATATTTTTAGGCTAGGGTAAATATATTATAATTATAACTATTTTTTTTTACTAAAAATATATATCTATAGCCCCACTCCTATTTATATGTGTGTGTAAGTCATAGTAGAAATTAATGACAGATACCATAAAGACAATTTACTCAGTGGGTTAATTGTGCATTTAGAAATAAAACAAAATTACAAGTAAATATTATTAAAACTTATTAGTAGATTATCTATCTAGTCTTGTTCTAAAGTTTTGCCCTCAATGTTAAATATATAAAAACCTTACTTGAGGTGAGGCCACTTTGATGGATCAATGTTGAATTCTAGAGGAATCTGAAAATTTACTTTTATTAAAAAAATAATACATATTAATTGAAGATTCCTTTTTTAATTTACATCAACATGACATTTATCCATCCACTGCTTCCAATTTTAAATTGCAGGCAATTGAATTTGAAAAATGAATCTTAAGCACACAATAAAAAAATTACAATATATAAACTTTCAAATAAAAATGACGAAAACAAAAAAATATAATCACATGAATCAAAATAAAATATATTTATCCTGAGAAAAGCAAGCATTTTTTCTTCTACTGAAAATCTATAAATTTAAATGTCAAGCTCCATGTATAGCATTCCTGTTAACCTTTATATCCTGAACATATAAATTCATGGAAGATTGCTGCACATCAGTATTCTATAAGCCAGACATTTTGATGGAAAATTTTATAATTTCATAATTCCATAATGACCTTGAAGTTAGCTTTGGAGATGTTACAGCATTGGCGTTTTACCCCAAATACATCATAATGTTTCCTTTATTATAAACAATTATTTATAATGTGGCTAAAATATATATAAAAATAGCTTTTAAAGAAAACAGTCAATTTTTAGTAATTTCAGATTTCCTTTGCATTATTTCTATTACAATGAATTTTAGCTTGCAAAATAAATTAAGTCACTAGTTCATTCAAGCTAATTATAAATTAAAGTTTAAATTCTTGAAACTAATATTAAAATTTTATTGTTTTTTTCAGATGCCAAATAGTTTTTTTCCTTTTTTTAAAATAAATAAAAACTTAACTTTTCTGCTGTCAGTTCAATTCCCGATTTTTCTTCCTTTCCAATCAAGAATGCTACTCTGCTGTCAGTTCAATTGTAGATTTTTCAAATAAAAAGAAATGCTGCTAGATTGTCACATGTTAGCTAAAAAACCTATTGTTACTACTTAATAAAAAAATCAAATTATAAATATTATTTTTTAAATTTAATTTTCATTATTCCAAACTCGATCATTTAACAACAATTTTGACCTCATATAAATTTTAATTTTTAATTATGTCTGTTCTATAAGTCAATCAATTAGTATTTTTAGTTAATGAAATTAAATGAATAAAAGAAAAAACAATTAATTTCTACCAATAGACGAACATATTAGTTTACATATATGTTTATATGCATACATACTTCATGTGTATAGCAAATTTGTTTGCTTTCTCCCAATAGACAAAAAAATAAAAATTCATTTTTCACACATATCAGTCTATATGTATGTTTATATATTGAAACAGTAAGATTCGTATTCAAATCTTAAGTTTCACCTTTTTCTATCGTCTTTCACTCACCAGTCTATCCTACCCAAATTTAAACTTTTTGGTATCGAATTGTGTGTGTAGCAATATTAAAAATGTATAGATATATGTAGAATTCACCATAAACACGCACACATTTCGATCTGAAATTTAAGGCAATAAATAAAGATAAATAATATAATTTAGATTTCTTCTTTTAGTTATATAAAAATATATAATTTTAATCATTTATTTTGAATTGTAAAATTCGTTAATTATTGCTTTGTTTAAATTTCATTTAGTAATAATTTTAGAAATAGATTGTAATAATTAATTAAAAGTAAAAATAATCGTATGTTCCCTTTTTGTCTTTGAAATTTTAAAAGCATCGGTCGGTGAGAGATAATAAATTAATTAAAAAGAAAAATTCCCTAAAATGTAATTATAAAAATTAAATGTAAAATCTAAACGTAAACAATAGAATGGCAGCTTTCTCGATAATTAAAATTAATAAAAATGCATTGATTATCCTCAGGGCAGATTAAGTGGAATCCAAAAATAAACTATAACAAAAATGTGAAAGATAAAATATAAGAAAAGAGGCCATTTTGAGACTTACTAGAAACTGGCACTTGAACATTAGCTGTGTTCTCAATCAGTTGAGAGTCCCCAAGATTTTAAATTATTTTGATGTGCCATAATATGCGTGAATAGAAAGTGCCCAGACTATTCTCCGCCCGGAGATGGCCTATCGGATGCCAAACCTTCCATTGTCCTTCATAAATTCAATCACGAAGATCTGCTGCCTAAAATAATGAGAAAGCTGCTGCTGCTGTTAAATTAAATGAACCACCTAAATACAGGAAAGAACTGCTAATCATGAACAATTTGCTACTAACTAATGGAATCGGAAAACTTCTCATAAAACAGGTACCTGTGTCCAAATTCTTTAGAGTACGCTACTAATATCCAGCTATGCTTATACATTCTACATATAACATAAATTTTAGAACTATCATTTGAAATGCTAAATTTTTAATAATTAATATATAAACTTTTTTAATAATCTAGCCTGCCTAACTCTATCTTTCTTGGGTGCATATTTCTAAAATCTATATTTATTATTTAATTATTGCATGCTCATAATTGTCTAAATATAAATCTGTGATCATTTGAAACAGTGGATGTGTGTCAAATTTTTCATTAATATTTATTTTCATAAATGACTTAATATTTTCATACAAATGACACGCATTTGATGCTTCCTTTATTGTAATGCAAAGGTCTACTGTTTAGCAAATGGCATATGTATTAGTGTAATAATCACCCAGTTTATATATTGTTTTATATTTTAATAAATATTGATTAATAATTCCATAAAATTGCATTTCTTTGCGAGTCGCAAACGTTCATTATTAAATGTTGATAATGTAGGGCCCAGTTATAAAATATATTTAAAATCTCTCAAAATCATCTATATATTATACACGCGTTACATTTTAGAGATGCAATGACCCATTACAAGCCTTGAATATTCCAGATTCTAAAGATTGAAATTAACCCTAGTCGTCCTATACAAGAGGACATAATAAATGCTCCCATAGGGCTTGATGAAAGTCACACAGCCAGCAGGCAATCGCGGCATGAACCGCTTGTCCCTGGTTATGCTTATGTGACACCTTACCTCTTTGGGTCGATGGCAAACGCCAGCCCATCATTCTTATAAACTCATTCACAGCATTCATGGCTTTGCAGTTTCAATATACTGCCATTCCATATCGCCTTTCTACCATACCATGTGTTTTCTTTTATTAACTTTATACTCTATGTATAGCTCCGTCCCTGCATTGTTGACACTTCACTCTCAAATAAATGTTTGCCGCTAATGATTAATAAATAATTTTTAATTAAATAAATATATGTCCACCGCTACTATTATAAATCTTATTTTAGACTATTGCATTGCAAAGGTATAAATTCCTAAAGGCATGCCTTAGAAATACTTGCTCAAGAATTTTAGGTAGCTAGATTACATTTATCAAATAAATGTATTTCTTTTTTTAAACATGAACAGTATCAGAAATACCACTACTGAGATCTTAAATAAAAGGTATTATTGATAAAATGATTCCATATAAATGTTACTAAATCAATAAATGTATTTCTTGAATATATAACAATATTGGAAAATTCCGTTACTCAATTTAAATACTATCAAATATTATTAGTAAATAATTTATTAAAATGTTTCAATAAATAATTTCAAACTATACATCTGCCATTACTTCTTTATTTATTTATTCGATACCCATTCAATATGTTTCCTTGATTATTTAAATATAAATGTATAAAGTTAATGTTCTGATTGGCTGACTCAAAATAAAATCATGAATCTCATGCATACCCTGATCACCGTGCCTAAAGAAATATTTACTAATGTTGCATCAGATGTGTTGTTCATAGACTGTATTGTGGAACTGATAAACTGTTTGAACTCAGTACTATGGGTAGCTTTGCTATCTAGATGGTGCTGCAGTTCTGTGTGGTGGTCGAATTCTACACTATGTTAACGATTCACACGTTTTCTGACCGTTACATAGTAGAATTTTTTTTTAGCGTTTGGTGCCAACAAATGTGGAGGCTTCGATTATAAAACCCATATATACCCTGAGCAAAAATATAATGCATATAAATTTCTTTTAGCATTTGTTACCGAGTTATCTAATTATTCTATATACATATGAGTTTGTTTTGATAAAATAATGAAAAAATAAATCGAGTGAAATACTGTGGGTCGAGTGAATGAAAGGACGATAGACATAATAACAAATTTAAGGAAAGCAGGGATGTGTGTGTAATTTAAGAAGGAATGAAAATACTCAGATCTAATGAAATATTTTATATATATATATATATGTCAAAAAAAAGTAATCAGTCGCTAAATGAGAAAGCAAATAGCAGGAAATATTTTATTAAAGCACCATTATATATATCATAGACAACAGAGGCTTGTTATATATGTTAACAGTAAATATTTATTAAAGTACTATTATATATATATATATATATATATATATATATATATATATCAGAGACAGCAGTGACTTGCTATACATGTTAACAGTAAATATTTTATTAAAGAGCTATTGTAGATATAGACAGTAGTGGCTTATTATATGCATTAGCAGTAATTCGCTATAATATATATGTTAAACGCTGCAATATAGAAAATATAAATATAGGGCAATGTAGAGTAGGTGAGGGCAGTGAAAGAGTGTGATAGGACCAAGATAACAATGGGGAATAGTCTAATGATAGTAATATAAAATAAATAAATAATATTAAGAAAATGAAAGCAGAAAATATTAATATAGAGCAAGTAGATTTATCTAAAGCTTATGGAGGGTCGATGGACTAATTTAAAGTTGCTTAAAATACTTAAGCAGAATAGGGAAGAAATGAGAAAATTTATGAGGAGGAAGTGAGAAGAAGAGATGAAGAATCAAAAAAGAGACAGGAAGAGGAAAAGATAAGAGCTAAGGAGTATCAGGAAATTCAAAAATTTGTCTTGAGAGAGTTAGGAATGATAGCAAACGAATATAGAAGAACCCAAGTCAATAAAGAGGGGGGAATATAAAGACAAGGGAGGTTAAACCTCAAAGCTACTTAGGAAAGATTATTCAGATAAAAATCTTTAGAGGAGAGACAGGAGAAAATCCTCAAACCCACTTAGAGAGCTTACAAAGTTTCTTTCAAGTGCATAAGGCAGGAGCAGGTGAACAGATAACTATTGCCAGTTATCATTTACAGGGCTATGCCAAAGACTGGTGGGATATGCTGAAATGGAAACCTGAAACTATAGAGAAGTACAAAGATGTGTTAATGAAACAATATTGGAGTGATGAGCATCAAAATGGTATCTACAACATGCTCTGTCATGAAAAATATGAAGCAATACCCCAAGTAACACATGCTCAGTTTTTCCTCTGCCAAGCAAACCGATTTAAATCTCTCAAGACACTTGCATTGGCAGATACACATATCTTTGGAACAATTCAACAAAATATACCATTAACTATCCAAAAGCTGATGATTGGAAGTTGTATCAAAGAAATTGAAAAGATGGGAGAATTTCTTGTGGCTTTAGATGATAGCCATTGGCCTAAAAGATTAGTAGATCATGAATGGAAGCAGGAGACCAGACAACAGCAATCAGCAACTACTAGCAATCATAGTGAGAAAGAAACCAAATGGCAATTCGATCAAGGGGACTTCAGTAAGAGAGTTGCAGTACCAGCATCCACCTTGCCAGCAGCTGAAAGTAGTGGAGATGACTAACCTAACATCAGTCATCCAGGAAGAGGATCCCACTTGGGGACTTCAGATTGGCTCTTGCCCAATTATTAATACAAGAATTGGGATCTCAGTTGCACAAATTCTTCTTGACACAGGCAGCCAGATTTCCTGTGTTTCTAGAGATTGGTTAACAAATTACGAAAAACATGGACTCATACCCAGGCTTCCTGCTCGCCCAATCCATATGAAGCTAGCTGATGGGAGGATGACCAGAACTGAAAACTATCAAGACTGGTTGGAAATATTGATAGGAGAAGCCAATGCAGGACACGCCTTCTTAGTGATCAAAGGACTAATTCAGGACGTGATAATTGGGTCCAACTTCTTAACCCAACATGAATGTATTCTTGATTATAAAAAAAGATACTAACTTTCCAGCAGAAGCAGATTAGTTTTGATACTAATAAACAAATTGAAGAAATCCAATTAAGATGTCTGGAGGCTATTCCTGATGAAGATATCCAAGAGAAAATTATGGGATCATCATTAAACAAGATAGAGGACCGATTCCAGCTATAACAATTACTTATGGAAAATCTTACAATATTTTCTCAGGTCCCAGGTGAAATTAGTGATTACGTCCATTGGATATGAGTAAAAGAAGAGACATATTTCCAGACTTGCACATACCCTATCCCATTTCAGTATCAAGTAGAGGTGAATGCCCAAATTAAGCAGATGATTGACTGGGGTGTAATTGAAAAGGGGTCATCACCCTATAATAACCTGTTGGTCATGGTAAAAAAGAAAGGTGGAACCATACGATTGTGTCTTAGATGCTAGGACATTAAACAACATTACTATACCTGAGCAAGACATCCCACCACCCTTCCAAGAAATGTTTATCAAGTTGACTGCTAAGAATATTTTCTCTGCCCTTGACCTAACTGCCAGTTACTGGCAAATGGCTCTCCACTCCCAGGATCAAAAATGTACCACGTTCTGATACAATTGGCAAACCCACATGTTTAAGAGAGTACCCTTTGGGCTGATAAATAGCGGGGCTGGCCTCATGAGGTGTTTGGACCAAGTATTGTCAGAAAAGGTAAAGAAAAAATTGGTATGTTATGTAGACGATGTAGTAGTTGCATCAAGAGACATTGCAGAACATCTGGAAGATTTAAAACAATTTTTTGATGAGTGCACCAAGAAAAATATAACTGTTAATTTAAAAAAAAGTTTTTTCACATTGAGGGAGATTTACTTTTTAGGCCATATTGTAAATGGTCAAGGAATTAGGGCTCACCCTGACAAGGTCACAGCCATTGAAAATTTCCCTAGGGCAAATGAACCGAAAACAAGTTCGATCATTTCTGGGTCTTTGCAATTACTATCACAAGTTTTACCCCCATTTTGCCAAAGATACATTATCACTAGTAGAATTGATAAGACCCCACCACCGATGGAAATGGACAAATACCCATGAAGAAGACTTCAGTCGAGTAAAGAGAATAGTTTTAGAGACTGTGATGTTACACTACCCAGATTTTACCCATCCCTTTTATTTGCAGACTAATAGTAGTCAGAAAGGATTGGGCATGGTTCTATTTCAAATCAACAAAAAAGGCCAACACCAAATACTATATTTAAGCAGCTGTACTCTGAAAGGAGCCAAAAAAAACTCCACAGTGACGGAACAAGAGACACTAGCAATCGTGTGGTCATGTAATAAGTTCAAGCAGATGCTCCTGGGTTCAGAACTGATTATCATTACTGAACACCGATGTCTCGAATTCCTAAATAAAAGTTATCTGAACAATGACTGCCTCATCAGATGGAGGCTTTCACTTCAAAAGTCATCTACTGCCCTGGGCCTGAAAATACAGTGGCCGATATATTAAGTTGACATCCTATAAAACTGGAGCCACACAACCCCATAATAAGTGATCAGCCATTGGTAATTGCAGCAACAGTACTGGACCAGGAGAAGGAACACAAGTTAAAGAACCTTCAAGATTGGCAAGAGCAACAACTGCTATACAAAAAGCTTATCCAAATTGTACTACAGCAAGGAAATCCAATACAGGGTTGCACAACACCTCGAGAAAGGAAGCTATACCGGATAAGAAATGAGTTGCTGCAGCAGCAGATTGTGGGAGATAAAATTTACTGGAAAATCTTGGTACCACCTGACCTCAGAAACTGTCTCATCATGTATATGCATGGCTTAGTAGGGCACTATGGCCCCAGAAAAAGAGAAGAAGCTATAAGATGACAATTTCACTGGCCAAAACTATATGAAGATGTGACGGATACCCTCAAGAAATGTGCTATTTGTGCAAGAGATAAACCACCAAATAAAAACTTTAGTGGAGTAGGTGCCTCTATCATCCCATCCACACCAAATGAAATACTTGTGGTCAATCACTATAGCCCATTGCCATCCTACCATAGATTCCGTTACTTACTTGTAACTTATGATCTATTCTCAAAATATGCTTGGGCCTATCCTGTGATGTGAGCAGACTCCCGTTGCACAATTTGAGTGTTACAAAAGTGTCAATTCATCAAGATTGGAAAACCAATCACCATCTCTCGGACCACGGATCAGCCTTTATATCTCAAGAATGGAAGACTTGGTTGAGGCAGAAGAATGTTAAACATATTCTGACCTCAATTCAAAATCCTCAGTCTAACCGATGTGAAAGGATTATGAGGGAAATAAACCGACTATTTAGGACCCATGTTAACCAAAATCACAGACATTGGGTAAATCAAACTGAAAAGATTTTTCAATATATCAATGGAACCATCAATGAGGCCACTGGCATGAACCAACATGTTTGCATTTTGGTAAAGCAGACTCATTACTGATCAAGATGCCATTATCCATGGATGAACATGAAATCAATATTGAAACTGACAGAAGCAAGGCACACCTCCACCTTACAGAAAGGGCAGAACATAAATTACAAGCAGATCGGAGAAGCCAACATTTCCAGGTCAGGAACTATGTTTGGGTACAGAACTCTCAACAAAGCAACTGAGATAAAAGAGTGTATAAAAAGTTCTTTCCTTTGTACTGGGGACCCTTTATAATTGACCGCACATGTGGCCTGAATGCATATTTATTAAAAGATGGAGATACCATAAAAGGGACATATAATGCCCGTAATCTCAAACCATGTAAATATTATCCACCTGACCCAGGGTTGTAAAAATATTTTAGGCTCTTAGGACAATTATTAAATGTATATGAGAATATTAAAACGAATTTGGTAAAATGAATTTGGTTGAATGGAATTTACATTGGTTAAATAAGGCTTTACTTAGAAATTTTGTTATATATATTATTGTTTTAATTACTATTACTCTTAAGAATTTTTTTATATATATTATATTAGCTAATCTTACTCTAAGAATTTTTTTTTTATATAATCAGTTTAACTAATATTACTATGATTTTTAACCAGACACGGACAAATTAGGCCATTTTAAATTAAACTATAAATTCTGGATCCGGGTATATAAATTATTTGTTGCTTCATGTAATCTCTGATTTCTATATTTCTATATATCTGTAAAAAAAAAAAATTTTTTTTCATATATAAATTATGTAATGTAGCAAAAATTTTTTTCTCTTTCCTTGCCTCCTTTGTTCTTCCTTAATTGTTCATGAGAAGTACGGGGAAATGAAACAGTAAGATTCGTATTCGAATCTTAAGTTTCACCTTTTTCTATCGTCTTTCACTCACCGGTCTATCCTACCCAAATTTAAACCTTTTGGTATCGAATTGTGTGTGTAGCAATATTAAAAATGTATAGATATATGTAGAATTCACCATAAACACGCACACATTTCGATCTCAAATTTAAGGCAATAAATAAAGATAAATAATATAATTTAGATTTCTTCTTTTAGTTATATAAAAATATATAATTTCAATCATTTATTTTGAATTGTAAAATTCGTTAGTTATTGCTTTGTTTAAATTTCATTTAGCAATAATTTTAGAAATAGATTGTAATAATTAATTAAAAGTAAAAATAATCGTATGTTCCCTTTTTGTCTTTGAAATTTTAAAAGCATTGGTTGGTAAGAGATAATAGATTAATTAAAAAGAAAAATTCCCTAAAATGTAATTATAAAAATTAAATGTAAAATCTAAATGTAAACAATAGAATGGCAGCTTTCTTGATAATTAAAATTAACAAAAATGCATTGATTATCCTCAGGGAAGATTAAGTGGAATCCAAAAATAAACTATGACAAAAATGTAAAAGGTAAGATATAAGAAAAGAGGCCATTTTGAGACTTACTAGAAACTGGCACTTGAACTGTAGCTGTGCTCTCAATCAGTTGAGAGTCCCCAAGATCTTAAATTATTTTGATGTGCCATAATATGCAAGAATAGAAAGCGCCCAGACTATTCTCCACCCGAAGATGGCCTATCAGATGCCAAACCTTCCATTGCCCTTCATAAATTCAACCATGAAGATCTGCTGCCTAAAATAATGAGAAAGCTGCTGTTGCTGTTAAATTAAATGAACCACCTAAATACAGGAAAGAACTACTAATCATGAACAATTTGCTACTAACCAATGAAATCGGAAAACTTCTCATAAAACAGGTACCTCTGTCCAAATTCTCTAGAGTACTCTACTAATATCCAGCTACATTTATACATTCTGCATATAACTTATAAATTGTAGAACTATCATTTGAAATGCTAAATTTTTAATAATTAATATATAAACTTCTTTAATAATCTAGCCTGCCTAACTCTATCTTTCTTGGGTGCATATTTCTAAAATGTATATTTATTATTTAATTATTGCATGCTCATAATTGTCTGTGTTTTGTTTGAAACAGTGGATGCGTGTCAAATTTTTCATTAATATTTATTTTCATAAATGACTTAATATTTTCATACAAATGACACGCATTCGATGCTTCCTTTATTGTAATGCAAGGGTCTACTGTTTAGCAAATGGCTGACGTATTAGTGTAATAATCACCCAGTTTATATATTGTTTTATATTTTAATAAATCTTGATTAATAAATCCATAAAATTGCATTTCTATGAGAGTCGCAAACATTCATTATTAAATGTTGATAATGTAGGGCCGAGTTATAAAATATATTTAAAATCTCACAGAATCATCTATACATTATACATGTGTTACATTTCAGAGACACAATGACCAATTACAAGCCTTGAATATTCCAGATTCTAAAGGATTGAAATTAACCCTAGTCGTCCTATACAATCGGACATAATAAATGCTCCTGTAGGGCTTGACGGAAGTCACGCAGCGAGCAGGCAATCGCGGCACGAACCGCTTGTCCCTGGTTATGCTTATGTGACACCTTACCTCTTTGGGTCGATGGCAAATGTCAGCTCATCATTCTTATAAACTTATTCACGGAATTCACGGCTTTGCAGTTTCAATATACTGCCATTCCATATCGCCTTTCTAGCGTACCACGTGTTTTCTTTTATTAACTTTATACTCTATGTATACCTCTGTCCCTGCATTGTTGACAATTCACTCTCAAATAAATGTTTGCCCCTAGTTATTAATAAATAATTTTTAATTAAATAAATATATGTCCACCACTACTATTATAAATCTTATTTTAGACTCTTGCATTGCAAAGGTATAAATCCCTAAAGGCATGCCTTAGAAATACTTGCTCAAGAATTTTAGGTAGCTAGATTACGTTATCAAATAAATGTATTTCTCTTTGTAAACATGAACAGTATCGGAAATACTGCTACTGAGATCTTAAATAAAAGGTATTATTGATAAAATGATTCCATATAAATGTTACTAAATCAATAAATGTATTTCTTGAATATATAACAATATCGGAAAATTCCGTTACTCAATTAAATACCTTCAAATATTATTAGTAAATAATTTATTAAAATGTTTCAATAAATAATTTCAAACTATACGTCTGCCATTACTTCTTTATTTATTTATTCGATACCCATTCAATATGTTTCCTCGATTATTTAAATATAAATGTGTAAGGTTAATGTTCTGATTGGCTGACTTGAAATAAAATCATAAATCTTTTGCATACCCTGATCACCGTGCCTAAAGAAATATTTACTAGTGTTGCATCAGATGCGTTGTTTCGTAGAATGTATTGTGGAACTGATAAACTATGTTCGAACTCAGTACTACGGTAGCTTCACTATCTAGATGGTGCTGCAGTTCTGTGTGGTGGTCGAATTCTACACTATGTTAACGATTCACACATTTTCTGACCGTTACAATATGTATATACTACATTTGTATAAGCAAGTTTGTAAGATATTTTATTTGCCTACCACTTGGCCTGAATTCATAACATTGTAAAAGAAATTGGAATAGATGTGAAGGCTAGTTGTAAGCCATCTCTTACACAAGATTGATATGATTTTGTATAACCAAAGCTAATTAAAAATTTGCTAACTTTACATGTTTTTAATAGAATGTAGGTTTTGGTTTCAATCGACTATGCTCAATGTAATAATTAAGAATATGTAATCATGTAACTAGTAAACTAAGAAAATATCTCAATATATTTAAATTTTTTGCCCCATAGTAATTTACAATAATAAGGCACAAAACACAGATAAACACCCTCGTCTTAATTATAAATCAAATAAATTGGGGAGAAAAGTGAAATTATTTGCCAATATTAATACATCATTAAGTGATAAAAATGTATGGTCTTTATTTGGGATAGTTTTTTTTGCTTGCATATCTCATAATAAAATTCTTTCTAGAATTTTAATATTACAAAGTACAAAATAAACTCTAGCAAACTTTCTACATAATTAGATGTATAATGAGGAAAATTTATGAATGTTTTATTCTGCACTTAAGAAAAGTAATAAATTAGATGCATAATAGATTAATAGTTCATCACACCTAAACTTTGAATAAGTTTGAAGTGATGCTAATTCCTGTCCGACTGCATTAACACATTTTTTTATTATGATAGTGCATAAAATTGCATCCACTCTGCAGTATACATTTATTTCAGGAATAATACCTTTCTCCTTGGAGTGCTGCCAACTGTCTATGCAAATATAACAATTGCTCTTTTATAAATACCATACCAGTGTCTGACCGTTGGTCTCCGTTACAGTATTGGCTTCTATATTTGCATAGATTATTGAAAGTCTTTAATACAACCTAAAATAAAAATTATTTCTGAAATGTACTGATATATATTCTGCAGAATGTTATTTCCTTATTTCATCTAATATTGGCAAGCATAAAAAGAAATAAGTATCCGACTTGAGATAGGAGGATTCAGCATCGATTCTGGTATTTGGTTTGGCATTTGAACTGTTTACGAACTTCTGGGCAATAAAGCTATATGGGTTTATTTCATTTATACCCACAGATAGAAATTAACATATCTCCAACGTTATTTACATAATGTTTTAAGGTGCATTTTGCATGATGATTAGAGCTGACTTCTTTGCGGGTTTGACTCTAGAAAAAGAAAAAAGATTGAAAAAAATGTTAAGTGTAAAAGTTACTTGTATGATATAAATGTACCCTCTTATTACACATTTTAGACTTTTATTCCATTTACATTACATTTTGTAATGTTGCCTTTAAAAAATTTTTGTAACAAAGTTATCTTACTAAAAACTTTAAAACTCTTTTTATTATAACATACTATTGCATTTCACACAGTCAACCATATTCTCCCAATAAACATAAACACATATTGCATCTTTTTAGATATAGGTGAAAATGTTTATAATGTAAATATGTCTACATTACAGCTTTAAAAACACACTCCTGTCTCTGTTAGTATTCATTTGCTACACAGATTGTCCATTTAATCAAAAATTGTTCCTTTACTATAATAAACTGATTTAGTTCGGTCAAGTTGAAAAATATATTAACTAATTTTATGATGGCGACATTATATTTTTAAATTATTAAAGCCATTTTTCTATTGCATTTACGTCATATCACAAAGTGACTCTGAGTTGGGTTTAATATGCAATTTACAATCAACACAAACTAGTAAAATACGTTATAATATTTATTCATTAAACAAATATACAATTGCATATTTACATTGTATACAATGTTATACTTTCCCGCGATATTATTGGCTAGGAATCGAGCAATTATTTCTTTAAGTAATTTCAAGTACACCTGGGTCTCTTTTTACGCGGACTTATTTAACACGATTTTGAAGTTACGCGATTCGTGTTTCACCTAAAGTCGAACTCCAATAATGTGCTATTACTTTAAATAATAAATTTCACGCACTTACGTTTTATTGAAAGTAATGGCACATTATTGGAATTCGATTTTCATCTTAGTAATTTCAATATTTTCAGTGCTTTATAATAGTAAGATTTTATGCAATAATGAAATTAAAATTATGATTTTCACATTTTATGTATACACATTAAATTTTACAAGATTATAATGTAAATTTGTTCAAACATTGTGTGTGTTAATTTTGCATTTTAAATCACATTCTGTTTTTGCTTTTTAAAAAAGAACGTAATCAATTATTAATCATTTAGTGTCCACAAGTTTATTTTTAAAAGATGAGTAATCGCAGTGAAATGAAATTTGATTTTTAAACGGAATTGAAAATTAAAAAATTAAAGACAAAATAAAAGTTTAGATACAGAAGAAAATGTAGAAAAAGATAATGAAATAGAAGTAGAACCTGTTCCTTTCACTGCAAAAATGATTCGAGAAGGTCTTCAACTTTCTAAATCAGCAAATTATTTTCTTATAAATGACACTAATCACAAACGTGCTCTTAAATTCCAACAAGAGCTAAATGATTGTATGTCTGGATATCGGGTTCATAAACAATTAATAAAATCATCATCTCAAAGATTAATTACTAATTACGTTCTCACCAGAAAACAACACAACATGAGAGTGAAGTTGGTCCTAGTTGTATTTCCTCTTGTGAAGAATCAAAAACCAATTTGCAAACGAACTTGTTTACCGGTAAATAGCGATAATAATTAAAACGTGTATAAAAAATGTATGCATAAAATACATATTGTTTTGAATAAAATTAAATACTATAGTTAAAAAATAGTTTAAAAAGTTTGTCTTGTATCAATTTTTTTCAAATTTGAAATTTTTTATTAGTCATATTTTATTTCCTTATTTTTTTTTTGCAGGAATTTTAAAGTGATTTTACGTTGGTGCTTTGCTTTTACGTGAATTTTGAAAAATCACAGACTGCACCCCCCCTCTTTTTTAATGTAAATTATGTCTATTTTTGTGCGATTTCGTTTGCACGTGTTTTCTGAGGAACCTATCTATCACGTAAAACGAGACCCAGGTGTACTCTTCTAGGCTAACCTACTCCTTCCAGCTACATCGTGACAGTTTTCCAAGCAGATATGGTGACAGTTCTGGCTATTCTATGATGGCTAGCATTGTGCCTAGTTCAGTAACACTTTCATGCATACTATGACAGCGTGCCTTGTGTTTAATCTAAGTGCTAATAGTTTCCAGTTCTATCGCGAACTTGCTTCACTGCTTCAATGTTATTTGTGGATAACGTTTATACTGCCGAAATTGTTGTTGTCTTCCTCTACCTTCAACTGAACTGACTATTTATAGCCAGGTCATCTTCTTTAATGGAATCAATCGGATTCAATGAGCATAATCACTCATTGGCTTGCAACTATTATTGATTATATGTTATCTATTCACATATCTATTGGTCCACGGTAAGGACTGTCTTTATAACATATCGATAGGTGACTCTATATTACTTTTGTACAATACAATTTATTAAACAATAGCTATACAAATAACTAATTAGCTAAAATAATTAAATCACTATTATAAAAGTCCTCATCATCTAATATTAATAATGTATTTGTGTCTGAACGGCACCTAAACAAACACTTAACTCTATTTTTCCTGTTGTAAAATCTATCAACTTAATACGAATGCTCAAGTTGACCATCCTGGACAAAATTTGCTAATATATATTTTTCCATCATTGGCAAATAAAGCTTTGGAATTTTTAAATATTATCGTAATTACTAAACTAATGTCATTAAGTCACATTTTCTATGGGAAAATATTCTGTAAGTAATGATTAAAATTAGCAGAAATAACAACCGTTCACAGATAATAGCCATAAGAAAGGGATCAGATCATGTTATTGTTTTTATTTTTATTCAAGTCCATTCAAATTTATCATTAAACTCCTTGCTTTATTATTATTTTAGAAAGCTGTTTATCAAGGATTTAAAAAAATCAATTGTGATATAATTGACATCAAAGATGAAGCAACTGGAATATCCCTGTTTCCACGAATTCTCATTTTCAATATCTGTTTTTCAGTATCAGTAATTATGCTTTTTAACATATCATCATGTTCAATCTACAAAACGTATGAATAAACTTTAGATATAAATCAACTAATTTGAAATATTGCTCTATGGTTTTAAAATTAATTCTGTCATATCCTTTGTCTCGGATCAGTTAAAGTAATACATAAATTCCATGATTTCTCATGACATTTAAAAAATTTTTTGATCATCAAATCCTTGTGTTTGAAACATTTTTCTTAAACCATACTAAGTCTTTAATAAAAGTTATTCGAATATGGGAAGTAGCATAGTTAATAACATTATTAATTGTATTTGTATTGAAATAAGAGGTCACTAATGATCAGGCATCACAACCCTTTGTACCAAAGTATGACCAAAAGTTTATAATACTTTTTTAGATTACTGAAAACATGTTGATAACAGCTTTTGAAACCTAAAACTTTTTATTCATTCTGTTTTCAAAGTATTTTATGAAGTTGAATATCTCGATTGAGATCAAAGTGAGATAGTTGAATGATTTCAATAAATACTTGATCATTTATATATATGACAGATTATATTTTTTCATGGATTATGTAAACAAATTAAAGTATGGAGTCATTTCCATGGAAATAAAGTATAAATGTGTTTTAGCAGTGTCATTGCTATGAAGGCTATTTTTGGAATGCTAGAGCAAAAAGCGATTTGCTAAAACATAATTCTAGATTTGCATGGAAATGACCCCATAATTGGGATACCATCATTCCCAATCGGAGTGATCAATATATTACATATTTTATTATGAGCATACTGTAGGACATTATAGGAATAAAGAGTATTAAATTTGTTTAGCCCATACAACAATATTTCCTTCCCATTATAGGATATATTTTTATAAGGTCTGAAGTTACTAAAACTTTAGTTGTTTTGAGTAGATAAAGCCTCAAAATGCACTACTAGCACCCACATTCAAAATATACATGTTTATGGATAGTATCCTGTGAACTCAATATAGCCCAGGAAGCAATGAGAATTAGATGAGATATTGCACAACTAACACTGCTGAATGAAATGCATGAAAAGAAAAATGTACACAGACATATAGTTAACAATGGAGGTTTATTTTACCATAACAATATGCGATGGGTAAGCCAACATCATATATCAACAAAAAAATAACATATATATATATATATATATATATACACATAGAAAAGTAATATAGCCCCTTGATAAGGCATTTGATATTCAATTGTAATGATTAATATATTACAGTTTATTAAAATTAGATTGAGATTTAAAATAATATTTCCCTTTACTCCAAATAGCTGACCAATTATATTATACCTACGCATATGATTATATTAAATACAAATGATTAACTAAAAATTAAGGCAAAGTAATTCTTACATGAGTTCTTTTTTTATTGATTTAATTGTCCATTTATGAGTTTTAGTTCTTCATCCATAAACTTTTTTCTTTTAGGGACCTAGGCCTGTAAGGTTCCATTTGAAGACCAATTTAGCAATGTGTATTTAAAGATTACTTCGCGCCATTTTTACTTTTCGGACTGGATACCAATACTACATTTTAGAGCTGATTGTTCTAGTTGGTGGGCCATGAACTGCCTTAGTCTTCCATTGGAATCAACTCTATTTCTAAATTATCCATCTCGCGCGAAAGCACGTATGTTTAAAGGAATACAATATACTGTATATCCATCTTTTAAAACGGCTTTTTATTTGTTGAAAGTCTGTACTCCTTGATAGCCCCTTAGTTAAAATGTCCAAGCAATTTCTCAACAGCAATTGAAACATTGGATAAATGTTGACTGGAACACTGGCTGCATATCTGGTAAACTATACTATGGCCATGCAACTGTCGAACTGACCTCTGGTTATATAATTCGCGAACTGATTTGAATTTAAGTTTTCAGGTTTATTTATCTACAAGACAGTGTTTTTTTTCTAAAAAAACTCACAATTACAGCAATTGAATCCTTTTTCTGTGGCAAATACCAGCTAAATCATTTAGCTCATTGCTATATGTGTTTTTACATGTGCCAAACGCGATGTCGTTCAAATGCTTTAATTAATGTCAAAAAATAACAATAAATATTAATTTAACATATCATTTTTTTTTCTTTCTTTATATATTCGCGTATTTATATATTCGCGTATTAGCACACAAATGACAAGCTTATCAACTTTCTAGTTAATAAAATATTTCGATATATTGTTATTAATGCACTCACACACATATCAGTAAGTAAACCTTAATAAAGAAAATACTTCTAGTATTATGATTAAATCATCATCATCATCAACCATTATCAATCCACTGCAGGATGAAGGGCTCTACAAGTTTAATCCATCTTCTCCGATCTTTAGCTTCTCTTCTCCACATCATCCCTGCACACTTTCTTATTTCATCCATCCATCTCACATGTGGTTTCTTTCTGGGTTTTTTACAATCTCTTGGAATCCAGTTTAAAATTTAAATTGTCCATCTATTATCATCTCTTCTAGCAATATGTCCAGCCCAACTCCACTTCAATCTTTTAATTTTTTCAATGAGATCAGTAACATCTGTTTGTTCTCTTACCCACAGATTGCGTTTTTGATTTTTTCTTCTTACTCCCAACATACATCTCTCCATACTTCTTTGAGTGGTCTGAAGTCTCTGTATTGCTCTTCTATTAAGTGTCCAAGTCTCAGATCCATAAGTAAGAACTGGTAAAGCACATTTGTTAAAAACCTTCCTTTTCAACACACATTGGCATATTTCCTTTTAGTATCAAGTTATTTCTACCAAAAGCACTCCAATCAAGTTTAATTCTATGATTAATTTTCTCCATTATGTTTTCATCTGCATTAATAATCTGACCAAGGTATTTGTAACTGTTAACTTTTTCTAACTCATCATAACCAATCTTTATTTTCATATTTTGAGAAAATCTATTAAACATTACTTTAGTCTTTTTATTATTTATCTTTAGTCCTACTTTCATCTGATAATTCCTGCAACATTTCCTGCAGATCTGAAGCATTATTTGCAAAAACAACTACATCATCTGCAAAATCTAAATGACTTAAATAATCTCCATTTACTTTCACTCCTTTAGCTTCCCATTTTTTCTTGCAGCACTGCTGTAAAATGTTTTGGAGATATGGAGTCACCTTGTCTTACACTTTTCTCAATGTTGATTTTCCCAGTATCATTATGTAATCTAATTGTTGCTGTTGCATTTTTATAAATATTCTTTGAAATATGACAATATCCTGGATCTACACTTTGATGATTCAATGCTTTAATCACTGAAGAAATGTTTATAGAATCAAATGCCTTTTCATAATCTACAAATCCAAAACATAATGACAACTCATATTCATTTGTCCTTTTTATAACTTCTCTCACTACCTGGATATGATCTACTGTACTAAAACCACTTTTAAATCCAGCTTGGTGGAAATCCAATGTTCTCTGTAGACGAATTGTAATTATCTTAGAAATTTTTTTATATAAAACTGATAAAAGGCTGATAGGTCTGTAATTTCTGATATCTTCTTTATCACCTTTTTAAAATATTAATATTATTACTGCATTCTTCCAATCATCTGGTACATCTTTATCATTTAGACATTTGGTATATAACTTTGCTAAAAAAATTCTATTTCTTCACCTGCTTCTTTTAATATATCAATTATAATTACATGGAGCCTTTCCTTTCTTCATACATTTAATTGCCTGTCTCACTTCTTCATTTAAAATTCTGGGCAATTCGGAAGATGTAACAGATATAAGAAGTACTTGTTCTTTATTACTATATAATTCTTGATAAAAATCTTCTACCAATTTCATGATGTCATCTATCTTTTTAGTAATAATTCCATCTTTTTTTCTTATTGCAGATATAAATTTCCTACCAATACCAAAATGTTGTTTAACATTTTTGAGACTTTTATTTTCTTCTACAGCTTTCCTTGCTAGTTCACAGTTATACTTTCTTATATTATTTTAAATTCTTTTCCGCACCATTTTACAAAATTCGAGATATTCAGTTCTTTTTAATACACCATTTTTGTATATCTTCATATTCCTTCTTTTCTTCATAAATTCTCTAGTCTTAGTAGAAATTTTATTAGTCAATTGCTGCTTTTTTCTACCACCTATCTTTGTTGCAGTTTTTAAAAGTTTATCAGTTATTTTCATATTAATTTCATTCAAATCTGAATCATGTTCAAAATCTACTAATACTTGAAACCGATTTGTAAGGTCTAATTTAAATTCATTAGAATGTTTCTGAAGATTAGGAATACCAACTGCAAATATTGTTTTTCTTAATATTTTTTGTCTCTCTAGTTTTACATTAACGCATATCTTACACCTTACTAATCGATGATCACTTTCCGCGTTAAATTTATTAAGAACATTACAATCTTGAAATATGTATTTCCTGTTAGTCAAAATATAATCCATGGAATTCTGCTGGACCTTCATTTGGGTGCTCCCACATCCATTTCCTTTTAACATTTTTCTCAAAAAAAGAATTCGTAATATAAAGTTGTTGTTTTTCTGCAAACTCCACAAGTCTATGTCCTCTCTCATTTCTATTACTGCTGTGTTTGGTTAGGCTTGCAGATTCGTTCCAAACCAACAGATACAAAAAGAAAAACTATTCAGCAATTAATATGTACAATTTATTAGTACAAAATATATACACACGTTAGTTAACAAATGAACAAATACAGTTGATATGCTTCAATGCTGAGATAGTCGTGCGGAGTATGGAACTTTCTTCCAGCTAATAATTAGCCTGCGTCGTGAGTTCTGGTAAGACTCTTCCAGCTATGTAGTTAGCTTGCCTCGAGTCAGCTCTAGTTCAGACATAGCAGCTTTCAGTCCATAGGTGGACTTGCCTCACTGCATGGACGTCTCAATAATGACTAGATAAATACCTTTGCTGATGGCAAAATGTTTAATGGAGAGCACGTTCTGTCGTTCAAGTTAACAGAAGTAATTGCTCTCTCTCTTGCCTCCAAAAGGCTGATTATTTAATGGCAGATCACCTACCCCTTACTGGAAACATGCGGATTTGGTGCACGAACCCCAGTGAAGGTTGTAATCCCATTGGATAGCAACTGGGTGCTAGCCAATCAGGCAAGGAATCTGGAATAGCCTACTTCTGAAAGCAGGGCCAGATATGACATCCCTCTCCCTGGCTGAAAATTAGCCCTGGAGAACATAGTCATTGAAATGCACTGGATGGATTTTGTCTGCTTGGTTGGTTTCTCTGGTTGCTTGTTGTTCCTGTCTTCATCTTCTTTGCTTGATGAGTTTGTTTCTGGTTGTCTGCTGCTGTCTTGATTTTGCTATTCATCTTTTCTGCTTGAGGTACTCGTACCAGGTTGACCACTGCTTTTGTTAGCTTCTGAAGAGTGGTTGAGTCTTAGCTGGTTGTGATGGTGATAATGGTGATAACCATGTTCTGTTTGCACAACAGTATAATCCATTTTGTGGACCCGTAGTACATACAACACAGTGCTTGTGTCCCTATTTAAAGTTTTATTTTTATATCTTCTTGTTACAGTTTGGAATCAGGTTTCAGGGTTGATAATATAGTTCTTAAGGGTCTGTTGAATAACAGTTCTGCAGGAGTCTTCTCTGTTACTATGCTCAGAGTGGAGTGCTGTGCTAGCATAGTCCTGGCAATTCTGGTATTCCAACTTCCTGTATCAGACTTTTAGCTACTTGTACCAATCTCTCTGCCTGACCATTACTTTCAGGTTGGAATGGAGGGCTGTTCAGGAGTTCAATATTGTTATTAGTGCAGAAGGTTTTGTTAGACATAGTAACTTTTCCTGTTGTTTGACCCAAAAGTTTGATTTTATTCCCTTGGTAGTCTGCTATTGAATTATTGCAAGGGTGCAGCTTATATTTATTCTTTTTAGTAATGATTGTCCAAGTCTTTCTTGAAACTATAGACACTGCTGACCCTGTGTCATGTTCCATATTAACTGGTGTATCATTTATTTTGTCAGTGTGTATAAACCCAGACTTGTTATCTCTGATATGGTTTATACAGGCAACTTGCTTATGTTTCTTATAAGTGCCTTTTTGTCTTTAGGAATAGACTTGGCTGTTTGTCTTTTTAATTTCAGACATGCTGCCTTTATATGTCCTATACGCTTGCAAAACATGCATGTTGCTTTGTGGTATGGACAATCTGTATGCATGTATGTGCTCATTGCATCTATAACAATGCCTAAGACTATTTGATGCTGAATTATTTGAGCTGACTGAGTGCCTGGGTGACCCAAGGTTATTCTCAATTCTTTGCACTTCAGACTTTATAAGTCTTTTTAATGGTTTAGCTTGACTAGCTATTGTTTCTGTTAGTTTTGCTTGAACTACTGCTGTCTCAAAATCTAGGTCTGGAATCATTAACATTTTCAGCCTCAAATTGTGATCGTTTATGCCACAAATAAAACAATCACGAAGTGCTTCATTCATGAAGTCTTTGAAATCGCACTTCAAGGCTAATATATGGATTCATGTTGCAAATTCTCTAGCTGTTTCACCCTGTACTTGTATGCTGAGATTAAAATGGTATCTCTGCATTATGGTCAAGGGTTTAGGAGAAAAATACTCATTGAGAATTGTCAACACACTATCAAAATCCAGCTCAGCTGGGGTTATAGCTTTTGATTAAGACTTGAGTATATCATATGTTTGTGGACCTAATGTGGTCATTAGTGTAGCTAACTTTATCTCAGGCTTTTTTATATTGTTAGCCTGTAGATAAAAAACAAATGCTCTTTATAATTTGGCCAGCTCTCAGGATGAGCCGGATCAAAAGATTCCACAGATCCAATTGCTTTAACCATTAGTAGCCACTCATACTTGTTTTTATAGTTACATTATTGTAACTAACTCAACTAAGCTTTTAAACCAATAGAGCGAGCTTTTACGCTGTCTTGCGAGTAAAGCTCTTGTGATAGGTTGAAGCTTCAAATTGATATGCCTTTATGATTGTGGTCAATTTTATTCAACAGTTTTATGTTATTTTTCTAAAAAAATACCACCGTAATGAAATTACAGGAATGTAAATTTTTTCCAAAACGAAAAATAATAAAACAAATACACACTTGCATATTTATTTCATATGTTTAGATCTGTTGAAATTGGTGTATTTTATAATATAATTTTCAAGCCGTGAGGGAAAATTTTCTCTGTCACTGCACCAGATCTGTTTAAACTGGCAAAGTTTATTTTAATTTTTCCAGCCATGAGGAAAAAATTTCTGTTACTGCGCCAAATCTGTTGTAACGGGCACAGTTTATTCTATAATTTTTCCAGCTGTGAGGGAAAAATTTCTGTGTGGCTGTGCCAAATCTTTTATAACTGGTGCAGTTTATTCTATAATTTTTCCAGCCATGAGGGGAAATTTTCTGTGTGGTTGTGCCAAATCTGTTGTGTTTGGTTAGGCTTGCAGGTTCATTTCCAAACCAACAGATACAAAAAGAACAACTATTCAGCAATTAATATGTCCAATTTATTAGTACAAAATATATACACAAGTTAGTTAACAAATGAACAAATACAGTTGATATGCTTCAATGCTGAGATAGTCGTGTGGAATATGGAAGTCGCTTCCAGCTAATAATTAGCCTGCATCGTGAGTTCTGGTAAGACTCTTCCAGCTATGTAGTTAGCTTGCCTTGAGTCGGCTCTAGTTCAGATGTAGCAATTTCCAGTCCATAGATGGACTTGCCTCACTGCATGGACATCTCAATAATGACTAGATAAATACCTTTGCCAATGGCAAAAGGTTTAATGGAGACCATGTTCTGTTGTTCAGGTTAACAGAAGTAATTGCTCTCTGCCTTGCCTCCAAAAGGCTGACTATTTAAAGGTAGATCCCCTACCTTACTGGAAGCATGCAAATTCAGTGCACGAACCCAGTGAAGGTTTTAATCCTGTTGGATAGCAACTGGGTGCTAGCCAATCAGGCAAGGAATCTGGAATAGTCCACTTTTGAAGGCAGGGTCGATATGACAATTACTATAACCAAAATTACCTACAGCACTTTCATCTCTCATTTGTTTACCAATTCTAGCATTAAAGACTCCCATAACAATTTTAAAACATTGTTTACTCCGATCAAAAGCCTTTCTACATCCATATAAAATCTTCTACTACTTCATCACTGTGAGAACTTGTTGGGTCATAAACCTGAATTATCTGCATTTGGTATCTGCTATTAAGTTGTATAACTAATCTTGCCACTCTGTCTGATACACCATTAATCTCCACAATATTGTTCTTCCACTTTTTATTTATAGTGAGTGCTACTCCACTTGTATTTCCAATATTTGTGCCTTTATAATAGAGTATATGTCCACTTTTTAGAACAATTGTCTCTTCACCTTTTCTTCTAAATTCACAAAGTCCAATAATGTCCCATTTAATATAAGACAGTTCTTCTAATTCTTGCAATCTTCCTTCACTTGAAAGTGATTTGCAGTTGTAAGTACCTAAATAAAAAGTCATCATCAAATGGCAGCCTGGGTCTGCAATTAGGGGATTCTTAGCACCCTCTGCCTTTGACCACCAACCGCTGCCTTGATTGATGACTTTACAGCCTCCTGGAAATAAGGGCCATGCTTTATTTTTGTCTGACATAATTTTATATATGTATTGGAAAAATATTTATCATTTACACAAACATTCATTCTGCCTTATCAGGCACTGAGAAGAAAGACCACGATGTTTCTTGATCTTAAACTCAGAGGTAAAAAGCGAATAAACTCACCACACTGGCTAATGCGTTTTGGTGAGCAGCCCATCCATGTTTGTATACTATATGAATAATGACATAGTAGTAACAGCTACAACAACAAGAACGTATGGAGTGGACATTAGGAATTTGCCCTGCTCGGTTCCTTTAAGGCCTCCAAGAGGAATCAAAGTGTCTCCTTTCAGTTAATAGCAAACTCCTTTGTAGTACTAAGTTACATTACCCCCTTTCCCCAATTAACTTGGGAAATAAAATTGGGTTGAGTCCCTTCTGATACCTTGTTTTACCTCAACCAATTTCATTTCACAATTAAAAAGGAAATAAGTCATAATCATTTGTTCTATTAATATTTCCACAATCTTATAAGTTGAGATAGTACTCACTGGGTCAAATGTGGGATATTTACTCAAAAGCTATTTGTCTGAAGGTTTGTGATGATGGTGCATTAGATATAATATGTTAGACTATTTCCATCATCTATCATTAAATGTTGAATGAATAGAAAGTTTTAAACTTTACTTAAAATTTTAAAATATAAACAACTTGTTAGTAGTATTAGCATAGGGGTAGAACTTACATGTTTAAATTTTTAAATATTGAATTTTAAGGCATCATTCTATCCAACTGACCTATTCTGTCAAAGTCATCAATTGGTTCATATCCTTCTGAGTCCACCAATTTTTTTAATATTTTTTTTCTAAGAGCAAGGTTAATTAGAGTATTTCATACATAGTGTATTGCTGCACTGGGTAAACGTATAGAATTATCTGCCATTATCATATGAGGAGCTTCTTCAAACTTTCTTCTTTAGACCTTTTTCTCTCTATTTCAATATATTTGTATTTTTCCAATTGAACATATGGTCATTAGTACACACATTGTCTGCTACTATACAACCATATTAAAACGTTTGCCTTCAATTAATACTAGGAGATAAAAAATTATGCGTCATAACAATTAAGATTCTTGATTTTAAAATTGTCTGTTTTTCTCTCAGGTTTAGGTTTACAACATACTCTTATTACATAGTTTTTCAATCTGCAATTCATACAGTTCTCTTGATTACATTCACTATTGTGAGCTCTGTGGTCAATTTATTATCTTTTACATTCTGCTGCATTTTAATTTTATTCTTATGTCAAAAGTTTATTTGAGTGGTACAGTTATGTTAATGTCTAAATACACTTTGTCCTGATCAAGCACCAATTCATGTGCAATATCTCTTTTAATGATTTGTTTATATGTTAAGTACATATATATCTACAAGTAATTGTTGTCTAAATTTAATTTTGGACACACCCCAAAGTAACTGTTCTAAAAAGATTTCTTCCAAAATTGACCATATGCACAACTCTTTGCTAAAGCTCTGAGAGTCAATTTACATTCTTTGAAACTCTCTCTTTCTGCCTGATACCTATTTCTGAAATGTAAACTTGCAATATGTTTAGAAGAAAGTGGGCAAAAATTTCTAAAGTGCAAGCTCGCAATATGTTTAGAAGGAGGTGATCAAAAACATGCGGATACCTTTTTTATTATTTCATTGTATGAGAAGCTTTCAGGTTTTACCGATTTATATAAACGATTTGCCACTTCTATTACTTTTTAATCCGGCAAATCCTATGGTCTTCTTTAATATTTTTTACTAGAAAAAACTTTTCTACGTGTTTAATGTATAATGACCAATTAGCAGCATTCTCGATATCAGATTCCTGATCAGCACCTGCGATATGAGGCCATTATTAATAGAAAGTATAAATCACAAATATTCAATTATAGTTAGGTTTACCCTTTGACTGCGCTAATTGATTTATCTAGCCACGTGGAATATGAAATTAAAGACTTTAGTTGATTTAAATAACATTTATCAAATTAATATAATATATGTAAACAATTGTTATAATGTACATTATATATAGACGATTATGACGATGTTACAAATTGAATATTATCTCAAAAGATACATTTAATTTCCCGAAAGTATATATAAATAATAAGTCCGGTGAGGTCATTAACATTCTAGATCGGTTTTGAAGCTTTTGAAAACGGATCTCGCCGTCCGTGCACTGACTTTCTACAAATACAATTACAAAAATTTCAAAACAGTTCTTTGCAAGTCAGAAGCAGAAGAGCGATGTATAAAAAAGAGCGGGAATCTCTGATCAATGTTTCTATTTGTTACTTTTTTTTTCATTCTGTGGAGTAATTTCACTACGTGAGATGGGGGGAGGGTTATCTAATTTCTTGAAATGTTGCTGGAAAATTTAACTCAGTTCTATAATATAAAGAATAAAAATGTTAGAAAAAAAATTGTAAACAAAAATTTGCTCTATATCAAATAAATACATTTACATGATGCTTTGGTAATATAAATTATTAATAAAATCTCACGCACCTCGCCAGTCTTTCGCGCACCCTCTGAATTGTGAACATCTCACTTTGGAGACCTCTGTGACAATCTACAAATTTAAAGCATAGTGGCAACTTATTTTCATAAATCTTTTCTATAATCTCTCAATATTTGATGTGCTACTAAAGCCACTTTTAAATCAAGCTAGTTTTTTGTTTAGTTAAAATCCAAAGTTCGGCTGTAAACGGATTGTAATTATCTTGATAAAATTTTTATATAGGACTGAGAAAAGATTGCTAGTCTGTAATTTCTAATATCTTCTTTATCACCTTTTTGAAATATTAAGATTAATACTGCATTATTTCAGTCATCTGGTGTATCTTTATCAATTAGACCTTTGATATATAACTTTGCCAACAATTGTTCTATTTCTTTACTTATTTCTTTTAAGGTATCGATTATAATTCCATCATTATTGGGAGCTTTTTATTTCTTCATAGCCTAAATTGTCAGTCTTAATTTTTTCTTTAAAAGCCTGGAAAATTAAGAAGATATAATAGTTTTAGAGGATACTGATCCTCATTCATTTTTGCTATATAATTTTTGATAAAACTGTTCTATATATTTCATGATGTTATCTCTCTTTTTAGTAATTGCCTTACCTTTTCGTATTGCAAAAATAAGTTTTCTATCAATTTTTAAATGCTGTTTTAAATTTTTGAGACTTTTATTCTCTTCTATAGCGTTCCTTGCTACCACACAATTATATTATATCATTATTAACATTCTCCCCATAACTATTTTACAAATTTCTAAATATTCAATTCTTCTCAATGCACCATTTTAATGTATTGTCATATTTCTTCTTTTATTCATAAATTGTTTTGTCTCAGTAGAAATTTAATGTCCACTTTCTGTTTTTATGCTCTGTTTATCTTTGTGGTAGTTTTAAATAGTATATAGTTATCTTTCTATTGATCCCTTCAAATGTAAACTCTTTTTAAAATTTGTTTATATTTTAAAACGGTTTGCAAATCCTAATTTAATTTCACTGGAATGGTTTTGAAGGTTAGGAATATCAATTATGAATGCTATTTTTTTAATAATTTTTGTCTCTCCAGTTTTACATTAACGCACATCTTATATCTCACTAATCGATGATCACTTTCGGTGTTGAATTCATTAACAACATTACAATCTTGAAATACTTTTTCTCTATTTGTCAAACATAAACCAATTTTGTTCCATCTTCATTTGGATGCTTCAATGTCCATATAGTTTAGCATTTTTCTCAAAGAATGAATTCATAATATAAAATTTTTCTTTTTCTATAAACTCCTGTTCTCTCTCATTTCTGTCACCATAACCATATTTACCCATATCATTTTCATTTTTCAATTATCTGCTAATTTTAGCATTAAAGACTCCCATGACAATTTGAAAACGTTGTTTGGTGTAATCAAAAGCTTTTTATTTATCCAAATAAAAATCCTCTATTTGTTCTCAGTATTACATTTTATTACAACATAAAGCTGAATTAATTGCATTTGTTATTTTTGATTAAATTGAATAATTTATCTTGTCACTTTGTCTAAAATACGATCAATCTCCACAGTATTGTTCTTCGATTTTTTATTTATAGTAAATCCTATTCCGCTTGTGTTGCTTTAAAATACAGTACATACCCACATTTTTAATCAATTGTGTTTTCAACATTTCTTCTGACTCCATAAAATCCAATAATGTTCCATTTATATAAGATAGATCTTCCAATTCTTGCAATCTTCCTTTACTTGAAGGTGATCTGCAGTTGTAAGCAGCCAAACAAAATAATCTTCATATCACAACCTGGATTCACAATCAGGAGATATATAGTACTCTCTACTTTTGACTGCTAACTGCTGTCTTGGCTGATGATTTAAGAATCTCCTAGAAATAAGGGCCATAATTTAGTTTTGTCTGTCATAATTGAAAATATCTCTTAAACAATGTTTATTCACCTACACATTTATTTTGCCTCCGAGAAAATTCAACTGATATTTCATTTAAGTGATATCGGCAATGAGAGGAAAGATGGTGTATTTCTTGATCTTAAACTTAGAGGTTATAAAATTAAAATCACCGTGCTGGCTGATAGGTAATGGTGAGAAATCTGCTAGGATTCTATATTATATGAATAATTATATTATAATAACAGCTGTAATGACAAGTTTGGAGTGTATATTTGGAATTTTGTTCAGCTCGTTTCTTTTAAGGCTTCAAATAGAAATTAAAGACCTCCTTTCAGTTTACGTTAACAACAAATTCATTTCTTCAGCGTATGTTGAAATACATCATATACTTGTTTTGATTCTGAAGTCAGTATGTGTAAAATACATATGTTTTTTTATTACATAATTTATTTTTTACATGTATTCTTTACTGTGCAATATTTTTTTTATATGATTAGTTCTCAAATATTTTGAAATTTTACTAAAAAAAATATTTATTTTTACTTTAGTTCAGAATATTATTTTTACACTTTTAAAGATTAGAAATATCTAGAAAACAATTAATGTTGCCTGTTCTCCAAGCATTTCTTGTTTTCTTTTCATTGTTTAACTTATTTAATTCAATGAATGTATTATTGCAGAATATTCTGTCATTTAGTTTACAATTTCTTTTTATGCAGCTATCTGTAGTGTTCTTTTGCTGTTTTGCGTTCTCTTGAAGGTAAAAACCATGATATAATAATCATGCTCACTTATATATAGATGACATAATATATACTTATATGTTAATGTTATAACATTAACATATAAGTATATATTATGTAATCTATATATAACATTCGCCATTTACTCATACGTAATATATATATAAATGAAATATCCTCGATGTATAATTTATTGAAAATAAGACCATCTCCCATTTGTCATCAACTGGGTATAGAACATAAAATAAGTGTACAGGCGTTGTAAGTAATGATGCATACTAATAATTAAAGTTCTATTAATAGTAAATAGAAATAATATTTATGAGAAATTATTTAGATTAATCAGTTTTAAAAAAAATCAAAATAGAAGATAATTTGGATGTATCATCATGTTTGTTGATACAATGTGGCTTTTTAAAGATCTTAGTGGTTTCTCTGATCCGATATTGTTGAAAAGTGTCATATCTGGATAGTATTATCACATTAAATAAACCAATACTATGACCTGTATCTATAGCATGAAGAAATAGTTCTGACGATGATGATTGTTTTTTTAACTGCATTCATCTCTTCTAGCATTGATGTAATAAGGATTACTCACACTTACATAGGAGTCTTTACAAATGTTACATGGAATTTCATAAACTCCATGAGTTCAAGAGAGATTGAGTCTTTAGGCTTTGTTATACTATTAATTTTTTGAGGAGTAGTATATGTTGTCTTTACATTATGTCTTAGAATACGCCCACTATTGTCGGCAGTTCCTTTTATATAGGGAGTACATATTCCGAATAGTTGTTTATTCTTTTTTGTTTTTTTATTTTGATTGTTTAAAATTTGAATTAAAGTTGGAATATTCTTTTATTATTATAGTCATTTGCTGATAAAATATTGCTTTTTTGATTTATTTCATCTTCGAGATTTGATTTATCTGAAAAAAGGTTAATAGAACTAGTAAAAAGATTGTTTGTAACAAAAAAAAAAATAGATCTGGTTGACGATGTGTTCAAAATCTTAAATATTTGTCAGTGTGTGTAGATTTTCTGAAAATTGAAAAAGATAAAAGATTATTATTTTTTTGGTGACAAGTACATTAAGGAGAGGAAATTTTCCATCAGTTTCCGTTTCCATTGTAAATTTAATATTAGGATGTACATTATTTAGAGTCTTAAAAAATCATGTAAGTTGTTTTACCATATTGCCTGATGATAAATATATCATCTATGTATCTAAGCCAGATAAGAGGTTTTAAAGGTGCTGACTCTAAAGCACGAATGTCTAAACATTCCAAAAATAAAGCAGCTTTTATTCCTGAGATTGGTGAGTCCATCGGAGTACCAAAATTCTATGTATAATATTGTTCACTATACATAAAATAAGTATTTGAAAGATAATGTTTAGTTAATAACATGGTTTAGTAAATTGCATCGTTTAGCAATTACATTTAAAACTTCATCAACTGGAACGTTTGCAAATAGTGAAGTATGATCAAAGCTGACTAGAATATCATTTGTATTAATTTTTATATTTTTATTAAAGAAGACCTGTAGAGGTCCCTACTATAGCATTTTACCTCACATTCTTGAGGTTACAGCCTTAGTAAATATTACTAACATACGATTTAATAGATGGAAATGTAGGTTTCATTATATCAGTCAATATCTAGCTAAAACGTCAGTAGGAGATCCAATTGCGCTCATTATTGGAGCGATATATCTGTTTTGTGAATTTTTGGAAGTCCATAAAATTTTGGACAAACGTGATTTTTCGGAAAAATAATTTTATTTTTTATGTTGTTTTCAATTGGGGATTTGTTAATAATTGTTTTAATTGTCTTTTCTAAATAGATAATGTGATTTCGTTTTGAATTTTTTATAAATGATATCCTTAAGTAAAGCTAGAATTTTATTATAAACACCGTAATCCATAATAACTATAGCAGCGCCTTTATATGCTGGAATAATAATAATAGACATGTCTGATTTTAGATTGTTTAGAGCTTGTTTTTCTTTCATTGATATATTATTTTTTGGAAGTTTTGCTTCTAAATATATTATAAAGTTTGATTCCTGCTGTATGGGCTGTTATAGTATCCATTTTATCAAGAGCTGATTCAATATTACAGATAATTTTTTCAAAAGATATTCTGGAAAGTGTTATTGCAAAATTAAAACATTTCTCTAGAATTAAAATTTCTATATAGAGAGTATAGAAATGTGTGTTAATATTTGTAAAAGTCTACATTGCACGACTTTCCTTTGTTTTTACTTATATATTCTACATTAATTCTTTTATCACATTTATTAAATGACATACAATATGTTGAATATATTTACAGTCAGTTTTTTCGAAGTCTTCTAAAAAAGATTTTACATTTATGTTTTTGTTTGACCTGCATTTATTTAAGCATTATTTTTTAAATAAAAAAAGGCTATAATTCTACAATTTTTATAAATCATTGCGATTTTTTAGTGAGAGGTATTCCGTCTACTGGGTTATTATTACCTTATTGTTAAATAATATAGTCTGAGTTATTTTTACTGTTTTTAAATCCAAATATTTTATGGTGTGTAAGTGTAAGTTTCATATTCTTTCGGTCATTCCAAATCAGAGTTGCTACTTAATCCAACAAACACACAGATTATTAACTGAGCTAGAAAATACACAGAACCTCATTCACATAGTTTATCAAAGGTTATATTAATTATATTTGTTAGTTGCTAAGAAAATAATACTATATATAATAATGTTTTTTTTTTTGTTTTTTTTTTAAGTGTCATAGCATCGGCCGGGACGCGAACCCGCAACCGGGCAACTGCCTGCAAGCGCAAGGTGGTCGCGCTGACCTCTCGACCAATATAATAATGTTTATAAGCAGTTTTTTTATTGTCTATTCATTGGTTATCAACTTAAATATTTATAATTAATAGCACTTTCTTTTTTACACCTTATACAAAACATATTATTTTCTCCAAATAATTTTATATTATTACAATTTTGACTGTCGTTTAGAGCTATAACATAATTAAGCATTACTATATAATGTTTCATTTCTATATAAGCATATATATTTTAATATTTTATAGCTCTGAGGAAGACTACTTGTCAGGTGAAACTGCACGAAAGTATAAGTATTTGGAAAAAATAAGTTTGCATTACATAAAGTATAAAAAGGAAAGTATCATTAACTATAATAATATAAACAGGTTGCTAAACTAATCTGCTTTTTAATGCCATTATCAAATTCAGCATAAATAATCAATAATAAAATTAAATTTAAGATCATTTGTTTGATATCTTACTAATCGATCATGTTCTATTCAACAATGATTACTTTTACTGATCAATAGAATTAAATACCTGTTAAAAGTAAATAGCTTACCTACTGCTGATCAAGAGTCTTTCCAATATTCTCTATTATAAAACCAACAGAGGTATGGTTTTTCATCATTGTTTCTTCTAGCTAAAGGTGCTAGACAGTCACTTAATGGCCAATTTTAACCATGAAAAAGGTATCAGTAAGAAAAATCTAACTCTCTTGAAATCAAATCTCAATTTGTGATGTACCCAGAGCTCTGCTACATCTGTATTACAAGAACTTTTATACATCTGTGGACATAAATACAAGCGTTAGCAAGTTTTTTAACTTGCATTTTTGTTTATCATAAATGTACCTTTGAGGTCTTTCTTGCAATGATATAGATTGCAGAGGCTTCTACTATGTGGTGATGCTGAACTGAGATCAGACCCATATAGCTATCTGGTTTGCTATGCTGAGTTTGAAGACATTACGTGTCTAAAAAATTCACGCTTGCAAGCTGAATAGAAATTGTTTCATAAACGCTCAGAGTTTGTATTTAGATCTAGTTTCTTTATTCCTGTCTTTCACTGACGATAGCAAATAGCTTGAAATCATGATCTGAAAGTGGAATTATAGTTAGAGATAGTGAATACTAACTACTCTGACGTTTATGTAAACAAAACATACGCTTGATCGGCATTTTTGGTAGAACGCCATCTGTGGACATAAATACAAGCATTAGCAAGTTTTTTAACTTGCATTTTTGTTTATCATAAATGTACCTTTGAGGTCTTTCTTGCAATGATATAGATTGCAGAGGCTTCTACTATGTGGTGATGCTGAACTGAGATCAGACCCATATAGCTATCTGGTTTGCTATGCTGAGTTTGAAGACATTACGTGTCTAAAAAATTCACGCTTGCAAGCTGAATAGAAATTGTTTCATAAACGCTCAGAGTTTGTATTTAGATCTAGTTTCTTTATTCCTGTCTTTCACTGACGATAGCAAATAGCTTGAAATCATGATCTGAAAGTGGAATTATAGTTAGAGATAGTGAATACTAACTACTCTGACGTTTATGTAAACAAAACATACGCTTGATCGGCGTTTTTGGTAGAACGCCATCTGTGGACATAAATACAAGCGTTAGCAAGTTTTTTAACTTGCATTTTTGTTTATCATAAATGTACCTTTGAGGTCTTTCTTGCAATGATATAGATTGCAGAGGCTTCTACTATGTGGTGATGCTGAACTGAGATCAGACCCATATAGCTATCTGGTTTGCTATGCTGAGTTTGAAGACATTACGTGTCTAAAAAATTCACGCTTGCAAGCTGAATAGAAATTGTTTCATAAACGCTCAGAGTTTGTATTTAGATCTAGTTTCTTTATTCCTGTCTTTCACTGACGATAGCAAATAGCTTGAAATCATGATCTGAAAGTGGAATTATAGTTAGAGATAGTGAATACTAACTACTCTGACGTTTATGTAAACAAAACATACGCTTGATCGGCGTTTTTGGTAGAACGCCATCTGTGGACATAAATACAAGCGTTAGCAAGTTTTTTAACTTGCATTTTTGTTTATCATAAATGTACCTTTGAGGTCTTTCTTGTAATGATATAGATTGCAGAGGCTTCTACTATGTGGTGATGCTGAACTGAGATCAGACCCATATAGCTATCTGGTTTGCTATGCTGAGTTTGAAGACATTACGTGTCTAAAAAATTCACGCTTGCAAGCTGAATAGAAATTGTTTCATAAACGCTCAGAGTTTGTATTTAGATCTAGTTTCTTTATTCCTGTCTTTCACTGACGATAGCAAATAGCTTGAAATCATGATCTGAAAGTGGAATTATAGTTAGAGATAGTGAATACTAACTACTCTGACGTTTATGTAAACAAAACATACGCTTGATCGGCGTTTTTGGTAGAACGCCATCTGTGGACATAAATACAAGCGTTAGCAAGTTTTTTAACTTGCATTTTTGTTTATCATAAATGTACCTTTGAGGTCTTTCTTGCAATGATATAGATTGCAGAGGCTTCTACTATGTGGTGATGCTGAACTGAGATCAGACCCATATAGCTATCTGGTTTGCTATGCTGAGTTTGAAGACATTACGTGTCTAAAAAATTCACGCTTGCAAGCTGAATAGAAATTGTTTCATAAACGCTCAGAGTTTGTATTTAGATCTAGTTTCTTTATTCCTGTCTTTCACTGACGATAGCAAATAGCTTGAAATCATGATCTGAAAGTGGAATTATAGTTAGAGATAGTGAATACTAACTACTCTGACGTTTATGTAAACAAAACATACGCTTGATCGGCGTTTTTGGTAGAACGCCATCTGTGGACATAAATACAAGCGTTAGCAAGTTTTTTAACTTGCATTTTTGTTTATCATAAATGTACCTTTGAGGTCTTTCTTGCAATGATATAGATTGCAGAGGCTTCTACTATGTGGTGATGCTGAACTGAGATCAGACCCATATAGCTATCTGGTTTGCTATGCTGAGTTTGAAGACATTACGTGTCTAAAAAATTCACGCTTGCAAGCTGAATAGAAATTGTTTCATAAATGCTCAGAGTTTGTATTTAGATCCAGTTTCTTTATTCCTGTCTTTCACTGACGATAGCAAATAGCTTGAAATCATGATCTGAAAGTGGAATTATAGTTAGAGATAGTGAATACTAACTACTCTGACGTTTATGTAAACAAAACATACGCTTGATCGGCGTTTTTGGTAGAACGCCATCTGTGGACATAAATACAAGCGTTAGCAAGTTTTTTAACTTGCATTTTTGTTTATCATATATATATATAAGACATATTTTGTGGGTTAATTTATGTTAAAAAAATTAAATATTAATAATATTAATATACCAAGTTTCCACTTGATCAAAAGATCAGCAGTATAATAACCAAGCCTAATTATTCAATCCCTCTTGAATCTCATGGTGTTTATCAAATCCCATGTGAAAATTGTAAAGCTTCTTACATAGGTATGAGTAATCATCACATCAGTGTTAGGAAAGATGAACATGCTAATGCAGTTAAACAACACTCATCATCATCAGCACTCCCACTCCATACTATAGATTCAGGTCATAAAATTGATTTTACTACCAGGATTATATCCAGACATGATAATCTATACCAGTGCAAAATTAGAGAAACCATTGACATATGTAAAAGGTCAGATTGAATCAATAAGTGAGATGATACATGCAGATTTTTTCCTATTTGGAAATTTTTAAAAAAAAAACATTCTTAATTTAACATTTTTGCTATAGGTGGATCTTTAACATTTTTTTCAAATCAGTGATTGTAGTGCCTCTACAACTGTCTTTCTACCTTTTATCACTCAGTAGATGACTTATGTGATCAAGTCGAAATGTTGGTATATTAATATTTACATTTTTTGACAGGGATATGTCTTTTATATATGCAACACCTGAAAAATCTTTATACCAACATATATATATATATATCAAAATACAGTAATATTCATATAAATTATAGTTATTTTTAGAAATATCTTGTAGTCTTTATCAATTATATAACATTGAATAATCAAAATGAGATGTTCTTTCGCAATACCCATAGTTTAATTTAGATTTAGTTTTCCCACAATTCTATTATTTTAACATTTAATGATTGCCGATTTATTAACATTTGAAGATTTCTTAAAATAAACATAGCCTCTTTTATTTTACGTTTATTGTGGCAACGTTCAAATTGCATAATTTTTATATTTTTATAATCAAATTTAAATCCATATTGACAAGACTTATTATGATCAAATATAACAGATGATGAAGGTTTATTTACATCTTTTCCTTATTGTTCTCTTTGTGAATTCTATTATATAAAATAATACACTTTTTTATTTTCTCCTCCAATGTACATTTAGATTCACCGATATATTCTAAGCCACATTAACATACATATCAATTTCTATATAACACAATTTTGATTAAAATTTGAATTTTGAATTTTAGTGTTATTAATTAATCTATTTATATTTGTTGAGAAAAAAGCAATATGACACAAACCATTATAAATTCTCCTAATAAACTTGACTTGCTGATCGGATATTAATGCCATTGGAATCCATTTCATTTTGATTTTATTTTTATTATATTGTTGATTCCTTTTAAATTTTTTAATAATATTAGTAATAGCATTTTTATTATAATCAACTTTCAACAAATCATTAACAAATAAATTTACATTTTTTATTTTACCACTAGAATATTTGCATATTTTTTTTTTTTGCATTTTACTCTATTTTGATATATATTGATTTGAATATTACATATATTTTGGAAAGAATACACATATCAAACTTAATTTATTATATATATAAAGCACCAAATAAACGCACAAAAAAGACTCAAAAAGTTCATTTAGAAAAACAATGACATAAATAAGGGGAAAAACTTTATTTAGTGCCTTATTATATTAAAATATAGACATCCTTAGAAATAATCTACTAACAAAAATAAAATATAAGTGTCTTTACTCTAACTGGATGTCACTTTTTACGTAATCTCTCACTAGAGTGCGCTATCATCCATGATATGTTGATATCAAACTTAACATATACTTAGTAATAATATTATAATGATATCATAAATTCATTTGAGTACTTTGTACTGAGACAAATACATAATATTGTTTATAAAAAGAATTTTTTATTCTCTATTCATTGGTTACTAATATAATTAATAACATCTCTTTTACACCTTATACAATACAAACATATTTTCTGTCAATAATTTTATCTTTTTATTGAATAATTAACTTGATTTAAAATCAAGTAAACCAATTGTGTTTTAAAGTTTTCTTTCCATAAATTAATAGGCGGACATAAGTTAATATTTACAACCAGAGCCACAATGACTTTTATTGGCATTATCTTTAAATCATAAATTTAGCTATTATCTGATTCCATTATAAAGTGAAGGAAGTAGTGGATTAGCTTCTTCACACAATGACAAGATAAACATTGAATATCCATTAATGAAAAAATAATTTCCAAACAATTCAAATTAGTTGAAATAAATTTCCATTAATATAATATGCAAAGTTCCATTCATAATAACTTAGCTTCCTAAATATTTGTATGCCTTATCATTATAGCTTTGTTTATACTATTTACAAAACATATTATCAATTACAGAATTTGTTTTCTCCTTTCTGTACACACACATGCAAAACTTTGTTTTTCCCATGAAGAAATCCATTGCCATTTATTATCAACACAATGGCTTCTCCTTAACACGTTCACGTGATGATAGACACGCCTGCATCTGTATGCCCTCTGTTGGAGCTGGTGACATTTTTCACACTTACAATTAGCTTGAAGTAAAACTCGAGGAATTCTGTTCTCGTTGACGTCTTCTGTCCAGTACCATGGACAGAGGGTGCGTTCCTCTTGCTTAGAGCTGGTAGAAGATAAAGTTTGAGGGCACGACATATCAGATACAGGAATGAGATTGATAGTACTAATTGAATTAAAGTCATCTGTGTCATTATAAATAGATTTAGGAATCGATAACATTGTAGTAGAATTTCTGTCTGAATTGTTATCGCATTGTGATGGAATATAAAATGCTTCAGTGGACAAATATTGAATGATTTGAACAAGAACCAGCAGAATATTAATCTAAAAAGTAAAACGTAAAAATATTATACAATCTGTCTATCACTCATTTGCAACTATATAAACTTTCTCACTTAATTATATGTTAAAACTCTTACCATTTTTACTACAAAAGTTTTGCTAAACGTTTACTTGGCAAATTGTAGAACTGTATGATTTCTAAAAGAAACTTAGCTCTATATATTATCACAGCTAAGGTAAATTTCTTTATTTAAAAAAATAAATATGTAACTTTTTTTGTGAAAAAAAAAAATACAAAATTTTTTTTAAATTTATTTTTCTATTGTGTCTGTGTGTTTTTTGTTAGTTAATTACCTGCTATATTTTATAATTAATATCTATTTCAAATTTTATTACCTCCCGTTATCATTTTTACAGTGTACAAAATTAATATGATTTAATATAATGTTTTTTAGAAAAATTAAAAAAAAAAAAAAAAATAGAAATTCTTAACAACTTCTGTCGGCGGTATTAAATTAATTTTTTTTTTAAAAATCTACTTATTTAATTTGTTGTCTTTAGGTGTCTTTTAATGAAGGGTGTTTGACTTCATTTTGTGTTCAATGAATTAATTAAAACTTGTAATAACATAAATAATAAACTAAACAAATATCTTAATATACTGTCAGTTTTCTGCCCGACAATAAAAAGACAGACAAAAATCACAGATAACAAACGTAGCCTTATTTTATAGCAGATAAATCGGAGAAAAGTTAAATGATGTTGTAAAATTAACACCGCCTAATTTTATAAAATGTAATAATATTCGCACGAGATAATTTGGATCCAAAATCAACCTTACAGAATATTTTATGTCATTAAATGTGTGATGTATACATGTTAGAAGGATTATATATAATAAATAGACTAATGTAAATAAACTCTGGATAGTTGCCATGACCAGTCATACTGAACTACATCTTATTAAGATTGCCAGTACTAACTGAAAATTTAACAAACCATTTTGCACTATGCATATATTTTAGGAATTATCTTCTTCATTTGTTATCTTAGATAGTAAATCATTCGTTACATATAATTGAAATGGTCGTCTTACTTAAATACTATACTGTAATGCTGACCGATTATTTTTTATATGACTGTTGATATATACATTTGCAAAAATTATTGACAATCTCCAAGGCAGTTGGTGAAGAAGGTTGGCCTTGAAATAATGTAGAATGGTTTTTAAATGTTTTACATGATACTGGAAGTTATTGAAAAATGTAATGCATATTACTAGAATGTTTTTTTCAGATATACATAAATATAGTTAAAGTGCATTTAGCATGATGATTAGAACAGGTATCTCAGCAGTTTTTAATCCTACAAAAGGAAAAAAGAGTGAAAAAAAAGTAATAAGGTTATAAAAACTATTCCTAAATTATAAATAGACCCCACCTATTTCACCCTTCCATTTTGCATTGCAATTTGTAGTGTTCCCTTTTTAGATTTTCAGAAAGAAACTAATCTTTCTGTAAGCTTCATTGAAGTTTTTCATTTCATTTCATGCACAGTCATATTTTACCAATAAAAGGAAATATTTATTTAGATGTCTGTGGGAATTTTTTAGTAAAAATATGTCTATATTACAGTTTCAACAAAACAACAACCCTAAGATGTCAGTTATCTTTTCATTTTATTCACATTTTTCTATAGAATAAAAATTTTCATGTAGGATAATAGATTGATTCAATATCTCATCATCATCACATTGAGTAAAATTTAAAAGCTTATTCTAAATATTTTTAAATAATTTAGAGGTTTAATCTTCTATAATTAAATATTTTACTGGTAAAATTTTTAAATCCCTAAATGTGAAGCTATATTAAATCAAGTCACACAAATTGACATTTCATGTAACAGATAGATAGCAGAATAAAGACATTAAAACACAAAAATATTTTTAAACAATTATTTGCTATCTGATAAACAAACAAAAAATGACATGATAATATGATTTCAAACCTTATTCATTTTATCAAAAAATATATAGTTTCATAAAAATTATAAATTGTCAATAGATTTTTATTCATTGACTTAATTAATGTTTGCTTTCACTGATTTAATTTTTGTAAAGAGCAAAAGTTGAAAAAAAAACAACATTTTCAAAATCTGAGATAACAATTTTTAAATTAGCCTAATTAATTTTTTGTTGACTTTTTCAAGGAAAACTATATATAAAAAAATTAAAAACATTTTAAAGTTAATAGACTTTAATTTTCCAAAAAACCCATAATTTTTTAAAAATTAATTCAATGGATTAAATAAAACATGTTTTACAAGAACATATTAAATTAATAAAACTATTTAATATTATTAATTTTTACTTTTATAAAAAAACCTTTTTATAAAGACTTCTAGCCAATGTTTTATTTTTTTTTTTTTGGAATCCTTCTTTAGTAGTTATAACTCGTAGTTTTTTGCAGGTAAGATTTCTTCTTGAAAGCATCTCTACCATGAACATGATTAATTTATTCCTTGTTAGTACAAAAATTCTATGGTAAAAACAGCAATATTTTATTCAGTATTTTCCCTATAACATTTCCAGGTGAGACTAAAACATACAGACTCATGTTCTTGGTTGAAGACAAGGTTGGAGATAACTTTAGGGACATTTTTCTTCTCTAAATTTTATTTCAATGAGGCAGGTTACATGGAGGAAGATAGATGCTAGCTATTAGCCAAATTTAGCACATGATTTTAATTTTAGGAAATATTCTAAAACTAAACTCATAGTGGGCTAATAGCTTGGTTAGAACATCAATAGTTTAAATAAGAATTCTGCTTTTTTTCAGCAGCTGAGTCTGGGTCTCCTTTTATCTTACTGCCTATGTGTTTGAAAAGGAAGGTTTTTAATAAATGTGTTTTACCAGTTCTTATTTATCGATCTGAGAGTTGGACACTTAATAGAAAAAGCAATACAGAGACCTCAGACTACTCAAAGAAGTATGGAGAGATGCATGTTAGAAGTAACAAGAAGAGATTGAAAACACAATATATGGGTAAAAAAACAAACAGGTGTTATTGACCTCATTGAAAAAATTAAAAGACTGAAGTGGAGATGGGTTGGACATATTGTTAGAAGAAATGATAATAGATGGACAATTAAAATCTTAAATTATATTTCAAAAATTAAAAGACTGAAGTGGAGATGGGTTGGACATATTGTTAGAAGAAATGATAATAGATGGGCAATTAAAATCTTAAACTATATTTCAAAAGATTGTTAAAGACATATGAAATGGAAGGATGAAATAAGAAAGTGTGCAGGGATGATGTGGAGAAGAGAAGCTAACACTTGGAGAAGATGGATTGAACGTGGAAAAACCTTTATCCTGCAGTGGATTCATAATGGTTAATGATGATGATACATATAATATAAAAAAATTATATTATATATTTATAAATTGTATCCACAAATATGGTAAGAATGTTATACATATTACTTTGTTTTTATCGCTAACACTGAGACACACTCATACATGAAATTTTTTAATAAACGCAACCATTATAGTATGAATTACGCTTGTTATAATGTAATTGCTTGAATTCATAGAACACTCCACATGGAGAATATTATGATGATCTTATACATGAATATGTGTTATATTACTTTTTTATCCATGTATTTTGTACAATTCCAAACATATGTATTAATGATAAATAATATATATATATATATGCGCGCGCGTGTGTTTAAATGTATAACATCATTATTTTTAATCCTCACCATAATTCTGTAAATATGCGACTGGTTTGAATTTAAGTGAGCATTTAAAAAGACGATGTCAATTCATATACCTAGACCCGATTTCTCATCAATAATTTTTGGTATCATGAGAATTATTTTATTCCAAAGTGAAAAGACAAATAATTTCATTTCAATTTTTTTTAAAAAAATATTCAGTATAGTTCTTTATACAGATTATCCAATTTTTTTATGTATGTTCATGATTTAGACCCTCCTCTGCACCAATTCTCTGGATTATGTGCTAATGCTGGGGGTTCTGTAGTTAATGAAGAAATGTGATTCCATTTAAATTATTTTTTGTTTACAAGTAGAAATATTCACTCACAAAAGTTATATTCTATTAGCTGCCTCTAGTACTTTTATGGTATAGGCGGCTTGTTATATAACAATATAGGATTTTTTTATATATTCTTAGTTTACATTTGATGCATTGCCTTGGTAACAGTTTGAAATTGTTGATTGTTATTGATATTGGGATTGTCTAAGTGTTGATTGGGTTTCAGTGATATATATATATATATATGTCAACAGATGGCATTCTACCAAAAACACGGCCAAGTGTATGTTTACATAAACGTCAGAGCATGCATTCACTATCTCTAACTTTAATTCCACTTTTAGATCATGATTTCAAGCTATTTGCTATCATCAGTGAAAGACAGAAATTTTTAAAAACTAGATCTAAACACAAACTCTGAGCATTTATGAAACAGTTTCTATTCAGCTTGCAAGCGTGAATCTTTTAGACACATAATGTCTTCAAACTCAGCATAGCAAGTCAGATCTCAGTTCAGCATCACCACATAGTAGAAGCCTCTGCAATATATATCATTGCTAGAAAGACCTCAAATAGCAAATAGCTTGAAATCATGATCTGAAAGTGGAATTAAAGTTAGAGATAGTGAACGCATGCTCTGACGTTTATGTAAACATACGCTTGACGGTGTTTTTGGTAGAACACCATCTGTTGACATAAATGCAAGCGTTAGCAAGTTTTTAACTTGTTTTTTGTTTTTCATAAATGTATCTTTGAGGTCTTTCTAGCAATGATATATATTGCAGAGGCTTCTACTATGTGGTGATGCTGAACTGAGATCAGACCTATGTAGTTATCTGGCTTGCTGTGCTGAGTTTGAAGACATTACGTGTCTAAAAGATTCATACTTGCAAGCTGAATAGAAACTGTTTCATAAACGCTCAGAGTTTGTGTTTAGATCTAGTTTCTAAAATTCCTGTCTTTCACTGATGATAGCAAATAGCTTAAAATCATGATCTGAAAGTGGAATTAAAGTTAGAGATAATGAATGCATGCTCTGACGTTTATGTAAACATACGCTTGATGGTGTTTTTGGTAGAACGCCATCTGTTGACATAAATACAAGCATTAGCAAGTTTTTAACTTGTTTTTTGTTTTTCCTAAATGTACCTTTGAGGTCTTTCTAGCAATGATATATATTGCAGAGGCTTCTACTATGTGGTGATGCTGAACTGATATCAGACCCATGTAGTTATCTGGCTTGCTGTGATGAGTTTGAAGACATTACGTGTCTAAAAGATTCATACTTGCAAGCTGAATAGAAACTGTTTCATAAACGCTCAGAGTTTGTGTTTAGATCTAGTTTCTAAAATTCCTGTCTTTCACTGATGGTAGCAAATAGCTTAAAATCATGATCTGAAAGTGAAATTAAAGTTAGAGATAGTGAATGCATGCTCTGACGTTTATGTAAACATACGCTTGATGGTGTTTTTGGTAGAATGCCATCTGTTGACATAAATGCAAGCGTTAGCAAGTTTTTAACTTGTTTTTTGTTTTTCATAAATGTACCTTTGAGGTCTTTCTAGCAATGATATATATTGCAGAGGCTTCTACTATGTGGTGATGCTGAACTGATATCAGACCCATGTAGTTATCTGGCTTGCTGTGATGAGTTTGAAGACATTACGTGTCTAAAAGATTCATACTTGCAAGCTGAATAGAAACTGTTTCATAAACGCTCAGAGTTTGTGTTTAGATCTAGTTTCTAAAATTCCTGTCTTTCACTGATGGTAGCAAATAGCTTAAAATCATGATCTGAAAGTGAAATTAAAGTTAGAGATAGTGAATGCATGCTCTGACGTTTATGTAAACATACGCTTGATGGTGTTTTTGGTAGAATGCCATCTGTTGACATAAATGCAAGCGTTAGCAAGTTTTTAACTTGTTTTTTGTTTTTCATAAATGTACCTTTGAGGTCTTTCTAGCAATGATATATATTGCAGAGGCTTCTACTATGTGGTGATGCTGAACTGATATCAGACCCATGTAGTTATCTGGCTTGCTATGCTGAGTTTGAAAACATTACATGTCTAAAAGATTCATGCTTGCAAAACTGAATAGAAACTGTTTCATAAACGCTCAGAGTTTGTGTGAGATCTAGTTTCTAAAATTCCTGTCTTTCACTGATGATAGCAAATAGCTTGAAATCATAATCTGAAAGTGGAATTAAAGTTAGAGATAGTGAATGCATGCTCTGACGTTTATGTAAACATATGCTTGACGGTGTTTTTGGTAGAACGCCATCTGTTGACATAAATACAAGCGTTAGCAAGTTTTTAACTTGTTTGTTGTTTTTCATATATATATATTGTTTTAATACAACTATAATTTTATACCTGGAGTTATGTAATGATTTAAGTGATTTCAACAAAGACTTTCATGCTCCTTTCAGCTATCCAATCTATTTCATTTAACAGATGCACATGACCACACACATGCATAAAAGATAAATGATTTGCAATGTACAGATTTTTAATGGAATCAATGGCTGACGTGTTGGAGGATGCAGTGGTATAAATCCTGTCCATTAAAGTTTGAAGATTTGCTATCTTAATATAAATTAAGCAATGATTGTATATATGTGTGGATGAAGGTGATCTGAATCAACTGATGAGAACTGGTTCAGCACAAATTATGTATATTGGAGATCATTTATCTTTTACTCATGTGTGTAGTCATGTGTATCGGTTGTATAGAATATATTGGATAGATGAAGGAAGCTTGAAAGTCTGTATTTATACCCTTATATATATATATATATATATATTTATACCCTTATATATATATATAGAACAGTCATCATTTCATCGTATATAAATATCGCACTATATATTGTACAGAAGCCTATTAATCACTTAACATCTATTTACTATGTTTGTACAAACACTTGCTGACGATTCCAAGGTAAAGATTTTACTGAGTACTTATCACAATTATTTATTACTACTAATTTATATCAAATCGAATCAGCAAAAAAAAACATATGCCATGTCAAACTAACTCTCTCTTATCGTTTGTCTCATTCACACAAGTTTAATGTTTATAGATCTTTATTACATGTAAATGGGTCTTCGTTATGAATTCCACTTTAATGATATGCTGTTTCTAAATATACAGATGTCCCATATGACAAAATATCGGTATATAATGAACAGATAGATTGTACTGCTTATTAATCGGACATTTAATTAAACATTAATTGACTAGCTATTTGCTGGGTTCATTTAAATCCTTATTTGTGGCGATAATCATTTTGTTGACGTCTGAGGCTATTTCATTTCAGAAAATAAGAAAAATTTCCAAACTCGCTACATACATATAAGTATTTTTATTATATATGCATTGATTAATTAGTAAATTTAACAGCAATATTTACAAAGGAAGTTTTTAAAAATTAAACTTTTTATATTGCCACAAAACCTTGAAAAATGTAGGTAATCAAATAAAGTAATATTTTAAAAGTGTACTTTTTATCACAATTAAATTTCTGAGCTAAATAGTTTAAAATTCCGACTACATCGCTATAAATATGGCACAATTTTTAAATCTTTAACAGTGTCCAGGAAATTAAATATAAGACGCTTGGAAGGAAATATGGTAAGCAGGTGAAAGAATTTCACAGCAAATTTTAGTTTCGTTTGTAAATAGTTTTAAAGATAATGAAATTAATATACTTTTTTGAAATAGCAGGTCTATACTCAACTGATTATAATTCTCTTGACTTGGTATGTGTCAACAGAAGAATCGTCCATTGTTTCGCGGTGTAATAGCGATGAAGAATATAATTCCACCTCTTTAACTTTTATTCCTCATTCCATTTACAACAACATTGATGACATTAGTACAATTAATGGTCTCAATTTTGTACCTCATATGGATACTTCATGTCCTCAAAGCTTATCCTCCACTAGTCCATTGCAAGAAGAACGCACAATGTGTCCTTGGTATTGGACTGAAGAGGTAAACACCAATCGCATTCCAAAAGTTTTACTTCAAGCAACCTGTAAATGTGAAAACTGTTATCAACCTGATCAAAGAACTTACAGGTGCAGGCAGGTGTATCATTACGTTAAAGTATTAACTAGAAGCCATTGTGTTGATGGGAAATGGCAATGGGATTCTTCTTGGGTAAAACAAAGTTTTGCTTGTGCTTGCACTGGAAAAAGAAAACAACAACTCTAGGCATGAGCAAAAGATATATTTTAATAATGTAATATATTTTTTTTAATTTAAATTATAAATATTCAAATGTATTTTTGTCTTTTGTGTTAATTTGTTGCATTGCTCAAAAATTATTGATTTATTTTCTGCACCGTCCCGTGTCCTTTTTTATTTCATATATTATTATTTTAATTTATAATCATGTACTGTTTTACCACATTAAATGGTGCAGAAAATAAATCAGTCAATTTTATCAAAATTATCTATTGATAATAAGCAATTTAAGGATAGGGTGAAAGTGTCTCTATTCAACCAGGTAAGACAGAGAACAATATTATAACGTTTTAAAACAATGAGGATGCCAGATCTTATCCTAAATGACAAAATGGAAGCATTTAATAAAATTAATGCAAACTAACAGTTAGTGTATTTAGATATTTTGTCCATTTGTGGGTATATAGTGAATTAATAGTTTCAAAATGCTGAATAGTCCGATTTCTATTGTATAAATATAATTCAAGCACATTAGATGGCATTGCTTTCATATTCTATGCTCATTGCTGGGTAATTAACTATTCAATAGTTCCATATGTTTGATGTGAAAGTACTTCTATATAAATCTTAGTAAATATTCATTTTTGTCCATGCACAGATTAAAATTTTATTTGGAATTTAAGAAAAAATATGTTTCCTAGTTTAAAAAAAATCTAGTATTGACTAGCAGGTTATAATAAAACAAGGGGTAGTCTCCAATTTAGTATATCTGTAGTTATAATTATTAATGTATTTAACTGAAATGGATGGAGTTAAAATGGTTGTGCTAAATATTTGATAGCTAAAAAGAAATTCGTAATAAGAAATAAAATATTTATAGCAACAGTAAAGATTTTCCTAAATATTACTGAGCACAATATTAGTCTATTAACTTGGGCGTTGCCATTAATAACTGCATGACATCTACAATTGAATATAAAAAACACACTAAAAAATTAAAGGCAAGTACAATAATATATATAATATTTTTTAAACAGAATGCTTTTATTTCATTGGGTTATTAATGTTCTAGTAAGTAGAAAAAATAGTTTTTTTTCTTAACTCCCACTTTAGTTGTTACAGGTAAGTTGAAATAAAAGCATTGAAGATTCATAAATTAATTAAGTTAACATTTTTAGGATGTTTATGATCCAACTAAATACTCTTTCATCCATTAAATTGTAAAAATTTATGGATGGTCCATCCATTTTTCGAATTTAATATAACAAATAAATTTGTAATTCATGCCAAAAAATAGCTTATTGTCTTTGAATCATCTAATGAAATAAAAACATTTTAAAAAATATGTTATATATATATTATTTTTTATATTTTGTATTTAAGTATTTTGCTATTGATTTAAAGTTAAAAAAATCTATCTTTATATCACGTCAATTTCTCAAAATCAATTATCATACGCAGGAAAAATTTTACATTCAAATCTACAAATTAAAGATCTTAATAATGTAATCTATTTTCGGTATTTGAAATTAAATTCGTAGTCTTCCAACACTGTTAATTTAGATGGTCCTGAAATATTACATCGCCACTATAGTGAAGATAACAAAACATTCGAATAATATCTATTCTGTAGAAAGAGATTTAAAATAGGTTATATTTTTGTTAAAGCAGCGGTTTAACAAAGCAAGTTTTACATAAATAATCCAAAAGGGAAATTGATTTATTTTTTACTTCTTTTTCTTTCTATTTTAATAAACTGCAAATTAAATGTAACAGTTTCCTCAAATATATAGCGCCTTCTAGTGTGTAAGACTTGAAACTAACTAAACTGATATGAACGCTGTCTAAAATATAGTTCACCAACACTATTAGGATGGTCCAACCTAAAATATTGCATTATTATATTGCATTGTAATTGAAAACAAACACCTATTCAAAATTTGGAGAAAAGTCTGTGAGTAGAAGTACGTTAGAAATCGGTTAGAAGATTTAATCCAAACAAACAAACCGAAGTTTTTAACTTAAATAAAGCTTTTAAAAAAAGAGAATATAATAAATGTAAATTTTTATCAAGTGATTCTTAAGTTCAAAATTACAGAAAATCTTAATATTGTCATATCAGAAATGAAAATGATTCAAAGCAAAATATTTTACAATGGCTTTTAACAAAATAATTTCCAAAGATAATAACACTTTTTTATATGTAACATATTAGACACCTTAAGTATTGTAAATAAAAAGATTAGATATTTTGTATATTACTCCATGAAGAAGAAAATGTGATGAATATCAAAGAAAAATTAAAATTTTATTTTGAATTAGAGTTTATAATGGAGTACAACTGGGGGAAATATTTAATAGAATTAAAAATGATGAAAACATTAATATTTTTTGATTAGGTATCTTCCAAATCAAAACAAAATGTAAAAAAGAAGAATAGATTTTAAAACAGATAAACACCATCATAATATATATTGTAACAGTATGGATAATAGGGGGTTAATAACCAAAGGAACTATGGATACAATGTTCCACAATTGGGTATCATCATCATCCTCAAATAAACAAAATATAAAATTAAATATAAAAGGAATGAGCATGAGAGATCACCATAGCCCTAACTATAAATTCACCAGCACTACACAAAAGTAATAATCATTCATCATTATGAATGATTACCAATAAAAATGAAACAACAGTTAATCTTGTGACTGGATTTAAAGTGGTCCACTATAGACCAGGCTAATGCCAAACATAGGGAAGGAATTCAAACAATAATTATTTGGATGCATATACTTAGGTACTATTCCATCAAACTGCAACAAGTCAAATAATGCTGAGAAACTAAAACATCTTAACCATCATCAAAGCTCTGACCACATAGTCTAATTTATGTACACACCAACTATAAACTAACCTTCTAAAGAAATAATAAATAAAATTAAATATAGTGATTCACTTTAAAGGATATTCCTTTTGTGCCAACCAGGACCATAACACTAAACATAAAACTCTTGTCCATATAACTGTTATGCACAAATCTAGCTCAGGATGCAAGAAATCTATAAACTACTACTGTGAGTAAGATATGAATAAAGCTGCTTATTGTAAATCACTTCAAATAATTCCTAAGTTTACCTATTATAAGTAAATAGTTTTATTGGGATCTGTAAAAAATCCTATGATATTAAGCTGTCATGAAATAAGGTCACACACACTACAATTTATAAAACCTAAATTGAATAGAATAAAGAAATTAAGACTAAATATATTGAACCGGATACTTTCCATCTCAAAAGTTTAAAGATTTAATACTTATTATTTTACATAAGAAAGGTATATTCACACATTTATTTATTTTATTGCCTGTAATTTGTTTTGTTGAAAAATTGTGATTCAAAATCTTTTGAGTTTATTTTATAAAAAGACTAACATTTTATTTTATCTGTTGAAAGTTTTTTTTTAATTAAAAGAAAATTAATTGTATTATTGTTTCTGGAAAGTTTTTTTTTTTGATCAATTGAAACGTTATTTACATTTTTGTTGCTTTGATATGAATCTAATTTATCTAAAAGGAGGGGAGGTTTAATTGATTAATATATCTTTTTTTAATGAGATTTGCTCTAGGCTAAGACCTCTAATTAAAAAAAAAGATTGTGTGGTAGATAAAAAACAGAGATTAAAAAAAAGGAGAGGACTGATTATGCTAGTAGGAGAAGGACTTAAAAAAAATTAGTCTAAAAATGACCTAGATTATTCTTGGAATAACAACCTTGCTAATCTTTGTTTGTCAACCAATTTCTAATGGATGTTTTATATTAACGTACGAAGGTGCTTATTTAATTGCCAGACTTGTCATAGTTTTGAAGGTTGTGCTGTTCACTTCAGTGACCCAGAGTGAAGGACTGTATTCACTTATATATCGAAAAGATCTTCGGCCAGATTCTTAGGATAGCCTACATTAGTTTGTGTTCACTTTACAAGTTGGCCAACTTCTACACGATGCGGGTTCAAACATCGAGGATGTGCTGCTAAACCCTCTCTAGATGGATCCTGATCTCTGATCTGTTTTTCCCAATTATGATCTAATTAAAGCCTGAACTAAGACTGATTCTTCCTCATGCCTTTACCCTCACTGCCATTTAAAGAAAAGAGTTCAAGCAATCTTACCATCATCCACCTGTGAGTACTCACTGGACTTATTAGTACCATAAGGTAACTTATTTTATATTCGCACTAGGGCATAAATTTCTCATAAGAACCTCCGCTCAATATAAAAGGAACAATTGTATAAAATTTTCATGTCATAATTACGTAACATATTCTTTTATCTATTCGTGTGTAAAGATATCTCTTAATTTAAATGGTATATTTTGTAAGTTTAAATTATTTGTTTATTATGTTGCAGAGCATGTATTGCAGATTTCTTTCATTAGCTATTTAGATTCACCATTGATTAATTTATATTCTTAATAAATATTGGGCAGATATTATTTGTTTTCTCCTTACTTACCACTCTACTTTGAGATACTTAATTAATTTAGAATATCGTAACTTGCCATCATTGGGCTAATGTCTTCTCGATTGAATAAGCCTGGTTTTACCAATAACTGGGATTTTGATTTTTTTTCTGAAATTACACAAGCCGTAATTCTTTCACATTATATTTGCTCTTCTTGTAAGTGGATCAATCTTGGTAATTTTAAACGTAATTATTATGAGCTGTCCTGCGACATATGACATCTCTAGATTCAATGTTCTAGAGAAGGTTCGTCCACACTGATTCATTGATTATTTACAAGACTAGTTTTTTTTAAAATCTTTAAATGTGAAAAGAATAATTATTTTTATTGAGCAAAAGTAAAGTTATGTCTCCTTTCCCGTCATTCTATGAGAGGATTGGTATATCTGCCGAAATTTTTATTGTCTTTTTTTATCTCATACATGCTCCATGAGAAAGTTTGTGTCAAAGTTTTCTACTTTTGTATATGTTTGAATTTTAATGAACTCTAAAATTTTTATTGTAAATCTAATAAATTTTAACATTGTATTAACTAACGCTGGTAGTTGGTTTATTTCTTGATTGTCTGAACAATTTATTAAGACCTCTTGTTATCTCACTGAGTCTGGTCAGTGCCGGTCATCATCATCATTAACCTTTGATCATGGTAAACAAATTTTCCAGATACATAGTAATCTGGTGGCGCCCTCTGTGATCAAAGGTAATTTAAAATATAACCGACCATTACAATATATTTAAAACAATTACTTAATAATTAATTGATTAACAATAAACAAAACAAATAACATGATAGTATAAAATGTTAAATATTCATTTCATCTAAAAACATATTTCCATAAAAAGTATACTAACCAATCACTTGATTTCTATTCATAAATTAACTTTTAATTCAATAAGTTATTTCTATTAAATAACTAAGAGTTGGAAAATCAGCATTTTCAAAATCAAAGATAATCTTTAATTTACTTAATTAAACCATTGTTCAGTTTTAGGAGGAAGGGGGATGCATGAAAAGAGAAAAACATGTTTCCAAAAAAAATAAATTGAAATTTACAACAAATTAATTTTTCTAAAAACTACTTCATAATTTTGAGGAGAAAATTGTCTGGATATAAAAGAAAGTTTTTTTCACAATTTAAAAATATTAATTCATGAAAATATTTAAAATGATCAATTTTTATACTTGAAAATTTAGTCTGTACACAAAAAGTATCTTTAACCATGATTTAATTCTTCTGTGGATTCCTTCCTAATGATAATTCCCAATTTTTCCAGTTATTTTCTTCTTAAAGGCTTATGCTCATGAACATAATAAATTTGTCCTTTTTCTAGTACAATATTTTATTTTCAGGTTAACAATAGCACAATTTTATCAACTTTAATAAATTTCCAAGGGGAGAATAACACAGACAGAGACTCATGCTTTTGGTTGTAGACAAGATTGCAGATTACTTTAGGAGTGACTTGTCTATAGTTTTATTCCAGTGAAGACAGGTTACATGGAAGAAGATGATGACTAGCTTTTACCTGAATTTAGCACATGGGTTTTTATTGCAAAAGTCATTTTTATGACTAAATCATAGAATGCAAAATGCTTGTTTAAAATTTATGTTGTACTATGCAATAACTTTGTTAAACTGTCTGATTCTTTCTTCTTTAGCACAGGATTAAAACTAGAATGCTCTCTCATCAAAATCTTATCCTAATGTCTCTTTCTGCAGCTGTATTAGGACATAACTGTTCTCTTCAATAATTAGGTAAGGAATTATTTCTTCTTACTAGACAATTGGGTCTTCTGACTTAATGACCCCCCATTTTTTGACCAACCTTGGCTATAAGCCAATCACAAACTGTCTATAACATCATAATTTTTATAACAACCAATTAGATATGTTTTTACAAATAGAATTGTACAGGTATCTCCTTCCTTAATCATAGATATTGAAAAACAAGTGAAGAACTTGAATTACTATCATAAAACTGTTGGTATTTATTTCTAATTAAAAAAATTCTTACAGAAAAGGGAACAAGGTAATTAGTTAATTGCATTGATTTAATATTTTGTATTGAAGAGAGATAAAGAGAAATGAAAACCAAGTCTAATTAAAAATAAAATTTGTAAAAGTATTAATTTTTTTTTTTTAAAAAAAAAACACTCTTCAACATAAAACTTTACCTCTGTTAAAGGTTTTTTTCTCTTAGTATATTCTTATAGTTTAAATTAAAACTACTAATTAAGTATAATTATTAAACAGAGAGAAGAAAGACAATTTGTTTACATTATTTTATATATTTTTCTCTCATCTACAATAATTTATAACTTATTAAAATATTTCCATATTAAAATCATATTATTTAACAAATTTAATGTTTTAGAATTTTCATACTATCACTTTAAGACTTAAAATATTTAATCAAGTGAAGGCCATTATAAAAAGATATGCATGGAAAAATTAAATATTATTTGCCCCATTACTTAAATAATTCTATACTAAACCTGACAAATATGCGTCCAACTACCCAATTATGTTTAAAGTAGCTAAGTAGCCAACTGGACACATTACCTTGGTCTTATATGGGAAGCGAAATTGAGTTTAACCTTTTTCCTCATATTTTAGTTTGATTCAACCCATTTTATTTCACTACAACAAAATTTTTTTAGTCATGATTAGATGTGCATTAACATTTCCACAGACTTACAAGCTGAGATATAATTTATTAAGTCATATTGGGCTATTTTGTTAAAATAATTCTCACTTTTGATATATATATATATATATTATTTCTGCATATGGCATGACAATTGGCATGATATATGCATGCCTGCATTCAGCACCATGATGGACAAAAAACCTCATCACAAAACCAGAAGTTTGCAATACAGCATGAGCACCATAAAAGCTATCTCAGTTTAAGCAGAAACACATCTTACTATGTGGAGGGCACATTGAAAAATTGTCCAAAGGAAAGTTTGACCAAGTGAAATACTTTGCACTACACACCCATTACATGTTATGTGCCTGGTAGACAACACAGTATTCTACTGACAAAGCCTTGATCATCTGAAGGGTTTATTTGAAAGAAGTTTAAACCTTAGGTAGGTGCAGTGCTGAGATAAAAGTTTGTAGATATCATGAACACTACATCCCTACATTTATAAGATCATCATCTCTCCACCATCAGCACTGAAATCAAAGCTTCAGAAAAAAGACTCAATGACTCAGCATTATATGTTACCTTTTCTTTTTTCCCTTTGGCAGTACAAAAAATTATCACCACACTGCTTTACAATTTGAAATGGACCTTCATACAGGTTTTGAAATTTTTTGAAAATATTTTTTTCAAAATGACTTATGGAATTAGCATGAATCACTACTTAATTCCTTAATTGGAATTTATGATAAGATCCATGAGATTTATGTTTTCTCATTTCACCCTTTCTAGTTATCTGTTGTAGTGCTCTAATTTAGCTCTCTTGTTATCTATTGGATCTGGATAACATTGGAAGCTTGGTCTTATATAGAATGGGTACATATTTTCTACAATGCAGTTGAACAGGAGCAAAAACAGTGGTTCTATTTACTGTCCAATGTATATAGTTTACTACTTGTTTGATTTTATTTATCCAACCATGATGGTTGGGATAAGTATAGACCCTGAAAAATTGACCCAGTTCATGCATCACCCACTCACATTGGATTTAACTGCCAATTACTGGCTGATAAACTGCATCCACAAGGCTATAAATACACTGTCTTCAGATACAATGAATATTCCTATCAGTTCAATAGAATGTCCTTTGGATTCAAGAATAGGGGGCATTGTTACTCCAATGTTTAGATAAGAGTTTGTCAGATGACATAGAGTACATTGTGGCTGCATATGTTGATGGTGTGGTAATTTCATCCACTTCTACACTTGAGCACATGCAACATTTATAACTATTTGGGGGGGGTCAAGTAAGGGGAATAAAAATCAGTTTAAAAAAAGTACTCTGGTGATTGATGAAATTAAATTTTTAGGTCATGTATTAGTAGCCATGGTATTAAGCACTATCATGAAATGACTTATGTGATTCAAGAGTTTCCAAGTCATAAACCCAAAAAACAAATTAAATCCTTTCTAGGATTGTGCAACTTTTATAATGGATTTTTATGAAAACTGCAATAGATATGGAATCGCAGTTGCAGCTGTTAAGAAAAGATGTTTTTTGGGAATGGACAGCACAGCATGATGAGAATTTTAAAACAATTAAAGAGAGGTTTCTATGGCAAATGATTCTGGTCTATCCTGATTTTGATAACACCCTTTAAGACTGACAATAATGGCTGTGGGTTAGAAGCTACTTTGTTCCAGATCCAGGAGAAAACAACCCAAAATTCTCTATTTTCTTAGCCAGTTATTGAAGAGCCCAGAAATAAATTACATGGTGACAGAAAAAAAAGCATCAGCTGTTGTATGGGCCTTTGAAAAGTTTTATCATTTCCTACTGATGTCTGAGGTAATTATGATTACCAATCCAATAGCCTTGAATTCCTGAATCACAGCTACTTAACCAATAGTCATTGGTGAGATGAAGTTTGTTACTTCAAGAATTCAATTATACCATTAGGTATTGTAAGAGTTCAGACAATTTTATTGCTGATATATTGAGCTGCAACCCTGTTCATCAGGATCAGCACCATTTGTGAGCTGATGAAGTATGCATTGTACTATTGAAACTCCCATGAAGGAAGATGATGCACATTGAATTGAAATAATTTTCATATATTGAGAAGAGAGAGACTCATGCAACATATAAGTACAACTCCATGTGGACAAATGAAAATCAATATGCCATAAAGGAAGTGCTGCAGTACCATAAGAAGATTGAAATAATAGTAATACCAATTAATATGTGTAACCAATGGGTAATGTATACCCATGCCCTATATGGGTTCTATGGTGCAGAAAAAATTGCAAGATTTATGACCTGTTTGTTTTACTGGCCAAAGCTACATAAAATGTGTCAATGGCTCATACATGTAACATATGCCAAACAACCAAGCTCCTTAATAAATCATATATAGAATCATTTAAGTTCCATAATACCAGAAGGATCAAATGATGTGTTAGCAGTGGATTTTATGTTCCACTGCCACAATTCACAATGATGAAATACCTGGTGGTGAAGTGTGATATATTTTTAAAATGAGTAGTTGGTTTTTCAATACCTCAGGAAAATGCTCAAAACACATATTGGAAATTCAATACTTTGTCATTGAAGGAAAGCCAGGGGTGTTTAATTTCAGACCATGGGATTCCATTCAAACCGACTGAATGGCAAAAATAGACTGAGAAACAAGGAATTTAGCATGTCTTGACATCTATTCATAATTATTAGTCTAGCCCATGTGAGTAGATGATGCAAGATCTGGGTCATCTGTTCAAGATCTATATTAGTATCTACTATGCTGGTTGAGTAAATCAAGTTAAACAAGTAGTGAACTATATAAATTGGGCAGTTAAATAAAACTGTTAAAAATGAAATGTGACCTGTAAGTTAAAATATATAAACTTAATTACAAAATAAAATATTTTGTATTGATAAATAAATTATGTAAAAGAAAGTTAAGATTAGTATGTGATTAAAAAGTAAAAATGAAAATAATCGTCAAGTAATTATTTTTCTGAAAAAGTAAAAAAATAAATTTTGCGTGTAAAAATAAATTTTGCATTTAATTAATGCAAAGTAAAAATAAATTTTGCATATAATTAATGCAATGTAAAAATAAATTTTGCATATAATTAATGCAATATAAAAATAAATTTTAATAAAAAAGAAAACCACAGTTACATAAATGAAGAATACTTCAGAAGTGAAATAAATTTAATTAATATAGAATTTAGTCTTATATATCAGGGGTCATACCGAATCTGTTACAATGTTATTCTGCTTGCAGACTTGATTCTCCCAATCTTATTATATGTTATTATATACAGTATAAAAATTGATCCATATTATTTGGTCATCCAATATTTTAAAATACATAGGATCATATGTGAAAAGTATGTTTTGTTAAATTATATTGTATTCGAAAGACATGTGTATTGCTTCCAATATTGTCGATTAATGTATAATAAATTCAGAATAGGCAATGCGTATTTAATTTTCAAAGGTTTATAACAAGTATTTTTTTAGTATTTATCAAAAAGGTTTCAAAGAAACTCATTTTTATGATATAAAAAGTCAATTCGAAATTGAAAATTTTTCATATATTCTTCTCTTTTTTAAACTATGGATATTTGGAATTTTTTTCTATGAGAAATTTGTTTTTATTACTCAATAGACATTTAAAACAAAACAAAAAACACGATTTTAAACTTCTTTGAGATCCGAACGATATTATAGAGTTTCATGTATTTACAAACATCATTCAATCCTTAACTCGATTATCACTGACTAGAAACTTTTTTTTTTTTCAAGTAAATATACGAAAACGTAAAATATATTATTATATAATTAGGAACAGAAAATTTTCAAAAGAATTAATCAATATAATATTCTGCCTGAATATAAATTTACTCTAAACAACAGTAGTTTACAAAAGTATCAAAAGATAATTGACTGTCCAAAATAAAAAAAATTCCAGGCAAAATTAATCCTCCTGGAAAAAAATATTTCCATCCCACTTAGGTCTTATCTTTATTGATAATAGCAAAGATGAAGTGAACGTTTATTGTGCAAAATAATTAGTAAATAAAACTAAACCATGGTTTCATTTTACATGTGAATCGCATATGCAAAATGTAGGTGATGGCGGAAATGCGTGCGCTGTAATTAAAATATAATTTTATACTATTTTAATTGAATCAGAGTTCCAATGATAATCGTTCTGTATGCCATGCTTGGCATGCATGCCCTATGTTGCCACCCCTGGAATATATGATTAATTAATTTGTTTTAAGTTAGACTTAAGCCAATTAAATTTTTTAATCGGCTAAAGTTGTAGCATATATCTCATCGGATAAAGCTTCTCAGAAAGAATACAAGAATTAATCAGATGTAAAACCAATTGTAAAACAAGAAATATTTTCATCTTCATTTTTTACAAATCTTCAGACAACTTCAAGGAAAACAATTGTTGAATTGCAAATGGAATCTTTGAGTGAAAGGATATTTTCAAAACAACGTAGCCTATGGGTGAAAATAGAAAATTAAGAACCTTGGAAAGAAGGGTTCAAGTTTTACCATTATAATTTTCTAAAGACTTAAGTGCTGCATAAACGATAAAGATAATTTTGAGATATGAAGTTAGCTTATAACATATTGATATATGTTCAAATGATGTGATGTATATATTTAAGCATATTAAAACTTGTATATATATATATATATGATAACAGATGGCGTTCTACCAAAAACACCGTCAAGCGTAGTTTTCTGTTTACATAAACGTCAGAGCGAGCATTCACTATCTCTAACTTTAATTCCACTTTCAGATCATGATTTCAAGCTATTTGCTATCGTCAGTGAAAGACGGGAATAAGAAACTAGATCTAAACACAAACTCTGAGCATTTATGAAACAGTTTCTATTCAGCTTGCAAGCGTGAATCTTTTAGACACGTTAATGTCTTCAAACTCAGCATAGCAAGCCAGATAGCTACATGGGTCTGATCTCAGTTCAGCATCACCACATAGTAGAAGCCTCTGCAATATACATCATTGCAAGAAAGACCTCAAAGGTACATTTATGAAAAACAAAAAAAAACACAAGTTAAAAAACTTGCTAACACTTGTATTTATGATAACAGATGGCGTTCTACCAAAAACACCGTCAAGCGTAGTTTTCTGTTTACATAAACGTCAGAGCGAGCATTCACTATCTCTAACTTTAATTCCACTTTCAGGTCATGATTTCAAGCTATTTGCTATCGTCAGTGAAAGACGGGAATAAGAAACTAGATCTAAACGCAAACTCTGAGCATTTATGAAACAGTTTCTATTCAGCTTGCAAGCATGAATCTTTTAGACACGTTAATGTCTTCAAACTCAGCATAGCAAGCCAGATAGCTACATGGGTCTGATCTCAGTTCAGCATCACCACATAGTAGAAGCCTCTGCAATATATATCATTGCAAGAAAGACCTCAAAGGTACATTTATGAAAAACAAAAAAAAACACAAGTTAAAAAACTTGCTAACACTTGTATTTATGATAACAGATGGCGTTCTACCAAAAACACCGTCAAGCGTAGTTTTCTGTTTACATAAATGTCAGAGCGAGCATTCACTATCTCTAACTTTAATTCCACTTTCAGATCATGATTTCAAGCTATTTGCTATCATCAGTGAAAGATGGGAATAAGAAACTAGATCTAAACACAAACTCTGAGCATTTATGAAACAGTTTCTATTCAGCTTGCAAGCATGAATCTTTTAGACACGTTAATGTCTTCAAACTCAGCATAGCAAGCCAGATAGCTACATGGGTCTGATCTCAGTTCAGCATCACCACATAGTAGAAGCCTCTGCAATATACATCATTGCAAGAAAGACCTCAAAGATACATTTATGAAAAACAAAAAAAAAAACACAAGTTAAAAAAATTGCTAACACTTGTATTTATGGTAACAGATGGCGTTCTATCAAAAACACCGTCAAGCGTAGTTTTCTGTTTACATAAACGTCAGAGCGAGCATTCACTATCTCTAATTTTAATTCCACTTTCAGATCATGATTTCAAGCTATTTGCTATCATCAGTGAAAGATGGGAATAAGAAACTAGATCTAAACACAAACTCTGAGCATTTATGAAACAGTTTCTATTCAGCTTGCAAGCGTGAATCTTTTAGACACGTTAATGTCTTCAAACTCAGCATAGCAAGCCAGATAGCTACATGGGTCTGATCTCAGTTCAGCATCACCACATAGTAGAAGCCTCTGCAATATACATCATTGCAAAAAAGACCTCAAAGGTACATTTATGAAAAACAAAAAAAACATAAGTTAAAAAACTTGCTAACACTTGTATTCATGATAACAGATGGCATTCTACTAAAAACACCGTCAAGCGTAGTTTTCTGTTTACATAAACACCAGAGCAAGCATTCACTATCTCTAACTTTAATTCCACTTTCAGGTCATGATTTCAAGCTATTTGCTATCGTCAGTGAAAGACAGGAATAAGAAACTAGATCTAAACGCAAACTCTGAGCATTTATGAAACAGTTTCTATTCAGCTTGCAAGCATGAATCTTTTAGACACGTTAATGTCTTCAAACTCAGCATAGCAAGCCAGATAGCTACATGGGTCTGATCTCAGTTCAGCATCACCACATAGTAGAAGCCTCTGCAATATATATCATTGCAAGAAAGACCTCAAAGGTACATTTATGAAAAACAAAAAAAAAACACAAGTTAAAAAACTTGCTAACACTTGTATTTATGATAACAGAAGGCATTCTACCAAAAACACCGTCAAGCGTAGTTTTCTGTTTACATAAACGTCAGAGTGAGCATTCACTATCTCTGACTTTAATTCCACTTTCAGATCATGATTTCAAGCTATTTGACTTGTGTTTTTTTGGGTTTTTTTGTTTTTCATAAATGTACCTTTGAGGTCTTTCTTGCAATGATGTATATTGCATAGGCTTCTACTATGTGGTGATGCTGAACTGAGATCAGACCCATGTAGCTATCTGGCTTGCTATGCTGAGTTTGAAAACATTAACGTGTCTAAAAGATTTACACTTGCAAGCTGAATAGAAACTGTTTCATAAATGTTCAGAGTTTGTGTTTAGATCTAGTTTCTTATTCCTGTCTTTCACTGACGATAGCAAATAGCTTGAAATCATGATCTGAAAGTGGAATTAAAGTTAGAGATAGTGAATGCTCGCTCTGACGTTTATGTAAACTGAAAACTATGCTTGATGGTGTTTTTGGTAGAACGCTATCTGTTATCATAAATACAAGTGTTAGCACGTTTTTTAACTTGTGTTTTTTTTTTCATATATATACACATACACTGATCCGCCCAAAAATACGATAATGGAGACTACTATCGTGTAATCGAATTGAGTTGAGCTTAACCTTTTAAAAGACTTGGATGGTCATTTTACAAGATTTTATAATAAATAAATCTGTATTTTAAGAAAATGCTATGAATCACAATAATTTCTCAAGGTTCTACTATAACTTCAAACATAACTGAATTGATAAGAATAAATAAATCTTATTTTTCATTCAAATATTTGGGTTAGAAAATTTGTTCTAAGCTTTTATATTACATAAATTCGAATTAATGTCATCTCAAAGTTATAAAATTTAAGTACAGTAGATATTATTCTTATTTTTATTGATATGATTCAATAACAAAGAGTATATTATTGTATACTTTATTTATAACCTAAGCAACTAAATATTAAAGTGAATGAAAATAACGAACAACAATTTTTATAAGATAGAATGCTCTTATGCAATTAGTAGATGATGAACATTAACTAATTATCGATAAAAACCAGATAATTAACAAAAAATATAATGAATTTATTAATAATAAAATAAAGAAAATGATAATGAGTTTTCTGCAGTGATTATAAATATTCTTGCGACGTATTTAATTAAGAAAATAATTCCTAATTTATTAATACCTAAATGTGTGGTGTATCTTGACATGATGTAAAAAATACTTTATGGAAGAGAGTTGTTAAGATCTATTCAAAAGAGTTAATTATAAATAGAACAGAACAAATAATGTTTTATTCTATCTTTAATTAAATAAAATCTTCTTTTCTAGGTATCTGATTTATAAAATTTGTTATTTCTTACAAGAGGAAAACATTAACCCAACTTATATTCTATCTAAAGTATGGCTTTCATTAACCTGATTCCAATTTGTACTGGTAGAATTTCATAAGATGTTTATCAAGCTCAAATTATGAATAAAAATGAGACTACAATATGGTCAGGAGTTTAACTCAACTGAACAATAATATTTATGTAAATATTAGTGCCATAAGTATAACTGAATATACAATATAATCTTTATAAAGGATTGAGATTATCTAAGTGGATAAATGAGAAAGGTAATATTTCTAAATGTTGAAACTATAAACTTTAGATATCTTTAATTATAGCAATAGAATTAAATTAATAAATAGTCAAAATAAGAGTCATAGATCACATGACCATATTCTCTTAAGCTTGTAAGTTATAAACAATGAGGATTGCCAATTACAAAACAAGCTTTGTGATAAATGCATAGCCAGAGACAGCATTTGAAATATCTCTGTCAGAAACCCCTCCTAAACCTCTGACCATGGTTTCATGCTTTGGCACTGCTCAGTTAGGTGCCAGGGTAGATTCAGACACTAGATGTAAAAATACCAACCCATAGCCAAGCACTTATCTAAAAGTTATCTATTGAGTGGAAAATCTGAAATTTTCAGACACCTACATGTCTTCAAACCCAGCTATCCAACTCAAATAGCTATATGGGGCTGATAGATCTTCAGCCATACCATATATTAGTAGTCTTAGCAATATAAAATTGCATAAGACTTATGGCAGAGACTATAAGTAGTCAAAATAAAAGTCATAGATCACATGACCCTATTCTCTTAAGCTTGTAAGTTATAAACAATGAGGATTGCCAATTCCTCAACAAGCTTTGTGATAAATGCTTAGCTAGAGAAAGCATTTAAAATATCTCTGACAGGACATATTAATTAAATTAATATATCAATAAAACATAGAAATATATTATGTATTATGACTCAACTATAAATAATTATTACTCAACTTCAAATATTAACAATTGTTTTCCATAATCACTAATACATACTTAGCTAAATTATAATTTTAAATTTAATATCCTGTGTGTATATTCTTTCCACATGCCTACATTTCTTGGGAGAACTTTCAATGACCAAGATAACTCTAGATGTTATAACAGTTAAACAAATATTAGAAATATAATATTTCCTTATAATTTAAAATTAATTCAGACTTTTTAAAAAAGTTCAAAATATTTGTCAGTTTTTTTTTTTCAAATATTTGAAAGGTATTAAAACCGTCATCGGTTTATGTTGTAAAGTTTTAATGGATGGTGAAACAAGTTTTAATCCCTATAGTAGAGTAATTAGTAACAAAGTTCATGCTATATAATACAATCCTATAATAGTACATTGAAATAGTCCTAAATACCATTATATTTTTATATTTCCTAGGTGTAGGTTAAAATAAATAATCATTTGTATCCTCTAATCTAATAGTAAGTTAAAATTGTTTCTGACTTGGCATTGAGAGATCCCAGAATTGATTCTGGCCCAGGCAGGTCTAGTACTCAAACTTCTTATGAACTACTGACAAGTAAATCCATTACCATTTTTTTCTTAAGGGATGGCATTCATAAGTTATAACTTTTCTCAAAATATTTATGAAAATATAATCTATTAGTTAAAAATTTATTTTAATAACTTTCCAAGACAAAAGCATTTTCCCATATAAAAACAAAATTTATTAATTAAATGCTGGCTTTGGGTTAGTGTTTTTATATCTAGTGTCTGAACCTATCCTAGCATCTCTCTGAAGAGTGCCAGAGCATAAAACCAGTGTCTGGGGATTCTGACAGATATTTTAAATGCTTTCTCTAGCTAAGTATTTATCACAAAGCTTGTTGAGGAATTGGCAATCCTCATTGTTTATAACTTACAAGCTTAAGAGTATAGAGTCATGTGAGTTATGACTCTTATTTTGACTATTTATTTTAATTAAAATTCATTTTTAAACAATAATTGTTCAATACATAGGTGTTTATTCAGAAAACTCTAGGCAACTATAGTAATTATAATATCAAGCCAATATTTGGAGAATAGATAAACGAGTAACATGTTTTAAACAAAAGTAGCATTCCCAAACGAGTTTTCAAATTTCATATTTTAAATCCAAATTATGAAATTTACTTTCATTGAATACATCAATGATTAGATAAGAATTTTTATTAAAAGAACACCTAATCATAAGCCAATAAACATCACATGACCACCACCTCTTATGCTTGTGTATAACTGTTGTTAAAACAGGTAAAAAACAATCCTGCCTAATAGGATACTGATGGCTATGGTTATTAAAGAACCAAAGACACCAAAATGTATGGGTACTGAACTGAGTTCAGACCCATATGAATATATAAGCTAATGGTCTTATATTGAAAACATTAAGGTGTTTTCAGTTTAAGACTCATAGTTTTGTAGTTAAATGGAGATAAAATGTGGCTGCTGGAGGGTTGCATTAGATCCTAAGATCTAGATGTAGTGCTCTCAGATCCAAGGCTACTCACTGACGAAGGTCACAAGCCAGAAACTAGTTTGGGGATATTGGATGAGTAGGCACTAGATGGAGATTTTATGCACAAACCTTCTGCCATACATTGATTACTCTAACTTGCTGTGTGTGGCAATATGTATAGTGAGTTTTGCCTGTTTTAACAACAACTAATCATGTCTTATTAATATAAATGATAATAAGTCAAATGTTTTAAATACATATAGTTAGTATGATATTATCATAAATATTGTTATATATTTATATGTTTAGAATGGTAAAAAAGAGGCAGTAATGAGAATTCACTTACTATCATCAAATAAAATATAACAAGCAATATAAGAAGTAAAATATCGTACTACTAGAAACTATCATAAAATCAACAAATAATTAACAAAAAATGAGGCTTTATGACTGCAATTTAAAAGTCACACTAAAAATTTTTAGGCTAATCATTTTAATACCAACACTAAATATGAAATATAATATTATAAAAGAACAACAATCAACATTTTTTACTTCAAGAATGAAAATAAGTACTATAAAAGTAATTATATATATAAAAAAGATTGGGATCATTATATCATTGTTGATCATCATAGTTTTTCAGGGTCAAAAAGTACTATAATTTTAAAGGTGATCAAAGTACTATTAATCATCATAAAATATATTAGGTAAAGTGTTTTTTAAACTATAATTTTCATTACCTTAGAACTATCCAAATAATTCTAATGAGAAAAATATAGATATCTACACACCATATATTTATATGCCGTTAGTCCATAAATAGCTTTAGAATCACAAGGACTCTGATGTCTATAAAATAAGAAAAATACTCAAACTATTCTGGTTTTAAATAACTTCATTGACATAACTTAAAGTAATGATTAATAATAAAATATTTGTTTCTTAGTAAGTATATACAAATTTTATTTGAACATATTTATGTTTAAAGGCTTACAAATAAAACTTCTCTATGAATGTAATAATTGATATTATTTGTTAATTTTTATTGTTATAAATGGAATTTTAATATTTTAGAAGTAATTTATTTGTTTTGTTATACTCTTCATCAACATTAATTTTATTGATAGAAAATTAAGAGATAACATTAATTTCATTGCAAATACAATTTTTTAATCGTCAGTTTAAAACATAATGTATTGTTTTATAGTCTTTTTTTATTTGCAAAGTTAGTATATGGTTTTTAATATTATTTTTCATTTTAAAGTTATATTTGTTACAAATAGTTAAACAAGTTTTATGCTAAAGAATAAACATTTATTTAATAAAATAAAAAGCAATAAAGTTTATAAAACTATCATTAGAAGCCTTTTTAAAACACTCACATGGAATATTAATACAATTCCACTTACATAAAATATTAATGCAATGCAGTCTATATGGAAGACAAATGCAATGTAAACTGCATGGATAAATAATTATATGCTACATACATGGAAAGCTAACATAATTTTACTTTTATTGAAGATTAATGCAATACAATCCCATAAAAAAGTAATGTGATGAGACCTACATGAATGATTAACATAATGTCATCAACATGGAAGATCTAGGCAATGCCACTTACATGGCAGTCTAATGCCGTGAGATCTACATGGAATGTTAATGCACTTCCACCTATGAGGAAATCTAATGATATGTACATAGAAGAGTAAAGCAATATCACCTACATGGAAGATTAATCCGATGTCATCAATATAAAAGACTAATGCAATGATGTATACATGCAAAACTAATGCTGTACCATCTACATGGTAGATTAATGGAATGCAACATACATGTAAAACTAATGCATTGTCACCTACATCAATGTGTAATGCAATGCCACCTGTATGGAAGATTGATGCCATGACATCCATGTAGAAGATTAATGCAATCCCACCTACTAGAAAGACTAATGCAATGCCACACACATGAAAGATTAATACAGTACCACCTACATGAAAGCTAATGCAATGCCACCTAAACAAAAGGTTAATAGAGCCCATCTGGAATGAATGTATTCCATATTTCAGATAATAGAAGAAATTGTGCATCTGCTATTCACTATACATATAAGATTGGAGATGACTTACTAATGTAAATTCATTTTTCATATGCAGTATAAATTTATTTCATACTACAAAGCTTTGTTCCAATGTAAGTAACTCTTAGAAGACTATTTCTGAGTGCTGTTTAATTAGATTTTAATATATATTGTTTTTTACAAAATCAAAGTCTGAAATCATGAAAGTCTCAGTACTTTAAGTAAAGAGATGAAGCATGAAATTGTATTTATGAATGATGAAAAAATGCCAGAAAAATATAGAATTATAAATATTAATAAATCAGGTGAAGAAATGTTGCAAAAATGATGGCAAAGATGTATATCAAATAACTAAGTGATAAACAAATACAAATGGACTGGAAGAGTGCAATGAAAATAATATTTTGAAAAAGTAAAAAATTACATATTAGAAATTGAATCCTATTAATAAAAGAACATTACTACAAGATTACGATTAAATCCTCAACAGAGAACATTATCTTCAAACCAATCAAAAGCAACAGGTTAAATTAGGAAAGGATTAGAGTAGAGTAGATTACTTTTAAACATGAAAAAAAGTTACCAACGAAACTTTGTTCTCGATTTAAAAAATATTTAAGATTATCTGGTAGAAATCAATTGGAACATTATTATAGTATTAAGATTTCAAACATTTAAATATATACAGGAAATCTGAAATATACGTTGACATATTTTATTCTTTGAAATATTATGCAATATGTAAATTAGCCTATTTACATATTAAGAATAATAAATAACTTACTGGAAAAGCAGTTAACTGACAAAATAATATAGTCATGATAATGGCGTTCTGCAACAAAGATGGACTAAGCCAAACAGAAATCTGATGAAAGAAGAATAACACACTTCACTAGATATAATATACAAAGTTATTACAAATAAACAACGAAGTGAAATTATATACATATAAGCAGTAGAAAGTAAGATATATATTCAGGAAACAACTGCAGATCACATTGTTTTGAACTTACTAGGAAACTCTCAATTACTTGATGACATCTTTATTAACTAACATATTTAAGCTTTTTTAACCTGGGTTGAAAGAGAAGAAAAACATGATCTTTTTTATTTCTAACCGAAAATATTAAAAAAGATTAAATCCCAGAAAGCTATTTTTATATGTACGAGAATAAACTCACTCACATTTATTTGAAGTTCTGTATCTAATAATTCTTCTTCCCCAAGAGGTTATATATGCTAAAATAAATGGTTTTGTGGAATTATTATAATGTCAACAATGGAAATTAAAGAAATGTATCTTTGTGAACACCAAGATATTTTGTTTAGTTGGGATATTTTATTTGTCTTCTCTTTTAAGAATTCAAATAAACAACAATAATAAAAATAGTTTAATGTAGTTAAAATATAAATAAAATAAATCCTACAAAGTAAACAAGCTTTTTTAAGTTGAAACTACAAAAAATAGACAAAACTGATAAAATAAATCTTGTTTGTTTTTTATTGGCTATTAGTAGTGTGAACGTTTGATTTTGCTATTCAGGATGATATCTTTCAGCATCTATAAAATTCAGATGAGGCTACTACAGATTTGAAACATGCCTTTCCCATCGTCATAATTTTGTATGTTCAATCACCTACATGCAATTCCTGATTCCCAGGTCAATACCATGCAGTTATCATGAAAAGGCATAACAATTCTTGGCATTGAGATCAATGTAGGCCAGCTTTTTTTGGAGTGAATGATTATGCCAAATGCACACGGTCTTCTTTGACAATAGTAATCAGAGTCGATCTATTTCGGTATGGCTCAGACAAACAAATAAATGATCCTCTTTGCAAGTTAAACATCCAGAGTCTGTCTACCTGATCACATTTTCAGATCATGATATTCTATTTTTAAATTTCCCCCACTCCCCAATCTATCCACAGCAACATCTTTTAAAGGAAACCAGACTCTTTCATTTGATTTGCATTTGCCTTCTTTTACTCACAAAAGAAAAAAAAAAGTCACCATTTGCTTCTTTATTTTCATATTATTTTACAAAAATCAAATAGCATTTAATACTTCTATGCAAAAATACACATCAAATTGGATATTGACACTAGTATATGATTGTCACATTTTGTGAAACTATAGGAAAATGTTCCAGTTATTGATTAGTATTTTAATAAGGTCTGGTGACTTCACCATGTAAGTGAACAAAACATAGAATACACACTATAATGGTATTTCTTTACTGACAAAATTCAGTTGTTTAGCTAGTATGGAAAAGAGCTACGTATCTGAGAGAAATGCCTAAGTTTCAGGAAAAATAAATTTTGGGTTTACTAAAATTGAATCTCAGTTTATGATGCACCAAAAATGTATCAATGTGCACAAAGTCATTTATTCATATACACAAAGTGTATATAAATATAAACCATCAAATAAATGCAGGAAAAAGAACCAATGCCTGTATGTAGGAAAACGAAGATGTTATTTAAAATATTTCTATATTAAACTAGGTTTTCAGATAATGTAATATCATAAATAAAAAATAATTCTCTTTAGTCTTACTGAATGACCAATAACTGCTTGATATGTCACTAGAGTACGCCACTATCCACTGATATTCTTTCGAGAATAAACTAAATATAATTATTAATACTCTTAGATCACAAATTGGGTTGAATATTTTGTACTGATGCAAATATATTTAAATATCTGTATAGCTTTTATGTAGAAATCATTTGTAAATGTAGTGTTTTATTGAATAAATAAATTTAAAGCCAACTAAAACAATTATCATTTTAAGGTTTATTAAATGCTTTCACTGAAGTTGAAAAAATCTGTTTGTTTATTTGGTAACTCACTAGAGAGTGATATAAAGGTTTTCTTTTAAAAATTTAATAATATTTTTAACATAAAATAGTAAAATGTTAACAATTTAAAATAAAGGATTTTTCCTGATTTCTTAGAAAGAGAAAGGCTTTAATCTGTTTTGCATGTGCCTTAAATGTTTGAATAATAGCCAACGATGTAATTTTTGATTATAGAGGGACTTCTCAAACCCAACATATGATAAGGACTTTATAAAGTTAAGAACATCTATCTTATCTTTATCCTAAATTCTTATTTATATAGGCCAATCTGAAACATCTTGATTTGAGAGCATGAAGATATTACTATCTTCAAATTCACTATTTAAATCTCAAGATTTCATATAAGTTGATTTGTGAAAGGAAGTAGGAGTTTTAAAGATGAAGAGAATAATATATTTCTGCTCTCAAATTAAAATGCTTCAGATTTCCCTATATAAGTAAGAATTAAGATTAAAGACAAGATGGCCACTCTTATATTTATAATGTCACAATCTTGTATTGAGGTTTGAGAACTCCCTCTATATTCAAAAATTACAATGTTTAGCTATCATAAAAATGTTTAAGGTGCATGTGAAAAAGATTAAAGCCTTTCTCTTTCTAATTACATACATTCTGTCCACTTGATAAATAATCAGAACATTACTGATTTTCTTATACATATATAATTATGTACACATACAAAATATGATATATAGATAAAAAGTATATATATTAACCTACTGCAGAAATATCTAGTAATATATACACACTATGTATGTGAAATTAATTTAAAGTAAAATTATATGTATTAAATGAAGTTTATTTACAATAGAGTATTGGTAAGCATTTTTTTTTAAATTTTCAAAGTAAAAATGTTAAACACTTTTCACTTAAAAGAATATTTTATATTTTTAATCACTTGTACATGCATATATTATTATGTACACCTTCTAAATATGATATAAAAATAAGGAATATATATATATTAACTTATAGCAGAAATATCTAAGGATATATATATAAACTATAAGTGTCCCAGTCGATTTAAAATACAATATAGTTTTACATTTCATTTTTATTTACTGTTCCAAAACTTAAAAATAATAGAAATAATTTTTTATATATTAAGTGTTTTTATTGAATATGCACCAAAAAAAAATTCTTCAACCACAATTGGAGTATTTAAATTTAACTTGAAATAAAATCATAGGGTGGGGTATCCAGAAATTAATTAAGCCATTCCCTACTTTTTATAACAAAGGATTGACTTAATTAATTTCTGGACCTCCCCCATTCTTTTATTGCAAGTTGAATCTAAAAATCCCAATTATTTTTTAGTGCACCATCAATAAAAAATTTAATACAAAATAAATTTTTATCTGTATTATTTTTATAATTAAATAAATAGATATAAATTAATATTTAGAATCAGAGCCATAATGAGTCTTATTGGCCCTCTAATTAAGCCAAAAATGTAGTTATTTTCTCATTCCATCATCAAATGTAGGCAGTAAGAGATTGGGTCCTTCACACAATGGTACAGTAAATATTGCATATTTATTAAAAAAAATAAATTTCATTCAAATTAAAAATAATTAAAATAAAATTTCATTAACATAACATGCAATATTTTATTCTTTTTTAACCACTTAGCCCTTAATTATTTTTCTGCCTTAACATTGTAGCTCTGTTTACACAATTTACAAAACGTATTAAAGCTTACAGTATTTGTTTTCTTTTTTCTGTACACCCACAAGCGAAACTTTGTTTTTCCCATGAAGAAATCCATTGCCATTTATTATCAACACAATGGCTTCTCCTTAACACTTTCACATGATGATAGACACGCCTGCACCTGTACGTCCTCTGGTGGAGCTGGTGGCATTTATCACACTTACAATTAGCTTGAAGTAAAATTCTAGGAATTCTGTTCTCGTCAACATCTTCTGTCCAATACCAGGGACAGAGAGTACGTTCTTCTTGCTTTGAACTAGTAGAAGGCAAAGTTTGAGGGCATGAAATGTCACATTCAGAAATGAAATTGGTAAAATTAATTGAATTAAAGTCATCTATGGTATTATCAATAGATTTTGGAATTGATAATAACATTGTGGTAGAATTTCTGTCTGAATTATTATCACATTGCGATGAAATATAAAATGCTTCTGTCGACAAATATTGAGTGATTTGAATAAGAACCAGTAGAGTATAAATCTAAAAAAAAAAAATATAAAAATCATTACAACGTCACCATCACTTATTTAATAGATTGCATGAACTTCATCATTTAACTATATTTTGAAACTTACCATTTTCTCCGCGATAGACTTACTAGTCATTTGTTTAGAAAATCTTAGAATTGTATGATCTCTCAAAGAAACATAGCCTTATATATTATCCCAGCTAATGAAACTTTTTTTGTTTTAAAAAAAATTTTCATTTTTTGTTTTTATTTTGCTATGGTGTATGTTTTTTATTAATTAATTAGCTATTAGTATTTTATAACTAATCTCATATTCAAATTTTTTCTACCGAGAATTACCACTTTTATAGTATATAAAATTAATAACATTTTGTAAAATATTTTAAAAAAATCTCTCTAAAGAAGGAAGTTATTTAAAAGTTTTCTTAATATCATTAAATTTGAGAGAAAAAAAAAATCAATTTCGGATTTACTTTTGTATGTGTGTTTTGAATAAAACGTATGAAGTTTGACTTTAATCAAACTTCTAATTATATAATGTATTTTACAATTTCTGCCCAATGGTAAAAAAATTACCAACACAAAAATATAGATGAAAATCCTAGCATTATTTGTACAGCAGATGAATCGATATCACACCACATGGTTAAGAAATCCAGTACTGCCCTCTGTGAATTAATATATAAAATACATTAGAGTGCTTAATATTTGTATATATTTATTTCAGTATGGCGTTATGCACTGGGATTATTTTATATATATGGCTGTGCCTTAGAGACTGTCAATAATTTATGCAAATGCAATAGCAGTTTGTCGTTCTTTAATAATGGAATTATGATCGATTGTTGATCTACGTGATTAGTGATTAACGGATTAAATTTTTGCATGGGTTAATGAAAATCTCCAAGACAGTCGGGCATGAGAATTATTTCTGAAATACATGCATTCTACGTAATGGTTTGCTTATATTTCATCTAATATTCACAAATGTAGAAAGATATAATACACAATGATTGGAATTGATTTCTCCCCAAGGTTATTTACATATAGTTAAGAAGCATTTTTTTTTATTACAGTTGACGTCTCTCCAGATAGATAAAACGATTAACAAAGAATATCAATTATAAGTATCATTTCTAAAATAAAAATACATTCATTTATTTTATATTCTGGACTATTATATGTTTCTATTACATTTTGTAATGTTGCCCTTTATAATTTTTCTGAAACAGACTACTTTTTTTTTCTTTTTTGCAAACTTCAAGACTTCACGTTATTATAGGGTTCTACTTTATTCCATACTCAACCATCTTTTTCCAGTAAATATAAACAAATAATGCACTTCTTAGGTGTCTGCCAAAATCCTTATAATGATAATATAGCTTCAATATAAAAAAAAACTCATACCCGAGTTTATCATAATTTTTTTCTAAGATATTCGGTCAGCTTTTAATTGTATCTCATTTTCTATTTAATGAAGGAGTTCATTTATGGCAATAAATATATTCCATATTATCGCATTAATTCTATTCAATAATATATCAGCTGGTTCTATGATTTATTCAGGTATCAGGGTGCCATGACATGTAACATTCCTGCAATAAATTTAAAAATAATAGCCCTAGATGCAACTAATTTTAAAAATATAGTTAAATGGCTATGATAAAATGTGTAATCACTTAATACTGATGATAAATACTTTGATATTTGTGCTGTGCTTAAACAATAAATTTTATCATTCTAATTTTTAAGTAGAATGATAATATAATTTGGTATATATCAGCAAAATAACAACCAAGGCAAAAGTTCTTCACAGAGGTAAAACTCTTCATACAGTAGTGCCACTCAGTGCAAGCCAGAGTAATCAATAGATGCAGGAAGATTAGTGAATAAACCCTGCACTGAGGTACAGAGCTGAGTGATGTCATTGTATGGAGAGTTTTGTGTCTGTAAAAACAGTTTGCAATGCATAAAGAATAATGATCATGTGATGTTTGATGGTTTAATCAAGCCACAAGTTGTTGTTAATTTATTTCCATCAATAGCTGATAAAGCTATGGAGAGTGTTAACGTTAATGGTCACATTTTAAATGTTAAAAGTATGTTGTCAATAGTGGTTAAAATAAGCACACAATTCACAGTCATCTGCTGAGACCCATAAAAAACAAGAATGTTAAAGTAGCTCAATTATAAATCCAACCACAAACCCAATGCTTGACTACGATTGTATAATACTGCCCATGAAGGGTTATGTTGATTTATTATAATATTGAAAACAAAAATGAAGCATCTAGAATTTTATTTTTAATACCAGTTCTCTTTTAAAATACTTCACATTTTTTACATCAGTAATAATGCCTATTCTCATATTGTCATGTTGAAATGGTAAAATATGAATAAAATTAAAGAATGTCATTAAGTACTAAAATTGTTTATGCTGAGTGCTTTTTCTAAAGAAGTTAAAGTAATATACAAATTCCATAATTGCTTCTGACATGTAAAAACGTCTAATAACAAAATACACGTGAAAGAAGGTTTTTGATTCTATTAATAATATTAGGTCTTTAGTAACTGCTAGTTCATGATAGCAAGTAATGCAGTGAATACTACTCTTGAAAGTATGTTTACTGTATTGGATAATACTGGTATTGGTTGATAATTATGGTTGCATTTACATTTCATTTATTTTGAAAAAATAAACAATAAAAGCATAATAAAGATCAAAAGTCTCAATCATTTGTATCTATATATGACCACATTTTTCTACTAGTTTCCTTAGCATCTTCACGGTGCAACTTTTTAATTTTTTAAGATAACAAATAATTGCATTAAGATGGACATCTTTATTAGCATCAAGATAAATGAACTAATAATATGTCTACAGTGAAAACTTGATCAACATTTACATTTAGTTTAATGCACTCAATGTAAACAATCAGAGACATCTTTACATTTGTTGTTGCTAGGAAACTGTCTATATTTAATTCATCAGTCCTAAGGCTAAACAAGTTTTCACTAGCAAATCATAAGATCATTATGATGATTCTTTGCCTTTTATTTAAACCCAGGATGAAAACAGTATAATGGATTACTAGAAAAAACTTGTTTAGGCTTAAATTGTTAATTAGTAATTGATAGTTTCATTGTAGCAGAAATAGTAAAATGGCCTGTTTTTACATGCCTATATATTTTCCATTAAACTCAGACTCTCTAAGTACCTACAGCTATCCCATCAATCTTATACAACCAGTACACATGACTGCATACATGTGAACAAGTTAAGTATTCTCAAATAGACATATTTCATGCTGAAACAACACTTATCAGTTGGCCCAGATCAACATTTCCCGCACACATATATAATATGTTCTCAGTTTATCTTAAGATAACAAATCTTCAAACATTAATGGACAAGCTTCAATTCTCCAGTCTCCAATTTATCGGCCATCTATATCAGTGAAAATATAAAGATGTAATACTCAAAGCCATTGATGCTGCCAATATTATCATCATATCCATTTTGACTTTAAGTCAACTGATTCCTTACAATAGGACTTTTATATATCCATTTAATTATATGGGAGAGGCAGTCTAAATATGTAATACTTAAATACATGTATATTTCTATACTTAACAATATAATTATAAGGGACTTGAACTCAGATTTGAAATGCCTATAGCTATCCAATTTATCTCTTACAACTGATGCACATTACCACATACACGTAAAAAGATAAATTATCTCTAATATACATAATTCATGTTGAACCAGCATTCACCATTCGGTCCAGAAACATTCGCCACGCATATATACAACCAATGTAGTTTATATTAAGATAGCAAATCTTCAAACGTTAATGGACAAGCTTCAATCTTCTTCACTCTCTAACTTTTCACCCATCTATATTAAGGTCTTTGAGTGTTACATCTTCAGATTTTCAATGATATGGATGGCTGAAAAGTTGGAAAGTGTAGAAGATTGAAGCTTGTCCATTAAGGTTTGAACATTTGTTATCTTAAAATAAACTTAGCACTAATTGTATATATGTATGGAAGATGGTGATCTGACTGACTGATGAGTGCTGGTTCAGCATGAAATATGTGTACTGGAGATTATTTATTTTTCACATGTATGTGGTTATGTGTATCAGTTGTATAATATAGATTGGATAGCAGTAGGAAGTTTGAAAGTCTGAGTTCAAGTCCCTTATATATATATATATATATATAAGAAATTCAAATGCTATACCATGTAATAGTTTTTATTTAAAACTAATGCACAGTATGATGCAAAAAAGGTTTTCAAATTATTCACATAACAATAAAAACCTTCAATAAATAATATATATAATAAAATATATTCTGCCAGAATACGTAGACTATTGTGTTTTGACAAAAATATTCTGTGTTGACAACTTGGCTCAGCAAAGTAACAAATATTGTTTTGTGCCACAGATTTATTATTGTAATAGTTGCTAACTGTCTACATACTTTGGTAGAATATATTTTATTACATATTATCTAAGTGTATATACATACAATATAATATACATATAAATATACTGTAACAGAATAAATTCAATGGCAGCTTTAATTAGTTGCATTATAAAGCTGCAAATATTATAAAAGTGCATAATCAAATAAACTTAATAAAAACTGCTAAATTAACCCAATTTTTGCTAGTCATGGCTAAAAACATGATGATTTGGTGTTGGCTTCTGACTGTTCAAATCCCGTCACTTGATGTGATGTGATGTGATGTATTATGGCTTCTCCTTAAACGAAGTCAAGAATATCTCAGCAATTATGCCCAGATAAACCTGTTAGCCACTTTCTTTTACATTCCCCACGCTAAATTTACCCACAATCTGCTTTATCCCATTTCCACAACATAATTTTTTTCAACTCTATAACCTTTATATCTAAATTCCCCTTATCTTTTCCCAAACCCAGCATAAAAACCAATAATTCACTTTCTGTATAATTACTCTTTTCATATTTATTTTTCCACAACTTCATTATATGTACCCTTTCTGCTTTCAAACATTTATATTCAATTAACAAATGCCTAATATTTTAAATTCCTTCCTTACATAATTTACAAAATAAATCACCCATATTTTTCCATTTACATGTATATTCTTTTGTAGCTAAAGATCCCGTTCGAGCCTTAAACAATAAACTACTTTCCTTACTATTATCATAAATTAACTCACACCTAATATTCTGTTTATTTCTATATATATATATTTAAACTCTTTTTACTCTCAATACTATTTCTCCATTTCTCTAACTCCCTAGTCTTTATTAATAAATGTATTCTTTTATCCCATTCCTTACTACTATAACACTCAATAATCCTCTTAACACAATCATCCCATCTTTTGTACAAATATACTGATATAAATTCTTTATCCAAATCTTTTGCATAGCGCATTACCTTTCTCACCCATCTTGTTACCTGCCCTTTACTCATAACCCAATTAAATACTATTTTAGCTATTCTTTTATTATCCATAAACTGCAATCTACCAAACATTTTCATTTTACTTTTTGCATCTCTCATACGAAAACTTGACCATCCCATTTCTCCTTGAATTGCCTCCCTTGCTGTCCATACTTCTGCATCCAATGCATGTCTTCCTACTTCCCTTTGAGCTTTTTCTAAATAATCTAATATCTTTTTACTAACATATAATGCATCATTACCATATGTTAACCCTGCTACTGCAACTCCTTTCCATATAATTCTAGCTACATCATATTTATTATATGAAAATACTGTTAATTTCTTTATCAATCCCTTTCTTTTCTTTGCTTCATTTATCAATTTTTTTCTCCCATTCATCCAAATAATTTTTCTGATTACTTAAAATAATTCCCAAATAACTATATCTATTCACCACACTTAACTTAATATCTCCCAATAAAAATTCTACATCTTCTCTTTCCTCAGTATTAACCATCATTATATTTGATTTTTCTTCACTAAATTTAATCCCCATCTCTTTACCCACCCTTGCACATGTCCTCAACATAACTTCCATATCTTCTCTTTTTTCTGCACACAAAAATATATCATCTGCAAAAAAAAGACCTGACAAAATATATACTCCCTTACTACCTATTAACGGTATCTCTATCCCTCTTCCTAATCTTTCTATTGCTCTTTCCATTTCACTCAAATACAACACAAATAAAATAGGTGACGTAGGGCATCCTTGCCTTAGTTCCACACCATTTTTAACTTTAATTGATTCTATATTCTCTAATTGATATATATAATAATTATTTTCATATAATTTCTTAATAATATCTATTAAAGCTTCATCCATTCCCAAATTTGCTAAACTTATCCATAATCTATTTCTATTTACTCTATCATATGCCTTCTCTATATCTATAAAACTCATATATAACTGTTTATCTGCATTCCTACTCATATCCATAAGTTGTGTAACTACAAATAAACTATCTCCTATACACCTATCTAATCTAAAACCTCCTTGCATTTCACCCACTACATTATTCCCTTCCATCCATTTTACAACTTTACTAGCCACCATATACGAGAAAACTTTATATAAAACTGATGTTACTGCTATCGGTCTATAATTATTCAACTTTCTATGATCCTTACCCTTTCCTTTAAATAATAACTTTACTCTTGTATTACTCCAACTACTTGGGAAAACTCTATTCTGTGCCATTTTATTAAAACAGGATAATAACTTTACTTTTGCCCTATATCCTAAATTCATTACCATCTCTGCTGCCCATCCATCTAAACCTCTTGCCTTTTAATGCTATGGAAAGATGTCGCCCTCTCTTGAATTATTTTACAAGTAAAAAATCAATAAAATTGGCATCGAAACTCTAACAAAAGAAGTAGGCAGTCTTTTCTTGAATCTTATTGGCTGTTAAATTTTGATAACAAAGAAAATGGTTGTCAATAACTGAAAAGTTATGATTTTTTTGTTTCATTCGAAAATGATAAACGAATGTTTTAGAATATTTTAAAAGTATTTTTTGACAAATTATAAATTATTTTGATAAAATAAGCTAAAAATAAGATTATTTTAGAAAAATAGTTGACTTTAACAAAAATTATTTACTTTTTCTGCACGTAAAATTGGCAAAGAAATCATTGACATCACAAAATGTTTTGGTTGGTGAATAGCATTCGTTTAGATTTTCCTCTATCGAATATTTTTTTAATTATAAATAAAAAATTATTTTTGAAAAGACTTTCATAACCTGACAAATTATTAATATACTTTTTACAAAGGAAACTAAAGTGAATATAATATTAAAAGATGAATATATTTTGACGCTTGAGTTTGTGAATTGACGCTTGAGTTTGTGAATTGACCAATTAAAAGTTTAGACTTTTACCTCACTCGGCCAATAAAATAATCAGCAAAAAAGAGTGCTGTATGTATATGTGTGTAAGATATCTTGCATTCGTATAAGAAATGAAAAAGAAATAGACCTAGGAAGCTAAAAATACTGCCAAATATTTAATGGAAGAAGAGTAGTTTGAAAAATTGTATTCAATAAAATGATAATTCATATTATATAAGGGAAATGAGAAATATAAATTTAATGCACACAAATGAATTTGATTTGTGTAATTTGAGAAAATATGTCATATTTTGTAGATATAATTTTTTTTTTATAAGGAATTGAATGGCAAGTCTAAATATATTACTAAAAATTAGAAGGCACTACGATCGAGAAAGTTAGTGAACAATTTCCAAAGTTTAGTCATGGTTTTTTTCTTCCTATCATTATCCTAAATAAATAAAATACTATTTTTTTTTATAAAATATTTATGAAAGAAGATGTTTTTTTTATAAATAAATATATATTGAATCTTGTAATCAGGTCTTGATAACAGTTTTATAAATAAATATATATCAAAAGTAACAGTTACATCTTGATAAAAATGTTTGTCTAAATTTATATATATATTGAATCTATGTAATATAAATAAAATGTCCGTAAATTAAAACAAGATTGTAATTATAATAAAAATAATAAATTTAACGGTTGACAAACTATTATACCCAATCCTTAAATCCGCAGAAGTACTTTTGATTAATTTCCTAAATCTGCATCAACTGCCATTTATGGCAGTTGAGGTAGATTTAAGAAATTAACCAATAAATGACAGTTAAGGCAGGTTTAAGAAATTAATCGAAAGTACTTCTGTAGATTTAAGGATTGTTTATAATAGTTTGTCAACCGTTAAATTTATTATCTTTATTATAATATATTAAATCTAGTAATTAAGACTGAATAAATGTTTTTGAAAAACATCTTGATACAAATAAATGCAGACATAATTATATGATAGGTATTAAAAAACATGTTGTGAGAACTTATAAATAGGTCTGAAAAGAAAACTATCAGTGGTCTAGGCTAAGACTTGGCTCAAGAAGAAAGAAGTGTAGAATAATTTTGCTAAGATAGGAGAATCTATTGGATAAATGTCTACCTCTATATAATTTTGGATAGCTGTACCATGCTGACCATTTTAAAGTAGATTTTAATATTCTATCAGCATCAGCAATTGTGATAATATTAGCTCGTCAAAAACTATTTAATATATGTGGCTAATACAACTGAAAGCTCACTGGTCAAAAGACCTGAAGAATGCAGTGATATCAGAAATGAACATCATAGTTGCATAGAATACAACATTGCCTCCTTTAAAAAAGAAAGCAATGCTATAAAAAGTAAGTGGAATCTACCGTAAGACCTACTCTGTACACTTACTATCATCACCATATCTAAAGAAGATAATTGCAAAGAAGACTGGATTGCTAAAAACTTGTTTGCATATATGGTCAATGCATGATATTTGCAGAAAATCATGGTTTAAAATATTAAAATCTTTTTTATTACCATAAGATCTGATTTTTATATTTAGCTATAAGACTTTAACTTTTAATTTTTATAATTATTTTTTTTTAAATATTTTGTCTTCTATTTATTGTATTTTTCTGATAGCCATAACAAAAGAATAAGCAAAGACTAAATATTTTCATTATTATAAAGAAATTGTTAGCTTATTTTTATTATTAACAAATTTACTTTGCTTTTGCTTTTCAAACTCATTCCAAACATGTGTTCTCAATATTGCCTATTCCTGAAAAATTATGTAACCCACTGAATACATGCAGGTGCAACAGTCGTAATTTAAAATGATGATGATTAGCAATATTAAAAAAATTGCTAAAAGAAGTTTTTTAAGGCGAATCTGACAAAAGTTTCAGCCTTTCACATTATTATTAAAAATAAGTTTTATATTTACAAAATTTGACTCCTGAAAAATTAATTTTAAATTGAAATTAAGAAATTAAAAAATATATTTGTAATGATTATACTTATAATAACTTATGTTTGGTTACTTGATCATCACCATTAAAGGATTAATTAGATTAAATGGTTATATTGGATTATGTTAACCATTTCTAATTATTTATATTTATTTCATTTTAAATCCCAGTACAACATATATTAACATTAACCTATACATACACAAACACACACAAACATGTATATAGACACAAATGTGTTTTTAATGATGAAAAAGTTATTTCAACTCTCTTTAATCATCAATTTATCAAAAAAAATAAAACTGCAATTATTATTTTAATAATATATAATTTTCTGTATGCCAGTTTATAAATGAAAAGTATACAAATTTTGACTAATTTTTTTATATGTTTACACAGAATTAATATATATATATTATTATATTCTTAATCATACTGAAAATAATTTGATGATGTATCATGTGTTAGAGTATTCATTTACATAATCGCAAACAAATTTATAACTGTAAAGCATAGTATCGTTTGATAAATTTTTATTGTAAATGCTTTTTTTAAAAAAAAAAAGTTTTTTTATTTAAAAAAAGCAAAGATTTTCCGAAAACTAGATATTTTTAAAAAAATTGAAAGAAAATTTAAGGATATAAAATATCAATAATTGTATTTTTAAATTAATGTGATAGTAAATTCTTTCAATAAAGATTTCACATTTATCTTCAGAAATTAAAATATTTTAATATATATAGAAACAAAATTAAAAGTTTATCGAACATTTCATAGAATCAATTGTCCATATATATATATATGTTAGTGTGTGAGCTCATGCAAATATTTATATATAAGTCTGAAAATTCCCAAAGACGATTATTAATGCATATATGCACTTCAAAATTTTAATATAGCTATATTATTCTTAAATGGAATTTGAAAAGTAATTACTAATCTAATATTTGTTTGGTAAAAAAGTGACCTTTCCAAAGACATCTTTAGAGTTAATTCTTGGATTAAAATTAAAGCAGCAAATTCACAAGCAAAGGAACTTATAACATCATTTATAAAATGTTTGATGTGTCATTTTAATTGCAATAGGGTATAAAATAATTTATGCCTAAACACTATTTTCTATTTTAAGTAAATATGTCAAATACTGAGGCTATAACCTCGAAAATATGCGTGTAAAATGCGATAGTAGGGACCTTTTTTCTTCCATAGCATAAGCTTGTGGTTAAACACCTGTAGAAGTCCTACTATCGCATTTTACACGCTTATTTTCGAGGTTATAGCCTCAGTAAATATTACTTACGTAAGCAGTATATTAAAAATTTATTGGCATATTTCTCATCTAATAGAAAATAATTCGAATAATAAATACATTGTTTACGCCATAGAAGTAATTAATTATATTTTTTAAAAATATAATTTAATCAATATCCTTTGCATTAATACAAATAAAATTTTATATAATGAGTAAAACGTAAAAAAAAAAAATCCCACCATGAACTTTATTTTTTTCAGATGGAGGATTAGAAATATTTTTCTCTACAAATTGAATGATAGATGTCGATAATTCAGTGTTTTCTTCAATGCACACTGGAAGATTTGTATGGCACGGTATAAATAGAAAATAAAAAAGAGGTGGTAGTATAAGAGTTATGTAAAAATAACTACTTAAATACTGCAAAGTGTCAAGAACATTTGTGCTTTGAGTTAAGGTTAGGAAGACAATAATGGATGGTGGCTATAGTGTATATGGCCACTGAAGAAAGTCAATCTAGTATAGAGTTAACAGTAGCATATATGAATGCCTAGTTAAGGATTTGCAAAGTTTCAAGAAAAGGGTAAGAAAATAATGGGTATAGGGAATATAAATGGGCACATTGAAGAAATTGATGACTTGGATAATAAGAATGGACAACTTTTGAAATTATTTTGCCAGAGAGTGAATTTGAGCATTGAAAATTATCAAATATTTATGAGCGGAAATACACATGGTCAGGACATAATAGATTTCACACAATAGATTATATATTCGTAGGTAGAGAAAGAGGAAATGAACAAACTGCAGAAAATTAAAGTGTTTGATAATGAAGAGAAAGTAAGTAATAGCGACCATAATTTCTTTATATATTACTTTTATAAATCTCGACATATAAGAATTTCTTTATATATCATACTATTTCCACATTTCTCATACACTTAACAATACTATTTTTTTACACCAAAACAGTAAAAGTACTTGTAACAGAATATGTTCAATTATATGAATATTACTCTATTTAATATATATTAAGTTGAATTTTAGATATAATTTGAAAGAGTACAGGCATCAAAATTAATATATATATATTATAACGATCCAAATGAAAGTGAAGATCGAATCTAACCGCAAACTACATATCTGCTCTACGGGCACCATCTAGGCATTTAAACCTAGAAAAATTTATAGAGTAGGCAGATACGCACTGTTAAGATTCCACTTTATTTAAATATTCCGATCGTTAGCCCAAGTCACTAGCTCAGCGGAGATGCAGAGATAAAAATCTATATCTTAATTTATATCTTAAATATCAATAAATAAAAGCCACTGCCAGAAATTAACACGTAAAAATATTTATTTACGCACATATAAAATAACATTTAAATTTTGAGGAATAAGTTTAACATTTTAGATTTTTATATTAACTTTCAATTTTACATTTAACTAAGTTTCAATGAGTTTAATATTTTATTTAGATAGTCAAGTATGAATAGACTACATAGATCTGCATTTGAAAAGAAAATATTCTCCCCTGATTTAATCTTAGGCAACAAATTTCGCAATCAACTGGCGCCAATCCATCTGATACATTCATGTATTCAATGTAGCATGATACGACAACACAAAATACTATACTGTCAGGAATGTACATCTGAACAATAAGTAGAAATAGAGCAGACATTGACTCTCCACCAACAGGAATGTGACATCTGTTGGCAAGTAGAACAATAAACAAAAAACTCCATAGGAATGGATTGCGGTCTTCTGCCGACTTACAAACCATCCATAGGCAAACAGAGGGTGTGTGGCGTATATCTATAATCCTGCCCGGAGCGGACCTCATACTACATCTACTAATTACACAAATATATCCAATCTATTGAACCAATTCAACTACGAAATGAATAACCTAAGATTACCCTCCCTTAATATAACTTTACAAAACTATATAGCCATTCACGCCCGACTTAAATTTAACATTTAAATACGTTCGCACAAATGCATTTTATAAAATTTGTTTTAAAATGTTGAGTACAGATCAGCTGCACAGATTCCACGGTCAAAAACATTCCAAATTAAACACAACCGATCAAAATACAAAGTCATCGATAAACGTCACTTGCATAGGGAATATACAAATCCCATTAGCATTCATCGTAAGATGCTTGCAGTGATATCGTTGACATATATTCTAATCGAATGTGAAAACCACAACATTATCAACCGCTAACGAATCTATGCAACGTCTATACCCAACCTAAATTTCATCATTTAAAATTTAAACAATAAACAATTTATACAATAAGAAAGAAAAAAAATGGAAATGATTTTTATCAATCGGAAAACATATAAAATTAAACATTATTAATTTGATTTAAAAACTTACAAAAGTCAGATAAGAGTCCGTTTTAACATTTAAGTTGGCTTGTTTATTAATTTGTAAAACTTGACGAAAGTTCTTAATTGATTTCAATAATTGTTCATTTCATATAGCTTATGGTAGAAGAGTCTATCCCATGGAGACTTTCCTGGAAGATAATGTTCTGGAGATGGCAATAGCTGGTTCAAGGTATCACAGTCTTTTCCTTTTTTTTAAATAGAGAGTGTGGTATGTGCGTCATACCACAACTCTCAAACACACCATGCTGGAACTGTCAGAAAAAACTGTATTTCCCTTTTTATATTATCCACAAGGATTCAATGAACAAAACGTCACTAGTCTATCACTTTCGTTAGGGTCCGAGCCAAGGCTTAGTGCTTCCATTGGTCAAGCTAATTTTTCTTTCTTCTCTTATCTAACTTTTCATCTGACTTTTTAATTAAACAGCTTTTAGATAATTAATAAACAATCATTTCCATTTACAGATTACAGGAATTAATTAATACCTGTTTTTATTTTAACTTACGTTATTTTTTTATTAAAATATTTTTATATTTTAATCTTGTATTTTTTTATTAAAAAAAATACGTTCAGATACTTTTTTTTTTTTTGTTTATGAAAAAAATATTTTTAAAGTTTAGCATCCGTGCGAATGTATATACGTTTAACAAACATTTTAATTTTAGCGTTTAGTTTTTTTTTTCTTTTTAATACACTTATTTTTATATGCGAACTTAAAAGTTTTTATTTTAAATTAATGTAACGACATATTTATATATCGTTACAATATATATATATAAAGTGATATTAATTATTATATATATAATCATTACTATCAACTTTTATCAATGCAGTATAATACCGAATACATATCAATTGAAATTGCCCTTCTATGTTGGTATATATTGAATGTAATAATTTGCAGCTTTTAAAGATCAATACTCACAAAATCTTATATTATAATCCAGCATCATTTCCGAAGACTATTACTAAGTAGCTGTGTTATTGAACTGGCACTGTTAGATATACGTTTTAAGTTAAGATATGCACACGTATTGTAATGGTCAGAAACATATAGCCAGCTGGATGAAGCCTAGGAACCAAGCAATCACCACTAACTCTTATGTCTGTGTGTGACATCGTTATAAACATTACCACAAACAGTTCGAAGTCAAACCTCATTATATATATTCCCAGGATAATTCTCATATGATCAATGCATCTGAGGTTAGCATATATGCCCTTGTTCTTATATCCCAACTAAAATTGGGGAGATAAAATTAAAAGTATAGAAAAAGATTTAATTGTGATAAGACACATCGTTTCTAGAGGTATTATTCTCCCCTCTTTTTCAAGTGTTGGCTGAACTAAGGTAGAAATCGAACCTAGACCATTAGATTGTTGAATATTGAATTTTTAAGGTAATACTCTAACCAAGTGAGTTAGAATGGTACCTTAAAAATTCAATATTCAAAAATTTAAAGGTCCAGGTTTGATTTCCATCCTAGAACTGTGACATGTCTGACCAGCAATACCTGCAGAAGGGGGAAGAATAATATCCCTTGAAACATTGTGCATATACTAATCTGTGTGCTATTACTAACAGTTGAATATATTTGGAATATTTAAATAAAGTTAAATTTTTTTAAAGACATTCAATATTCATATTAGATGCAAATATTCCAATATATAAATGCAAATATTATTTAATGTATTTTTAGTTATTTAATTAAATCCTAAAAGTTCCTAATCATTTTTTTAACTCCTTGATTAAAAATATCTTTTGGTTGCATACCAAATTATGTTTACTTGATACAATAATATTCTTTCTTTCACATCTAAATTTAATATTTTTAATTAATAAACATGTTTAACCTTTGTTTCTTGATTTATAGTGTTGGACTCTTATTCACACTACAGGTAAATATAGTGGGTAACATGTGGAAAAATTTGCCCCAGTATTTCCACAATAATCAGAATTAATATATTAAACAGAATACATTCATCATTCCATTATATTGAATTTGCTTTCAGAAAAGTTTATTAATCTATTTAAAAGAAACTGTAGTTTAAAAGTCTTTGTTGTAACTGTATATGGCAATTGGTTACATATAGTACAGCAGAATTGAACACGTAAGATTTTTCTTTATTTTTAGTAATGTTTTCTTTATTAATCCTGTTGTTGAATTCATTACATATGTTTTTTACAACCAGGTTTTTCTAAATCTTTAGAAAATGATTTGGGATTTTTCTTTTTGTATGCCCCAAATTTAAATATTTCTAAAGCCAAAAGTGTGTAATGATACAGGTCTAATAAAGTAAGGAGTAGAAGTTCTGATGAAGACTGTAGGATAGTCTAAACTATAAGCAAATAACAAAGTAATAATAAATAAGATGTTGCAATGAATAATGTTTATGTGCAAAGTGATGTATTTTCTTATATTTAATCTTACAAATTATTAAGCCACTGCGATTATTAGGTAGAAGTGGATATTTCTTATCCACCAGATAATTATTGGCTTGATTGTTATTGAATAATTTGCTTACTTATTATTTAATTTTAAATTCAGGTATTTTATAATGTGTAAATATTTATGGTATATTGGTGACTACAATTCAGAGTGATTATTTAATCCAACAGACATGTAATATATTAATTGTTCTAGATATTTTATGCATAATGCAAATATCATCAGCTTATTGTCGATTTTATTCTTTTAATTTGACAGTTGCTGGCCAAAATAGCAGTATATAGTATGGTTTGAAAGAAGGCTTCTAGATGACTCATTGCTAGTTGTGTAAAATCTTCCTCTAAATTCGTATCTATCTCAATTAAATAATCCATACTCAAATTTAATTTATGCTAATTTATTTATTTCTTATTAATAAATTTTAATGTAACTTGATTTCCATGGCTAAAAAAGAAATCAATATCAACCTCCACTCTTATATGAACAGTGAAGGTAATATGTATAACTTATTTGGCTTACTCAATTACCAAATAGTGAGCTGTTTGAGAGGTTTTACATCCTCGTTTTACCAACTAGTTCAAGATTGTTGGATACCCATTTACCAATCAGTGTTGGATGGTTAGCTTATAAAAAATCTTTAAGTCTTTTAACTTTTATTTGGCATGAAATAGAACCTCAACTTGTAAGGTACATACATATATATTGTCCCTGCACGTCAAGATGTTGCATGGATACTTATGTACGGATATGCATAACACATAAACTCAATCAGTTATTAAAATACACCAATAGAATAACTTCAATCTGTTGTCAAAGCAGTATTCAGATAATGAATGAAAATCCTCTTTGCGGCCTTGAGAATAGATTAAAAATATTCCATTGATTGGCAGGGACATGCAATTTACATTTGATAACCAATGTAGCTATGGGCATTTTAACTTATATATATATATATATAAGGAAATCAAGTCATACATCACGACTTAGTTTAATAAACTTGTACTACAAGCATTATGTAATATATACACAAAAGACAAAAAAAAACACGGAAAAATGAATCAATGAATATTTACAAAAAAACAATGCTTATTTTTAGAAGAGTTTTGGAGAGAACTTGGAAATGAAATATTATTTAATGCAAATCCTATGTTAAAATATAACAAAGCACATAGATAATCTAGTAACGTAAATAAAAAAAAACTTTCTCTCCAGTCTAACTCAATGACAGTTAAATGCTTAAACGATCACTAGAGTCGCTAGTATTGCGTGACCTCTAGTCGAGACCAAAATAAACAATTATTAATATTGTCAGTAGCATTAGTTCAGCTGAATACTTGTATTGATACTAATATAGGTTTTAATTCAGAATCATCTATAAATTTAGTGTTTTGTATAATAAATACCTAACTTAAAACAAACTAAAACAATTTTCTTTTAATGCTTTATTTTTAACAAAAAAATTAGATAAGTTAATATTTACAACCAGAGTTATAATGAGTTTCATTGACACTTTAATTCATCCCAACATTTGTATTTTCCCCCTCCATCACCAAACTTAGGCACTAGACGATTAGCTTCCAAACACAATGACAGATTGAATATTACATATCAATGAATGAAATAAATTGCAAATTAAAAATGGCTAAAAATTTGCATAATTTATTTAACTTATCATTATAGCTCTGTTTTCAGTTATTACAAATACATTATTCAATTGTAGATTACAGGATTTGCTTTCTCCTTTCTGTGCACACACATGCAAAACTTTGTTTTTCCCAGGAAGAAATCCATTGCCATCTATTATCAACACAATGACTTCTCCTTAACACTTTCACGTGATGATAGACACGCTTGCACTTGTACGTCCTCTGGTGGAGCTTGTGGCATTTATCACATTTACAATTAGCTTGCAGTAAAACTCTAGGAATTCTGTTCTCGTTGACCTCTTCTGTCCAATACCATGGGCAGAGGGTGCGTTCTTCTTGCTTAGAGCTGGTAGAAGATAAAGTTTGCGGACATGACATGTCAGATTCAGGAATAAGATTGATAGTATTAATTGAATTAAAGTCATCTATGCCATTAAAAATAGATTTAGGAATCGATAATAACATTGTGGTAGAATTTCGTTCCGAATTGTTATCACATTGCGATGAAATATAAAATGCTTCAGTCGACAAATATCGAATGATTTCAGTAACAACCAGCAGAATATAAATCTAAAAAAATACAATATAAAAATATTATACAATCTGTCCATTATTCATTTGCAACTGTATGAACTTTCTCATTTAACTATATTCCAAAACTCTTACCATTTTCACGGCAAAGTGCTTGCTAAACGTTAACTTAGTGAATCTTAGAACAGTATGATTTCTAAAAGAAACTTAGTTCTATATATCATCCCAGCTAAGGTAACTTTTTTTATTAAAAATTTCTTTTGATGAAAAAAAAAAGTTGCAAAAAATATCTGATTTTCTTTTCTGTGTATGTGTTTTCTGTTAATTAATTACCTGTTTTATTTTACAACTAATATATATGTAAAATTTTATTACATCTCATTATCAGTTTTATAGAGTATAAAATTAGTATGAATTAATATAATATTTTTTTAGAAAAACTCTTCAAAATTTTTCTCAGCGGTATTAAATTTGGGAAGAGAATCTAATTGGGGATTTGCTATTTTGTGTTACCTTTTTGTAAAATATAGAATATTTGGCTTTAATATGTGTGCTTAGAAAGAGTTAAACTTTTTTAATTACGGTAAAATAAGTAAATATCTT